>CM034706.1:94296543-94327710 GCA_020142125.1 Phrynosoma platyrhinos
ATAGACAGAAATCTGTAGCGATGAGATCTACAACATATATACTGGACCTCTGCCCTTCCTAGGTTATAATGCTGGGGAAGGGGGGGTACTGGCTGATTGTGAAAATGAAGTGATGAATGCCTGTCAATCAGCAACAAAAAATCAACTAGGCCTAAAAGAAGCCATTATTAAATCATGGCTTTAGACAAAGTTCTCTCTGATACCTAGCATACTAAATAATTATCAGGCTGTCTTCAATGTCCTATTTCTGGCCAAGGACTTTGACCAGGTGGTGGCCTCTACCTTGTTCAAGAAAGAGCTTGTGGAGATTTTGCCAAGAAAACCCCAAGAACAAGTAATAACAACAATAATCAATATCATCATGGTGGGGGGTGGCGGCGGCGGCAGGACTGGCCTGGGGCCGGTCCAAAGGCCTTGGGGGGCCGCATCCGGCCCCCGGGCCATAGGTTGCCTACCCCTGGTTTAACCGTAGGGTCACCAGGAACTGGCGCTGGGAAAGGAGACAGGGTGCTCTGAGCCCATAAGTTGGCAACGACTTGAAGGCACACAGCAACAGCAGCAGCAACAAGCATAATAAAGCACAGAAGGCACAGCACAGTAACAAGAACAAAGAGAGCCAGTGGTTTGAGCGTGTGACTCTGGAGACCAGGGCTCAAATCCCAACTTGGCCAAGAAACCCACTGGAACACCTTGGGAAAATTACACTCTCTCAGCCTCAGAGGAAGGCAATGGCAAACCTCCTCTGAAGAAACTTAGAGTTGCCCTAAGTCAGGAAAAACTTGAAAGCATGCAAATACAGGGGAAAGCTATACTCTCTTAGCCTCAGAGGATGGCCATGGCATAATTATTAATTATTATTAATTACTAATTGATTAATAATAATTAATAATTATTATTAATAAATATTAATTCCATCCTCCTCCTCCCTGCTTTTCCTTGGAAGAAGGCCAAGCAGTGGAGAAGCCTTGACCAGGGTGACCAGATGTCATAACCAGAATGGAGGACAAGGCACCACAAAATGTAGGACATTGAAGAAAAATGTAAGACATTACAAAATAAAAGCTAAAAACAATAATATAAACTCACATTTACAAAAAAAAAAAAAACCCTCCTGATGCCCACCCATGCTATTGTGCTCTCACTCCTCACCCGCCTGACAGCCCCCTCCTTATTTATAGGTGAGTCAGTTGGAAAAGCACATCTCACTCCAGATGATAAATACAGATGTCACTCTGTTCTCGTGAACTTGAGGTCCGTGATTCTGAATATTCACGGAGGGGTGACCTCCATTAAAATCAATATGTGTGCCCTCACAAGTGTGCTCCTGTATATAATGGTAGGGAGAGCAATGGCTCACAAAAAACAGGACAATAACATCCAAAATCCACAAGAAGTGATGTCTTTATTGGGCCAATCAAAATGCACAAAATATGTGATGCAAGCTTTCAAAGCTCTGCTAGCCTCTTCATCAGGCAAATCAAACAGGCAGAAAAAAAGAATTATGATGATGGAGTCATAGGTCTACATTTTGTCAAGTTGCTGTTATAGTTGCTCTTAGGTCCACAACACATTGTAGAAATAATTTAGTTTGAGACTGCTTTAACTGCTCTGGTTCAATGCTAGGGAATTCTGGGGACTGTAGTCTTGTGAGACATTTTGCCTTCTCTGTCGGAGAACTCTGGAGCCACAATAAAGTACAATTTCGAGGATTCCAGAGCACTGAGCCAGGACAGTTAAAGTGGTCTCAAACTGGATTATTTCTGGTGTTGCAGTAGTTAAATGCCTGCACTGCAGTCACTCACTCACTTACACACTGCAAGGTTGAGAATTCAATACCAGCCAAGGGCTCAAGCTCAACTCAGGCTTGCATCCTTGCAAGGTTGCTAAATGAGTACCCAGATTGTTGGGGGCAAGTAGCTTACACATTGTAAACCTCTTAGGGAGTGCTTAAGTGCAATGATAAGCAGTATAGAAACGTACTTGCTATTACTATTTCTGCAGTGTATTTTGGACCTTAGTTAAGCTGTTACAAAGGGATACCCATGTAGGCAAAGACCATTCTCCTCTGTGGGCTCTGGGAGACAAAGGAGCTTTGAAAGCTTGCATCATGTATTTTGTGCATTTTGGTTGGTCCAATAAAGATGTTGCTGTTTTGTGTATTTAGGAACTCTTTCTTCCTTTCCTTCATGATGTCCCCATGAAGAAATCACAGCTGCCACCCCCATCCTGGGGTTCATGGGGGCTATGGCAACTAAATGAGATCTTTACGTTGACTAAAAATAACAAATGTTATATAGTGCAGGGGGCAAGAACAAATGGTGTAGAAATTAGAAGTTCCAAGTCCACCCCAAGGTAAGATCAAGAGCCAGCTAACAATCCTGAGAGACTGCTTACACATTCAATCCCACTGCCCCCCATCCCCACCCCTGACAGTTATCTGTTATGTTATTTCAGTCCTGATTTGCTCATATATTCAATGGGTAAATCACAGGATAAAGACAAGAGATTTAACAAGAACAGGTGTGAGTTCCTTCTCTTCCATAGTACGATGATTATGACAACAACAGTAGCAATGAACACGTTATGCTTCCTGAGTACTCAAAGTAGTTCACATATATTATCTCAGAAAACCTTAGGAGAAGTATTAATCTTATTAAAATTGCAATTTGTATAGATCAGAAAGGGTAGAAATAATATCTCACTTGCAAATTTCATGAGATTGTCACAAAACTATAGCTCTTACTTTTTCTAACTCACAAGATGATGAAATCCCAGCTCCTTGAGATTTGGGTTTCACTAAATTCTTGTACTGGACAACAATACCCAACTGTGTAGCATTTCCTTTCCCCATCACACAGAAAATCTCTGTAGCACTAGGAGTTACTGTCAATGGTGGCCAGATGGCCATGGATAGATGAGGCTGATATTCCTCTCTGATTCTTCAATCACTACCACACCCAATGGGCCCTTCTAATTTCCCAAAGGGTCTCACATATATTATCATAATCCTTGCACAACTCACACAGGGCATGACAATATCATCCCACTTTCTCCATCCAACCCTAAGAAGCCATAAAGTCAGTGGCTACTATATTTGTCAATTGAGTATTATGTGTCAGGGTGGGGAAAATGATGTTTGCTATATTACATGACTGTGAATGTATTGTGTATTCCTGCCTTTCCCCTCCCTGTCACATTTGTTGGGTTTACAGATCCATATGAAAATACCTCAAAAATTCACCCATCCAGAATGACAATGAAATAGAACACATTATTCCTTGAAAATCCTCTATTTATGAGGTTTTGGGTACATTTTTTGGGGAAGGGGGGAAATCACACAAAATCAAGTGTATATGTTTAACAAACTTGTTAAAAATTCATACACTAAAAAAACGCGCAAAAATGTACATAAATGTACGTTAGAAAAGGCAAGCAAGAATGTCCACATTTTGTAAAAAGGTGCATTAGTTTCTATGCATAAATAAATAACTAAATAAATGCAGATCAGAAGTAGAGAAAGAATGTTCTTGCTCACAGAAAGAATAAAGCCAAATGACTTCTGCCTCCATACGACTGATTCTCTCTGTCAGGAGCAGACTTCTAGACTTTGTAAACATGAATTGCTTCTTTTCTGTCTGCTAGCCACCATTGGCAAGGTCCTGCAAGAATGATTTAGCACTCCAGAATTCCCAGATGTATTAAAAACTCAAGCATCACTTTCCTTGGATAATTCTCCCCTTCCCCCATCCACTCCTGCTTCATTAATTCACCCAACTGACAAGTTTCTTCCTCATCCTGGCTTTTATTTTCCACTTTGAAATGTCTTGTTAGACAAATCTCAGATCCCTCCTTTTTCATTTCCCTCCCCTTTCCTCCACCTATTATTAATGAGAAACGGTCTGAGCTTAACAATCCTCAATTTTGCTGAAATGTTACTGCTAATATCATCTCCATGGGTATTGGTAACAGTGTCTAGACCAACATAATTAGCTTTTTATCTCCTAGCAGGAAGTAAATAATTTTTAAAGAGAATTGTTGTTTCCCTCCCCCCCCCTTCTCTTTTATTCTGCCATGTCTCAAATCTCTTTTAGAGTATGGCAAAACACAATTGTTTCCAACCTTCTTACTGACAGGGGTGCCACAATTCTCTTCCACAAAACCGGGACAAAATGTAGGGACAAATGTAGGACATTCTGGGGAAATGGAGGGCAAAACCAACTAAAGACCAAAAACATTACTTTAAAAACCCACATTAATGCTCATATAAATTCATGCACCAGGGACCAGGTGGAGCCGGAAGGATGCCTTGCTGGCCATACTTGGGACGTTATCACACGGGGAGTTGCGGGGAGAAAGTGGAAATAAACCGGACGAGCGGAAGACTTTAATTTACGGGATTTGTCCCGTTCCGCCTCATCTGATAACTAAATTCAAATTTAAAAGGGGGTTAATTCAAACAAAAACCTGATCTTTTCAAATCCTCAAAAATCACGAAAATGAAAAGATCAGTTTTTTGTTCGAATTAACCCCCTTTTAAATTCGAATTTAGTTATCAGACAAGGTGGAACAGGACAAATTCCGTAAATTAAAGACTTCCACTCATGCCCGTTTATTTCCACTTTCTCCCCACAACTCCCCGTGTGATAACGTCCTAGATCTCCTTGGCACTCACCTCAGCCATGCCTCACCCAGAGGCCTTGCCATGCTGGATGTCCTGGGGCTTGGCTAGCTGGTTGATGCCCCACATGGCTGCACCAGGGAGGCCTTGCCACAACCTGTGCTGGATCTCCTCCTTGGTGGTCAGCTGAGGCCCCAGCCTGCATAGCTGTGCCCCCCTCCCTGAGCTTCCCCTTCTTTTCTGTGCCTGGAAGCAGGCCTCCTCCTTGCGGTCTGGGCCTGGCTCTGCATGGAGCATAGTGCATAGAGCTCAGGGCTGGCACCAGCCACCATCTTGGCTTCCGGCCCATGCGGCATCTGAAAAGGAGAAGTGACTCAGGCGGGAAGAAGGTAGAGCCGAGCCAAGCTCAGCCAACTATTCCTGCCTTGTTCTGGGCACATTTTCTCAATCTTCAGTCAGACTGGAGATTGACAAAATGTGGCCTGGAACAAGGCAGGAATCCGGGATTGGAGGGTCTAAAATGCCCAGCTGGGCCGGGACTTTTTTTAGACACTCCAATTTGGCATTGTCCCGGTTTTCTGAGACATATGGCAACCATACTTATCAATAGTTATAAGTGAGATACAATTTTATTCTCCTTTCCTAACAATGTCTCCTACTTCTTAATTATACCTACTAATTTAAAAAGCCACAATTAATATAACATTCTACCTAAAAAAAAATTAAACTTCCCATTCTTACAAAGTAATAGAAATAGAGTCAAAAACTTTCAGTCTTTCCTTAAAAACATCCTTCATGATGGGAAAAAGAAAGTAATCCACCCCATTAAAGTAAATAATCTATTTCAGCTAAAACTGGTGATTTTATTCTTTAGTCTTCTTATGTCAGAGTTGCTTTGTTTTTCCATTAACATCTAAAACTACAACATAGATGCTGGCTTTGAACATTTAAACCAGGGGTAGGCAACCTAAGGCCCAGGGGCCAGATGCGGCCCCCCGAGGCCTTTGGATTGGCCCCAGGCTGGTCCTGCCGCCGCCACCGCCACCACCCTCCATGATGATATTGATTATTGTTGTTATTACTTGTTTTGGGGGTTTTCATGGCAAAATCTCCACAGGGGGTTTGCCATGGCTTTTCTGGGGCTGAGAGAGTGTGCATGCATATTTTAATTTATTTATTTATTTATTTGTGCTCCCCCCCAATTGTCTGAGGGACAGCAACCTGGCCCCCGGCTCAAAAAGGTTGCCTACCCCTGATTTAAACCTTTAGACTTCTTGCCAATTTCTAACTGAATATGATTTTAGAGTTGTCTCTTTACATTTAACATCATCATAAATCTTCCTTGAGTTCTAATTACGTTATATCAAATAACAAAGTTTCAAATTCCATACTTATTATTCCAAACTCAGATAAAGCCCATCCAATACTATTTCATCTATCACAGTACTTTTTAACCTTTTCTTTACCAGAGACCACCTTTAAATATCTTTTGTTGCTGTGGACCCTCAAGACTTACGGTAACTCATGACTTAAAACCTAAAGTGTATAAAATATATATGAGAAACTTAACCTCCTTCTTTTCACATTTAACAGGGGTTATTTTTTCGTCCAGTGTTGCAGACAATTGGCTTTCTTTAATTAAGACATTTGTTTAGATTTGTTTTTCAACTTATTATAACATCCATGATAATAGAAAATAGCACTAGTGTAATGAATGACTAAGAATGGGAAGTCTCTTTACAGATTGGTCAACATAAAGCTATCTTGATAAAGAGCAAAAAATAGGCTTACTTTGAGCAGCTATCTGCCAGTTAGAAACAGAATACTTTTGTTAGTAAATAAATGTAAGTCAGCTTGTCTACAAAGGGTTCTGTTTCTTCAGAAACACTAATACCACCCCTTTTCCCATCTCAGTGAACTAAAATTAACATTTTGCACTAGCTTAGTAACTGAATGAGGCAGGTGTGTCATCATCATTTATCTAAAGCCAAATCCTGTGCATCTGGATAAGAGCTGTAAGACCTTGAGCAACTTCTCAGCCTCAAAGGAAGGCAAAGGCGAAAGGCCTCTGAACAAATCGTGCCAAGAAAACTCCATGATAGGTTAGCACCTTAGGATCACCATAAGTTGGAAACAACTTAAAGGCACACAACAACAACAATTGTATATTATTATATACCACAATATTCAATGGAAATAAATCCAGAACATAGGATGTAGAGAAGGCGCAGTTAATGAACAGAGTCACTATGCAACCCCACCTCCCAGAAGGACACTTTCCTTCCATATAGACCCATAGGTCATTCTGAAAGGCCCCAGCTGCTTGAGGCCTTGGTCTCCTACTAAGCAAACAGATCACTCTTTCCCACCACCATTCCCTTCCAAGATTCCCAACAACAACAGTTGTATATTATTATATACCGGAAAATACCCCACTCCATTTTCTTCATTTCCATTCTTATTTTTTGCTTCTTTCCCAAATGTAGCTGTTCTGTTCCAGCTATCTGACCTGGGTTTCAGAAAGTTCTTTCACCCCACTACTGTCTTCTCAAACAAATCATACAGATTAGTTTGCCTAACAAAAAGGCCATGTGGCACATTTCCTTCAACTGTAATAGCTCTTTTCTCAAAGCATCAAGCCGCCTTGTTTTTCTGAATTTGACATATAGGCACATTGAATTCTAATGATCAAATTCACTAAATCTTTTTTTTTTTAAAAATCAGCATTAATTAGGTAATCTAGAGTTAGGTGAAATCACTAGGAAAATTTAGTGAATCAAAAATTTAAAGAGTTATTAAACAGCTTTTTGGGTTTCATTTGTTGCTTAAAGTGTTAATGTCTTTATTTTCTTGTGTAAAGGAATTACCATTGCTGGAATGAAGCTTGGATGTCTAGACCTGATCTTCCTGTTGGTTTTGGAGGCTGGCAAGCTGTAGATAGCACTCCTCAGGAGAACAGTGATGGTATGTATAGTTTCTCTTCCTTGCTGCAAAGCATGAGAAAGAGCATTTCTTATTTGAAATTAATTTTTATTTAGTAGAATGGCAGTGTAACATATATCTGTACTGTATAAAAATAGTACTTACAGAGAATTTTTCTTTTCTCCCATTCTCATAATATAAGAAAGTAGGTCTTCCTGTTAAGATGATTAACAATAAGTATGTTAGACCAGAGGAAATGATTCATACAATGAATAATTAACTTATGGAACTTCACTCTCACACATTTTTTTCATGATAGACAGAAGGATTCCACTTAAGCTTTTCAACACATGTTGGAAACACTATTCTATGAGTGTGTTCTCATGCCACAATAAGGCATGATTTGTGTTTACTATGCTTTTCTTTCTTAATCCATTAATTGCATGTCCGTTGGCTAAACACACTATAATTTGTCTTCTCCATTTCAGATTTGTTTCTTTCCTTTAGCCAGCTCCTGTTTCATGGTGGGTAGCTGGGGAAACAAGCCAGGGAAAAACCACAGTTGCAGATTTGGATTCAACTTTGAGTCATGGTAATACAGTCACCCCTCCTTTCTCGTGGACTTAAAGTCCACAGTTTTGCATTTTCATGGAGAGGCGACCTCCATGAAAATCAATGGGGCACACCCCATTCAAGCCTATGGAGCTTGAATATTGCCAAATCTCCATTTTTGCGGGGGAGTAGGTGGGTTCCGGAATGGATCCCTGTGAAAATGGAGGGCCGACTGTACAAACCAAAGTTTATAAGCCAGTGACAAACCCTGAGTCTAGATTGTGGTTTGTGACTGGTTAACAAACCATGCCTTATTAGCAGAAGCAGGTTTCAACAAACCACAGAACAACTTGTTTTGACATATGAAAGGAAGACTAAATAGCTCTTAAGTGAATCTGATGAAGGGACATAAATTTGCAGGGATATGAGGATAAGCCCTTGTTGCCCACAGACAGGTATGGAAACTACATAACTTTTACTGCAACAGTTTCTTTTTGTTCTTTTAAAACTGAAGATAGTAGTGTGATGCTGGATGTGTTCATGTAAGTCATATGAAAATATAACTTTATAACTCCCCAAATCCCTTAGTCAGTAGCCATGCTGGCTAAGGAACCCAAAGTGTGATATCCAAAACCAATAACATTTCCAAGCTCTGATCAATAGGTTTACCCATTTTTATTTGCCACATCCACTATGGTGAGTATGCTGCCACTTTATAGTGAGTTGATATGCCACAGCTTTCTTCCCAGTTTTGGAGCACTTGGTGGGAAGGTTACTCACTGGTCTAGCCTCCTTCTCAGTTCTAGCATTGGGTGGAAAATGCACTGGATGTGGCCCCTGCCATCAGCTGGGTTCATGAATCCTTGTCAGCATCATGCCAAAATGTTAACAGTCCTCCAGTGGCATATTTTATATTCAGTAGGCCCTACTTTATGTTAGTCTGGAAGCTCGAGGATTCAGAGGATACCAGAGGGTAACACCTTTCTGTTAGCCACTTGTTTACACTCTTCTCATATTTGTTCAGATGGAAGATGGATCACACCTGAAGAATTCAATTTCCTTTGTTTGGATCTGCCCAATGCATCTTCCAGTTACTATGCTTGAGTCCAATCAAGAAACCTGTTATCCAGCCACATAGATCTGTAGTGTTGACCCTGGAATAGTCTAGGCAGAATTCATTGTTTAGGAGCCAAGTTCTACCATTTAGTATGAGGGAGTACGAGAATCCATTGGCTAAAGAGCTGTGGTGCTTTACTGTCTTGTAGGCCTTCTGATGCAATGATTTAGGACCAATAAAGCATGCAACAGCAGTTTCAGTTTTAAATAAAACCTTGGGTAGGCTAGGAACTGCAACGTATACCAGCCCAGGACTATAGGTCTGGAGTTGTGTGACTGCAGCATTGCCAAGGCACCTGGAATACCTTAGTTGTGCAGTGGCAACACCAAGAGGCCTTGCCACCCTTCCTTGCAGATGGTTGCAGTAGCTTTTTTGGATTTTGCATTGAACAGCACCCAGAGTGCATTGACTGCAGTTCAATGAAACCAAAACACCTTCCAAACAGATCTGGAGCTGACCAAGATTGTGAAACCATTTTTGGGCACTGTGGGTGTATCCACACTGCAGAATTAAAGTAGTTTCACACCACTAACTGACAAGACTGTATCCTACAGAATCTTGTTTTTTGTAGTTTGGTGAGGTAGCCAGCCTGAGGATAGGGTCATGGCAGTTAAAGTTGTGTCAAATTATTTTAATTCTGCAGTGTGGATACACTCTGTGTTGTCAGGTCATCTGGACCCCTTTTGCTGAGCAGGACCAAACTAGTTGCTTGGTAGGGTGGAATGCAGTAGAGAAAGAGGAAGACTGCATGACAGGTGGATGGTCTCAATCAAGGAAGTGACAGCCCTGCTCTTGTAAGATCTGAGCAGGGCTGTTTATAATAGGGACACTGGGAAGTCTTTCATTCATAAGGTCATCATAAGTCAAAGTCAAAGTCAACTTCACAATAATTAACAAGGGCAGCAACCAAATCAGTGGCCCCAATGAGAACAGAGGAGTTAATGTTTTTAGCCACATAACAGCCAAACTATTAACACCCCACCTTCAGTTTCAAATTTGGAGCATGGGAGAGGAAGAGGTCCTCAATTTCACAGTGTGTGAGCCTGGTGTCCACATTTTGACATGTCTATTGAGACAAGGCAAAACTTGTCTTGTCCTGACTTGCAGAACCCCTTCAAGTCAGGATCATCAAGAACATTTGGTCCAATCTAGCAGGCATCTTCTGATATGCTTGCCTAGACCTTATAATCACTTTTCTGGTAATAGACTTCAGTGAAGAACCATATTGAATGGGATTTATGTAAACTATATGAAAAGGATTGTCAAACTAATTTGGGAAGGATTTTTATCTTTAGACATAATTGGTATGACAACAGAAGGCTGGGTCAGATTTCAGCATTTGCATTCAAGAAAAACAGCAAAAGATTAAGAGCAGTATCTGACATGAGCTATAGCACAGGACGTCATGTCATATTAACTTTAATCTAAGAAGCGTTTCAATCACAGAGAGAGAAACAAAACAAAAGTGGCTTGGCCACTAATGAGAGGCAATTAGACCATATCACCTCCCAAATAACACCTAGCTTACTGTCAACAACATTAATTAGCCATGAAGTTTGATCCATTTCAGTCAATGGGAGATATTTGAGTGACTCCACTACAAAATACCATAAAAACAGCCCACTGATTTAGACCAAAAGATCACTGACTCCAGCATTGCTTTCCAACAGTGACCAGCCAAATGCATTTGGGAAGCATCCCAGAAACACAAGAAGGCTAAAGCCTTCTCTGTTTTTGCCCTGGTGTCTGGGAGTCAGAGGTAGATCGTCTCCCCACATGGTAGTAATGTTTTGCTCTCCTGGCTAATTGTGAAACCTTGGTTGTACTTTAAAGCAGGATCAGAATCAGTGTGGTGTGATGGTTTGAGTGTTAGACTACGACTCTGCAGATTAGGGTTCAATTCAACACTCAGCCATGGAAGCCCACTGGGTGATCTTGGGCGAGTCATACATTCTCAGACACAGAAGACCCTGTGATGGGTTCACCTTAGGATCACCATAAGTCAGAAATGACTTGAAGGCAAGCAACAACAACAACAAAAACAACAGGAAACAGTGTTAGTCTTAGTAGCAAGGCTTCCTTCAGGACCAATCCAGCAACCAGCATGAACTCATGATGGTGGGGTGTCCTCCATCTCTAGCCACATCTCCTTCTTTCCCAACTACTGGCCACTCTACCAGCACCCTTTTTTACTGTTTCCATGTGTACTCTATTTCTCTTTACATAGAAAAAATTCCTTTGCTTGCCACTTGTCATTTCATTAGACAGTGAGTAGCACCTGAAGGGAATCCCCAGTCTCTATTATCAGAGATAATAAGGGTATTCCCAACACCCACCCCACTCATCTTCCCAGTTAAGAATGCAAGCAACATTGGTAGGTGAGTAAGATCCTGCTGTTATCTACAATAACTCTTTGGAGTGTCATTTTCCCCAGCCCTTCTTACTTTCCCCATTTGGAGAGTAAAATGGACTCTCACTGGTATCTCAAATCAGTGATCAGAGATAACAATAGAATCCTATCCCACCCCACCAAAGTTCCCAACTGAGAAGATGAGCAGAATAAGGGGAAATCATATTATCTCAATGACGAGATGATAGTGTGATTCCCAGTCATACTACTTATTTTCAGAAGGTAAGAAGCACCCAATTTGATTAAAGTGCTTGATCCAGAGGAGTGTGTGTGTGTATGCACTTTCAAGGAATTTTCAGAGGTGGTTTTACCAGTTGCTTTCTCTGAATGATAGCCTGCAGCACTTGGTATTAATTGGTAGGCTCCCATCCAAGTACTAACCATGGATGACCCTGCATAGGTTCCAAAAATCAGATAAGACATTGTGCCTTTAGGGTATTTAGGCCCCCTGAGGATTAGATGTCCATTAGGGTGCATCTGCACTGTTGAAATATTGCAGTTTGATATCACTTTAAGTGCTGTAGCTCCATCCTATGGAATCCTGGGATTTGAAGTTTGCCTTCCCTACAAAGGCTCACATAACTACAAATCCCAGGATTCTGTCGGATGCAGCCATGGCAGTTAAAATGGGGGATCAACCTGCCTTGTTCCTACAGTGTAGACTGTAGAGGCACCCCAAGAAATCACCTTTGAAGCAGAGGGGACAATCTACCTCCATGAAATAGAACCCAGAACAGATAATAGAATGCAATTTAGGTGTATCTGTGCATATATGCAATTCAGATGTGTCTGTGTGCATGTGTGTGCGTGCGCATGCACACAGACACATCTGAATTGCATTCTATTATCTGTCCTGGGTTTGGGGTCGATCTAATGATCTTTTTTCAGAGGTCCTATACATATATAAACAAGGGTGCTGTTTTCCACTGAGTCTGACTACTGGCTCATCAAGGTTAGCATTGCTCATCCTGACTGGCCAAGGGTACATCTACAGAAATAATGCAGTTTGACACTACCTTAACTGCCATCCTACAGAATCCTAGGCTTTGTAGTTTTGTGAGGCACCAGCACTCTTTGACAGAGAAGGCTAAAGACCTTGTAAATCTATAAATCCTAGGATTCCATAGGATGGTGCTACGGCACTTAAAGTGGTATCAAACTGGGGTTTTTTTCTACAATGTTGATGCACCCAGTCTCCCCTGGTTTTCAATTAGAGAGGGTCTTTCCCAGGTTTACTTGGAATTGTAGGGATATAATATCTATCTTGAAGCTACAGCCCTTCCTCAAAGTAATGCAGGGCAGATGAACAAGAGAAACATTGGGATGGACATGTTGTCCATCTGCATTGCACTGTTTTTAATAGGATATACATTCGAATGCCAGATCTGTACATTCCATCCTCCTCATACTAGTACCTATCATCTAGTGAACTGCTTCATACAAAGGAACTGCAAAATCCACAGATTTTGACTCAGTCACACATTTTGAATGATACCTTTTGAACTGTAAGTTTGTGAAGATGAGATAGTGGTAGATTTACCCTGCTGTCTTTTCACTATTCTTTTAATTCTCAGGCAAGTGAAGCCAAACCAAACTGCTGGATTTTTTTTTCCATTTGCAAGGGCAGGGTGGGATGTTTGACTTACTTTCTCTCCCTTGTTCTCTCATGTAGGAAGGAGTAAGTTCCATTGACAGCAATACGACTTACTTCTGAATAGAGTAGCCGCATATATACACATTTACCTGTTTAAACATAATGAATGGTCATGGGAAGTTTCTAATGGACATTCAAAAGCATAATATTGTATTAAATTAAGGAGAGAAAAAACTAAACTAAAATATTACTTTATTAGATGGGATTTTTGTTTTAATGAGATGCGTCTATATTTGCATCATGGAGAATGTGCATGTTTTTGCTCTCTGGAAAAGGCAAATACTGTAATTGCATGTTGGTGTGTTGCTGTGAATTGACTTTTACAGATGTCTGTAAATGTGGTGTCCAGTGAAATTATTTTAATTTATGTAAATGTTTTGCAACTCTGCTTTTTGCAATGTCCTCTGACTGACAGCTGATGACATGGGCAGTACTGAAAGTTCTGAAATAAAAAATGATTATAAAAGCAAGGATGGGAGGGACCTGGTAACAGTACAGAAGCTTCAGTGTTTATATCCCTTTTTAATTCTCTACATTCAGGCATGTATCGATGTGGTCCTGCTTCTGTTAAAGCCATCAAACACGGCCACATCTGCTTCCCGTTTGATGCACCTTTTGTTTTTGCAGAGGTATGTGAAAGGTTCTCTTTATCAAATGGTCTCAGTAAGGAATATGATTGAGAAAACAAGGTGTGTACTTTTTCATATAAAGTCAAGGCACATTATCTACTTAAATTACATTTATTTAATAGATTTGTGTCCCATTTTCAAAGTAAAAATATTATCAGGTCAAAACATAATTTAATACTATTATGACTACGATTACTCATATTAGTACTATTGACATGTACTACTTAACAGTGTGTTCAATACTGTACAGAAACGTGGAGGCAACATACTGCCTGTCACAACTTGGAATATTGACTTTGATTATATAGTAATTTCCAAATTTCCCAGCTATCATGACCCTTGCTAGCAAGGGTACTAGGAAGTGTAGTCTAGAAGATCTGTTCTTTTAAAGCTCTTTAAAATTCAGAGAAGTGGGCATTCTGAAGAATAATGGCATCTGTGTATTAGGGAATGTAAACAACTGAGACACTCTGCTGGGAAAATAGACATCTCAAGACATCTTGTTGAGAAAATGCCAACTGCAGCAAGATTTTTTAAATGTATAGTTTGGGATGTTTCTGTGAAAACTGTATTTGTACAGAGTTTGGTTGGTGCAAAAGAACCTGGAGTCTGGAGGGGCTATGGGTTGGAAGAAAAGCCTCAGGAAGCTATATAAGGCCCCAAGACCACACATAGCTGAGCTCCTGCTCTGAAGGTTTATACCTCAAATGTGTTAAAGGGTAAGAAACATGCAATTATTGGATGGAGAGTAGTAAATGATACAGTGGTACATAAGGGGTTCTTCCCTTTGAATGTGTGCTTTGGGATCATAGGTACTTCCAAATTTTTTATTTTTTATGAAGTTCTTGCAACACAGTAAAATCATGGATTTATAGATTCTTGAGCTTTTCAGCAAGTGGTGATGCTTTGTGTCTGTTTTTATTTTTATTTTTAGGTTAACAGTGATGTTGTATACTCAAAAACAATGAAAAATGGAATTAAGTTGGTTCAACATGTTGACAAGACCCAGATTGGCAGATTAATTGTAACAAAAGAAGAAGGTACAGATAAGATGAAGAACATCACTGAAGAATACAAATTCCAAGAAGGTAATTCCAAGACAAAACTCAGCACGGACCTGCATTTATTTAAGTCCACACATCCACAGAGTAGTCTTCCTCCTTGCCCATTTAGATCAGTTTCTCTCATTGATCACATTTGACCAATCTTATCTCAGCTTAATAAACTGAGACAGGAACATGTCCTTTGAGCATGACAAGCAGTCCCTCCATGTGACCAACCAAAAAATCTTTAATCATAGTTTCTGATTTCATCCAAACCAGGAAACAATGGTTAACAACTTTGGCACGAGATGGTATATGATGACATGTCTTAATATCCTAGTTTGTTCTGAAGCCTATTAATTCCAAATTCGGATGAAAAAGGAAACTGTAGATCATTTGTGGAAAAGTTCCTATGAAAAAAACTATGTAAGATCTTAAAGAGCAAAGACATACAACTGTGTTGTAAAGTCAGAATCATCCAAGCCATAGTTCCATGTACAGATGTCAGAGCTGGACAGTGAAAAAAATGGATAAGAAAAAAAAATCAACTCATTTAAGATGTGGTATTGGAGAAGAGTTCTAAGAGTACAGTGGATGGCCAAACAAACAATTGGGTCCTAGAACAAATCAAGCCTGAACTCTCCCTGTAAGCTAAGATGGCGAAACTGAGGCTGTCATACTTTGGCCACATCATGAGAAGGCACAGCTCACTCAAAAAGACAATAATTCTAGGAAAAGCGTAGGGCAGTAGAAAGAGAGGAAGACCACACCCCAAATGGCTAAACTCAATGAGGGAGGTCTTGGGCATGAATCTATAAGACTTAAGCCTAGCAATGGAGGATAGGGGAGCTTAGAGGTGTCTCAAACACAGAGTCTCCATGAGTCGAGGCCGACTCAAGGACAGTTGACAACAACAATGTCACTTCTTACCCTTCTTTTCAATAGGCTAAACATACCCAGCTCCCTAAGCCACTCCTCGTAGGGCATGGTTTCAAGATCTATCACCATTTTGGGGGCTTCCTCTGGACACAGCCCAGCCAGTCAATATCTCTCTTGAATTGTGGTGCCCAGAACTGGACAAATAATCTTATTAAGCAGAAGGATGGTCATCAATCCTACACAATGCTGACTCTCAGTTTAATCATTATTACTATGATTGTCTTACCATATGACACATATAAACTATGATTAAGGGGAGCAAATACAAAAAATGCTAGTGGAGATGGAGCACCTGAGGCAAGGTTAACCTGTAGTTTCTTCTTAAACATGGATACCATGCTAAAGCAGTTTATCACGACATGAATTTGTATTCAGTTGTTTGCATCTTTTTGTTTTTCAGATACTGAGGAAGAGAGACTGGCTCTGGAGACTGCCTTGATGTATGGTGTTAAAAAAAGCATGACCCAAGATATCACACCCTCCATGGAGGTCGACATGGATTTTGTGGTGGAAGACTCAGCCCTTGGCAGTGATTTCAATGTCAATATTACTTTCCGAAACAATACCCAAAGCGGTTACACTGTGACATCTTATCTTTCTGGTAGCATTGTATTTTATACTGGTGTCTCAAAGAACGAATTCAAGAATCACAGTTTTAATGTAACATTGGAACCAATGAAAGGTAAGCTATAAATATGTTTCCATATCTCATATGGTATCACTAATTAAAATAAACAACCTCATGACTTCTTGAAAGCTCATGATGAATAAGGGTATATAAGGAATCCCTAAAGAAGTTAAAGTTGGTTTAAAATGTACTTGCTCCAATTTTCTCTTAACATTTTAAAAGCATCTTTCAATAATTGAGGAGTATACAATTAGGTATACAATGTTTTGTGTTGTCCGCACAAAAAAAATACTCCATGAAGCAGTTAAAAAGCAGTTTAAAATCCTAGAAACAGCAACAACAAAAGAGTAGTAGTAGTAAAGCAGTAGAATCAGAACAGGCAATGCCTGGTGAGAAAGAAAAAGTCTTCACCTGGCACTTGAATGTAGCAATGCAGGTGTTAAGTAGGTCTCCCTGAGAAGAGTATTCCAAAGACTCAGGACCACAAGAGAGAGAGAAGCAGTCTCCTGGGACTTTTAGAATGCAAGGAGAAACTAAGATGATGATGGTTGGATTGTTCATTAAGTAAAGCACTGTGTAAATTTTACAGTGCTGTATAAATACACTTTAATAATAATAATAATAATTGAATAGGAGGTTCAGATGATCAAAATTAATAATGCTCCATATACGATGGACCCTTTTAATTTGTAGGCCAGCTTCATGTTCAAAATGTCTTCCCTCCCTCTTCCCCTACTCCTACTCCTACTCCTACTCCTACTCCTACACCTACACACACACAAGGTATCCACAGGTTTACTGGAACCCAGCAGATTGCTGAGCTGCAAACTCTGGTGGGCTACCTGGTGTTTTAAATCTCCCACAGTCCATTGTCATACCATCACTCGGGTATTAATGGTAAATTTTTAGAGGTGATCAAAGTGAAGCCTCTTACTGTTTGATAAACCTAACAAAGATAATAGTTAGGCAGTAAGATATGAAAACAGTCAATGTCACTCTTATTGCATTTTTCTAAATCCCACCTGCCTTCTTGCCCCATCCTCCTTTTGTTTCACATTGAAACATTATTTTCCCTCTTTTTACATGTCAATTCATATGCATTTTCTGTTCACATTTTCCTAATGTGCACATTTCTCTAAACATTTCCCCTAATGTGTGCATTATTGTACATATCGACTCATCAGTTAAAATATCTTTGTGCCTATTTTTCAGCTGTGCAATTTTTAAAAATCCATTTGCATGTTTAAAATAAGCAAATCATTCAGGGTGCATCTACACTGCAGAATTAATGCAGTTTGGCACCACCTTAACTGCCATAGCTTAATGCTATGAAAATCTGGGACTTGTAGTCTTGTGAGACATTTAGCCTTCTCTGTCAAAGAGCCCTGGTGCCACAAATCCCAGGATTCCATAGGATGACAGTTAAGGTGGTGTCAAACTGCATTAATTCTGCAGCGTGGCTGCATCCTCAGTGGGAATCTAATTTGTCTAAAATACACTGCAAGCCTCTCAGATGTGTGGATTTCTGGGGCAAAGTGCACTTGTCATTCAGCGAGTCTCAGCAGGCTTGAAATTGATGTTTCTGTGCAGAATCTAGTGCCAGTTAAATTCTTTTCCAACCTTTGTGAGCAGGCAGACAGGTAGGCCCAATCACATAACAGACAATAGTGATGAGCTCTGCTAGTTTGGTCCACATAAAGAATCTGAGACTGATGGATGCTAAGAATTATGAGTCACACCTGAAATCAAGCACAAACCCATTTTTATTTTGGGGCATAGGCAAAGTGAATTCATTTGCATTTTAATTTTTAAAAAACCCACAATAGAAGGTCTCAAAGTATAAGAGGTGCTAAAAATCTATGGCCAACTGGCTAGAAGAGAACTGCTTTGTAGCTATAGTAGCAAACATCTTGAAGATTTTTGAGCTGATCATTTCTCTTGGTGTAATTATATTAATCAATAAAATAAATTAATATCCACATATTGCAAAACATCATAGCATGATGACTGGTTTGAAGATACTAAACAGTGACAGCTTTATGTAAGTGTGAAATAATTATCATTTGTAGTAATACTCATATTGCAGCAATACTATTAGAATGTTTAATCATATGTGATTCCAACTTTCCCATTTCAAACTATATGGATACAGAATGCAAGATAATGCCACTAGTTGATTGTTAAACCAAGTTGGTATAATGTTTCTCTATTTAGTCTTTTAAGTGGGGCCTTTCAACAAGTCAGCTTGCCTGCTCTACCATTTAATTGTGAGTCAAGTGTTAATCTGTGCTAAAAGAAGTTTGACTAATTGTTCCAATCAATTGGAGAAAGCTTTCTAGCTTTGCTTACAGCACTAACAGAAGATGTTTAAGCATACCACAACTCAGCACCTCCACTGTATTTTATTTTACTTTTGGCTGACCTTATAGATATAGAACATGACAGGACATCAGGGAGGAGGCAACACAAATGTGTTAGGAATGGATCAGTCTCTGCCTGACTTTCCAGTTTTGCTTGTGTTGGTCCTGTTAACTTGTATTCAGACACAAACTCTGCATGTAATAGAACAAAGCCTTAGATCCACACCATGATTGGATGGGTTGAGCACTGTCATATATTCAGTGCCTTGGGAAGCCATCTGTTTGCCTATATTTTACATGATGGAGGATGGGATAAAAGACCAAAATTAAAAATTGTAAGTTTTGCCAATCCTTAGTTTCAGTTTGTTTCTGGATTTTTCATGATATTTTCACAATAGTTTAATTTTTAAAAAACCACAAGAAAATCCGTTCAGATTTTTTTTTACAGTTTCTCCCAATATATTAATTCTGTACATCCTTTTTCTGTATTCAGCTTTGCCTAATTTATGCATTTTTAAACAGTTTTCCTTTGTACATTTATCTCAGAAAAGAATACATCCTTGTGCATATTTTCCCTAAATATACACACTTTTCTGTGTGCATTTCCTAGATGTAGTAGATTTTCACACACGTTTTGATTCAGAGAACTACATTGCAATATCTGGAGCACTGCATACACCCAAAAACACCTATGTTCCAGTTTGCATATTGATTCAGGAAGCTGATAAGGTCATTTCCATTTGTAAACTGAACAAGACCTTCTGTATCCCTAGTGCCCACTCACCCACCCACTTTATACACAGACACATAGATCAGACATATGTACAGGTTTTTAGAATCTGCTGGTTTAGTGACATAGCAAAACTTGTGCATGCATTTGGTTATCTTTTAAAGATGATAGATGGCTTAGTTTTGTCAGAGGCTGTTCTACTGAAAGAAAAGAGCAAAACAGATTTCTAAAGAGAAATGGAGCACATGATCCTCTGAATCATGATTAAAGGGATTGTGTAGACTGAAAACAACACTTGAAGACTTGAATACTTCAAGTGTCTTCAAAGGAGCCTTCAGTACTACTCCATTACATGTAGCTTGCAAGAGAGAAGAGGAAGGTGATTAATCTCTCCTTCCTCCTGCAACATCATGGTCCAGGCCACATAGGTTTCTTTGTTAAAAACCTGTATTTGGAGGTGGGGCAATCCACAGTTTGTACATTTAGTCTCTTTTAGAAAAATGAATGATTAAATGGACCAATATACTTCAAAAAGGGATAGCCTTCTGCAGCACAAACAATAAGTCTTGTGGCACTTCAAGGATTCACATGTTTATTTATAGTTTGGCCTTTCATAGACAATAGCTTACATCATCAGATGCATATCCAGGGATAGCTGTGTTGGCCATAGAGCAATGTACAATAACATCCAAAATCCACAAAATGGTGACACTTTTATTGGGACAACTGAAATGCACCAAATACATGTCACAAGCTTTTGAAGCTCCACTGGCTTCTTCATCAGGTAAATATATTTAAAAATCATACAGAAGATTTTTTTAAATGCAGTTCAAGTTGTCCTTTGATTGAAAAGAAGGGATAATTGTTTAATTCGTGTTGATGAAATTCCTATGGTTGCTAAGCTTTATTTATTTATTTATTAACTCAACAATTGTGATTTAGAATGCAGGGCTATTTTGGAATATTAATCTTGCATATATCCAAGAATCAGCTTTTCAATGTTGATAGGAGCCCTGCTGTGCCTCATTCCTACATCTGAAATGGCAACCTTGACTCAGTTTGTTGTGTCTCTTTACTTACCCAGTGGTTGTGTATAAAACTAGCAACTTGTAACTACATCAGCCCCTTGTGGTATCTGGTGGCTCCAATGGCAGTGGGGCAATGAATCCACAGAGTTTAATCTGAAATTTAAAGGAACTATTCAAGATGCCAAAGTTATTTGGAGAATATTGTTCAGCACCTTTAAAGCCTGATCAAGTTCTTTTTGAGTGTTATGTTCACTATATAGGTGTCAGGTGAGTCCATTGGGTCCTGTGGCAGACCAAGCTATCTTGCCATCTGAAGAAAACACCACCCACCTCCAATGCCATGGTCACTCACACTCTCCACAGAGCTGTCCAAATCCAAAGTAATTAAGTAAGAACTTGGTATTTATAGCAGCAAAACAAAGTAGGCTAGTACTGTGAACTTGTAGGTATAAAAAAGTGTAATTACACTGGAGGCTTGTAGTAAATTCATTTCTTCCCAAGAAATCCATTGTAGGATTGTACAGCTGAAAGGAGTCTAGGCTTGATTACACAAGGCCCTAATGCTGGTTTCAATGCATGGGGGGGGGGGGGTTCTGGTAAGCCATTATAGGTATGCTGGTAGCATGCTCCATGTGCAACTACCCCTCTCTAACAAAGGAAGAATTAAGATTGGCTAAATTCCTTTAAAGGGAAGAAGTATCATACTATGCCTAACAAGTAGTCACCTAGAAATAGTCAAAAGAGAACAAGACACCCATGTCCACCTGTCTGTTGTCTCCTACTGATTGTTTAAGATACTGATGCCTTTTATTTCTAATATGTGATAACTCACCTTGTGGAGTTCAAGAAGTCTGATGCAGAGAAGACAGAAATTCCTCTGGCTCCAGATTATGTCCCTCTTGGAAATCTGTCAGGGGAAGCCACAGAGGGGCTGTAGTAGATTCCCCCCATATCAACCAGAATTGATGTACACAGAGAAGATACAGGACAAGGAGCAGTGGCAAAAAAGGCAATGATGCTTATGTAGAAAACACTGAACAATTAAGCACCTAGCATCTCAAAATTAGGTGACTGTAAATTCCACATCAGCTGCTGGGAGTTTTTTGTTGTTGTTTACAACTTTTCACTCTCCTTGGCTTTTGTGTGTTTCCTGCTCATGGTTTGTCTGGATCTTTGACCTCCAGACTGGCTTAAGTTTTGTTTTTTCCTCTGTGGCTCTGGATATTATGACTACTGACTTCCTGTGATATCCTTTGGAATAGAATTGAAAGAGAATCAATTAACATCTTTGATTATTCATGTATGACCTGGACAGGTCTGACTCACCTAGAATTGTTTCTCCTTGTCTCTCCTGTCATTTGTTGCTTTTAGGCACAGGATAGAATAGGCAGTGGCTCATGTGGTTAAGAGGCTGACTCTGTTGATTGCAAGATTGTTAGGTTGGCAGTTCAAGGCCCGGGTGCTACATAATAGGGTGAGCTCCCGTCACTAATCTCAGCTTCTGCTAATCTAGCAGTTCGAAAGCATGCAAATCCAAGTAGATAAATAGGTACCACTTTGGTGGGAAGGTAAATAGTGTTCTGTGCAATCATGCTGGCCACATGATCACAGAGTAGTCTCTGACAACATTGGCTATTTGGCTTAGTAACCGAGATGAGCACTGTCCCCTATGGTTGGACACGACTTGACAACCTTGTCAATGGGGAATACTTTTTAAAAACCAGGCATTTAGGGCCTTACAGGTACTAAAGAGTAAAGCTTTTTGGAACAGTGGTAGCAGAGGAGCTACCAGTATGTGGAACGGTGTGATTCACCATTATTGGAGCTCAACCATCTGAGGCAAGTGCCTTACTCCACCTAAAGGAAGAGCCAGCCCTGAGCAGATGAGAGATTGTATTGGTGCAGTTAGGCCAATTGACACAATCCCAGTCCCTTCTAGTGTACATAGATCCTGTGTATTTTTCCAGTGGACTGTTCCCATCCATGGGGGTTTGATTCGCCCCCTCTCCCACAGATGGACAGTCGCACTCCTATTATTCAGTGGGTGGCAATGTGCATGCATCTGCATCAGCACATCTGCATGCCTGCACCACCATTGAATAATACAGAGCATGGCAATCTACAGGTGGTTGAATCTATGGATTGGTAGCCTACCAATGTGGCACTGTTTATTGTGTTTGCTGTTCAATGGGATGTGCTTTTAAGAATAGTTAAGATTGCAGATTTTATCTGAAATGTTTCTAACACACTTTTGTTCAAATTGTAAAATAGGAGCCATTTATTGTCATGCAACTTCTTTCTCTATCTTTCCGGTTGAGATCTGTTCTTCTAAATTTTATCTAAGGTTAAGACTTGGGAGCATATTGTGTAATTCCTTTGCGGCATAGGGGCCACATCAAACAACTTCTGACAGATCCTGGAAATCTGGGTCAAATGGTTGCCTGGGAATAGTTATGAGAATGAAAGCAAGGACTTCAATTTTGATGTTGATAGAACAAAAGAAGGGAAAGCAGTTTTCTCTTTTTTTTCACAGGGTAGCCTCAGTGTGAAGGGTTAGAGCAGGGGTCGGCATGTTCCCCTTACCTGGGGCTGGCCCGGGGATCCCCTGGTTTTCCACGGGCTGCTATTTATAATGGTGTAAATAGAATTTGGTTGTGCACAAAAGCTATTTTGTCCCATGAGTGGGCTGATAAAAAAAGCAATAATGTCAGCTTGCCTACATTGATTTAGAATGTGACCCATGTGTTAAAACTCAGGGGAATTATTTCTGAGAATAAATGCTTAGGGTTCTGCTTGCAGACCATTTCTTATTCCTCAGAGGCCACATACTGACGTTAGGGCAGGGGAGAGGATACTCCTTCAAATTGGTGCTAGCCAACATGAACTAACATGATAGGCATGGAAAGGGAGAGAAACATCATACTAAAACCAGAACTGTTTACACATGGTGTCTCAAAATGTTTTATCCTATTTGTGGACAAAGAAGCTAAAGGTTGGCTGACTGTATTTCCCCAGAGGGAGGAAAAATTTTCCAGGCTCACCAGAAGGAAGTGCAGGGCACTGTGGAAGCAAAAACAGTGGTTGATAACCCAAAATAGTGGAAAATATTCATAGAAAATTCTGAAGAATGGTTCTCCTTTTCCAAGGGTGGAGAAATTACCTCAGACAAAAATGTTATGAGAAATTGCAGCACATTTGTAACTGAAACTATTACAGTGGCTCAGGAACTTATAAAAGGAAGTACCTCTTTAATAAAATGCCTTTGGTTGGGGGGTTATTTTCTTCTTATTGCTGTTTATAGCAGCAGTACAGAGAAACATTTTTAATTTCACCAATGGGAGTGTTCTAAATCTTTAAATAAATTCAAATCCCTCGTTTATCACTAGTGTATTTGGATCGACTCCAGTAAAGAAAAGGGAGAGGGGAACAAGCAGCAGTTCAGTGTCTGCAGGTTACCTTGTGTCTCTCAAAATCATTGGCCCTCTCTACAAGCAGCATCTTTATTGCATCTGATGGCCTATGGGTAATACAGTATCAGCAGGTCTGGAAGTAATAACTGGCAACTATATTGCTTTCAGGCTTCAGTTGTATTTCTCTGTTTGTTTGTTCCTCCTGTCAGCTCAAACTGTCGAAGTGCTAATCAAGTCGAGGGAGTACATGAGCCAGTTGCTGGAACAAGCCTCTCTGCATTTCTTCGTCACGGCTCGTGTCAATGAAACACAAAAGATCCTGGCCCGGCAGAAAAACGTAGCGCTGAAAATCCCCCAGCTTCTCCTTAAGGTCAGTTTCAGGGAACGCAACAAACAAGGAGGCCAACAGACCAGCTCTGAGCCTGCAGCTCAGCCCATTCACTATGATGTTGGCTGCATTCTGCTCATATGCAGGCACTATTAGTACATACTTTTATTGTTTGTTTGGTGTATTTGTTATGTTTCTATCCTGCCTTTCTTCCAAGGATCACAAGGCAGCATACATGCTCCACTTCCCCCTTATTATCCTCACAAGTCTGAGGAAAGTGAAGCTGAAACATAGCATCCAGCCTAAAGTCAGACAGTGAATTTGGTAGAAGCAGGAATTGAACTCAGATATCCCCAGTCCTATCAATGGATTATCCACCAATTGATTGATAGCTGAATTAGAACTGGGTGTGGTGGGAGAACTGACCAAACTAGGAATGTCTAAGGAATTTGCCTGGGTTTGGCATGGGTACAGATCTGGAAAGATCAGGAGATCTTACCTCAAAACAGGAGATGAGTCTTTTGGCTCATAGAGCCAGCATGATGCAGGGGTTTGAGTCTAGACTATAGAGATTATTGGACGGGGGAAACCTAGGAGCAAAATGCATAGTCCCAGCATAATTGCACAATTGTGCTGAAGATTTTCAGACACATCACGCTCATCCAGAATTTATCCCATGAAGATCCAGGAATGTTCCAGCAACAAACCATTCACGAGGAAGTCCTGGGAATGATTTAAGGGAACCTTGTTCCTAACATACTATGTCCTGTGGTAGTAAATTCCACAGGAAACACAAATGCACTCCTGAAGAAGCAAAATGTGTAACAATATTACAGAAATAGAAAATCAGAAGGGCCTGAAGTTTGATGACAGTACTTCCTCTATCAAACACAAAAGTTTGCTTTGCAAGCTCTCCTTCAGCTGAACCACTCATGTATCTAATTAGCCAGGACAAATGTTTATCAGCAGTGTCCTCAAATAATATTATGTCTTTTCTGAGCATTCCACAGAGGAAGCTAATAAGTCAAATAAACTTTGCTCTGAGCTCCTGTCTTCAATAACCACATTTTAAAAATGTATAATCCTTTCAAATCTATGCCAGAGCTGAATGGCATATACTGATTTTCCCTAAGTTAAAACTCTTGAATTGCTTAGGCCTACCTTCTGCTGTGAAAAAAGAATATTAAACATATAGGGAACAGACCCTAGAGTCACTGCTTCTGCAGACAGTAAAAACATTAAATGTTTTGAAAAGGACAAAAACTTGAGCTTGTACTCGGTATTTTTCCTTTTCCTTTTTAAAAATATTTCTTTAAAAACTTGCTTTAAAAATAAAGTGAACAAACCAGAAAGCAAAAACATAATTCTGTTATGAACTGGTCAAGCAATTTTGTTTTATCAGCACAATATTTCAAAATAAAGCAGCTGGTATCTAGCACACCCTGTTTTGCCTGCAGATGCCTACCTGTGAGCCTGTCTCTTCTCTCTATATTAGTCAAATAGATGTGCTTCAAGCATTCATATGATACTTCCCATTTATTTCTCTCCAGTTATTGAGAAAATCAAGCCACTACTCTGTGACTTTTAAAGTTCAACTAGTTGTACGTTCCATGGCAGAAAGGAGGGAAGGCAGAAAGGAAGGAACAGCTGTCGGGCAAGGAGTCCCTTCACCCCAATCTCTTTTATAGTTTTAGAAGACTGGGGGTGGGAGTTATCACTTGGCACCTTGCCTACATTAAAGAACCCTTCATAATGGCTCTACATGGATTTCACCATCCCATCCCTCTAAGGTTAAGGAGGACAGTATAGCTTCCAAGTCTCCATTACTTTGCTTATTCAGGTTGTTGATTAGATGCTTTATACCAGGGGTGAGAATCATGTGACCCTCCAGATGTTGTTGGACTGCATTCCCTAGCATTAGTACTTTCTAAGGATGTGGGATTTGCCATCCAACAACATTTGGAGAGCCATATGATTCTCAACCCTGCTATAGATTTTCTGCCTTGAGTCCCACTCCTGGGGAACAGCAGGATAAAAATAAAGTAATTGATTGATACCCTACAAATATGAAAAGAAAAGAAATATTTTCTCTAACTACAAGGTCTTGAACCCTATTAATATTGGGGGGGAAATAAAATCTGACATTCCTAAACTCTCTCTCTCTCTCTCAGTATGTGGGAAGGCATGGTATAGAAATCTGAACCCTGAGATAGGAATAAGGCTTAATGATTGTTTAGCATTCTCGAAATGAGTGTTCCCTTCACTTGGGTTTGTTTATTCCCTTCTAACCTCCTTTGTGCTTCTGCTTCTGTTTTAGGTTAATCACAGTATAGTATGTTGCTCAGTCCCTAAACTGTAGTTAAACTTAACTATGAGTAGCGAAAACAAGCCAGTTTTCATAATTATCAGCTGAACTGAAGTTGACTAGTTTGAAGGTGGGTTCATTTCTTCTTATACCCAAACCTGAACAAAGTCAACATGTATAGTTGTATTCCTGTTTAAAGTGTGGCTTAATATATCTGATAATCAGATCCTGTTCTGGTTATCATGAGTGAAAATCCAGAATTATGCATATTATCTTCCAGTGAGCAGCTTTTGCTTTCTGATTCAGCTTTTTCAAAAAGACCTGGGAGAGAAAATAAAGATTTAATATAATTTATAAACCCTTAACAAGCATAGGCTGAGCTCTGGTTCATTCTCATGTGTTAAGATAAATGTGACATACCACAGATGTTGCTATGAATTATGTATGTATAGCACAGCATGGTAGGGTTTTTCATTTCTTCCCTTTTATTTTTTTAGTGTTAATTCCTTATGTCTTTCCCAGACAAAAGACTCAAATCTTAGGGGGTTTTGCCTGGGTGACAACTGAGTGTCTCATATAGCAACTGTTGGAAATCCAATAGCAATCTGTCCCCTTCTCTACAAACATGCATTTTATGAAGGCCATAATGAACTGTACATCAACCTTACCTTGGCTTTAATGGACTTCAGATGAAAACAAAAAATACCTTTTATTCTTAGACTAGTAAAAACAATATGTTGGGTGCTCCCAGATGAGGAACTCCTAGCATTACAAATTAAAAGGCACTGTATAGATTTTTTTCCCAAACTCTACACAAATAGTTCTTTTTAAAATTTCTTTTAAAATGTACATCTGAATGTTACAAACTACTGGCTTATTGTATAAAAAGACTCCATTCCTGTCTATTGTGTTGTCACCTCCGTACCTACAACAGTACATGAGCCAGCACTTGAACCATGTGACATTCCTCCTCCACCATTTAATGATGCCAAACCTTTGTAATTCTAGAAGAAGATAGATTTCTGAATATCCAAAGCAGAATAGGAATGGACAGAACTAATACAATACTGGAAAGAAAATTGGGGGAAACCTGCAGTTATATATTTTGAAGATTAAGAGAGAGAGTATGAAGATAGATATAGTAATAAAAAATGGATATAGAATTCTATGGAAATGCTGAATGTATAAGGAAAGATATAGAGTGTGTTTAAAATAAGGTGTAAAAGAAAGATTGTGTAAGGTTTAAGAAATAATAGTAAAACAAGAATAGGAAGTCAGACTGCCAGAAATAATCCAGTTTGAGTTCTCTTTAACTGCTCTGGCTCAATGCTAGGGAATCATGGGAATTGTAGTTTTTTTCTGAGACATTGAGCCTTCTCTGTTAGAGAGCTCTGGTGCCACAATAAACTACAGTTCCCATGATTCCCTAGCACTGAGCCAGGGCAGTTAAAGTGGACTCAAGATGGATTATTTCTGGCAGTCTGTAAAGGCCCTTAGTTTTGTTTAGTTGTTTTTTTACAAACAATGTCTATATATTTTTGATGGTTTATATGTAAGTGATGTTATGTTTTTGTTTGTTTTTTGTTATTGTCTTTGTGTTGTTGTTCTGTATGTTTAGAAATAAATAAACATATATTTTATATAACAAAAGAAGATATATTTCTGGTGGCTCTTGGAATGGAGAAATGACAAGAGTAGTGGGCATGATGACTTCTAAGCATCCCTTCTCACAGAGTGGATACGAACTAGCAAGAAGGAAAATTTAAGCTAGTCAACAGCCCTCTGTGAAGAATTTGGCCACCACTTCACAGATAAAGTTGCTTAGATTCCCTGTGACTTGGACTCTAGGGTTGATACAGGTCCTGTGGATGCAACCATGCCCCTTACTTGTGCAGTGCTGATGGATACTTTTCAGTTTGTGTAGCTGAGGTTGTGGACAGGATCTTTGAAGAAGTGAGAGCCACCACGTGCGTACTAGACATTTGCCCTTCCTGGCTAATTAAATGGGCCAGAGGACGACTGGTGGAGTGGGTAAGGGTAAGGGAAGTGATCAATGCATCTTTACAACAAGCAGGGTCCCAGCATGACTGAAGGAGGCTGTGGTACAGTGGCGTCGGCCACCCCTGGTGTCACCCACTGCAGGGATGGGGCTTCTGAATTGGGGGTGGGGATGGCAGGGGTGGGGTTTCTGGAGGCTGCGGCACAGAGCTGGGGTGTGTGTGATTGGATGTCATCCTTTTTCTGGAGTGTCACCCGATGTGGGTTATAGTCCCCCACACTCATCTAGTGATGCCAGTGCTGTGGTAAGACATCTTTTGGACAGAAAAAACCTTCCCTAGATCCTACTATACTGGAAAATTATGGTTCAGGCTCCAATATCCCATTCTTGAGAAAGGTGCTGGAGCATTTGTTGACTTACCAGCTCCAAAAATTCCTGAAGGAGGCAAATTATCTAGACCAATAGTTCCCAAACTTTTCTATTTGTTGCAGCCCTAAGAAATGTTTGATTAATGTTCGCACCCCCTACAGAAGTAATATCACATTTGAAGATGAAGAAGTATAATTTCTAATTCTAATTTTTGAACAGCATACAGTACTGTGGGTGAACAAACTGAACTTTGAAAAATAAGCTTTTAACTTAAGGCATAAAATGCAAATATAAACTGGGCAATTAGATTCTAATTTATTTTAAAAAATTGAATGATGACTTGTGACTTATCACTCAAGGCACTCTTTGTTACACCCCCTGAAATTCCAAGGCACTTTTTGTTACACCCTCTGAAAGTCCATCTCATGTGGTGATGTGTCGATCCTGATGAGTTACTGAACACACAACCACAGTTGCCCAGAGTATGTCATTCGAATACAAACACCAAATCCAAGAAATAAGGAAATACCCACATACTTTTCAAGATATTTCTATTGCCCTTTGATTCCTCCCTACTGCCCCAAGGAAAGGGAAAAAAGCTGCAGAAAAACTCAGTCCCTAACTACTTAGGGCCATGTTGGCAAACCTATGGCACGCGCGTGCCAGACATGGCATACAAAGCCATTTTTCCTGACACACGAAGCAGGGAAGAGGGAAAGGCATGCACCTGTTCCTCCTACTCCCAGCCATCTCAGGCCTTCAGCTGCCTCCAGAGAGGGCTGGATCTCCAGAGTCCAGCACTCAAACCACTACACTATGCTGGCTTTTAAAGATTTGCCCAGAAGCAAATTGGAAACCAGTATGCAGTTGGCCCTCTATATCCATGGATTCTGCATCCAAGATTCAACTATCCTCTGCTTGAAAATATCCTGTCTCCAAATTTCCAAAAAGCAAACTTTGATTTTGTCATTTTATATAAGGGGCACATTTTACTTTGCCACTGCATATAATGGGGCTTGACCTGGAACCAAACCCCAGTGGGTACCAATTGGTTACTGACTGTATAGCTGATACAGCATAGATGTCTTGTTTTGATCACCTTACCCCTGGAAGCAATTAGATAATTGCATTGTGCACCAGCTGAATTTCCAAACTGTCTTCAAATGCAGTCTCTTAGGGTGAGTTGCAAGAGTCTGGTACGCACGTAACTAGAACATGTAGGATATGATGACTGATAACAATGGTCTAGCACAATTGGAGGGGTTCAGGCTGGGGAGGCCTGCAACAATATGGTGTCCTGTTACCTCATGTTGATCTGCATTCTTTCCGTAGGTTCCTGGGGAGAAAGTAGTTGGTAAGGACATGACAGTGATCGTGGAATTCCGCAACCCACTGAAACAGGACCTCAACAATGTCTGTGTTCGACTGGATGGACCTGGTCTCCTGAAAACAGCCTCAAAACTGTTCAGGTTTTTCAAAAAGCTTTATATCTATGGCTTACTACACTGTGTATTTATAGCAAGATGAACATTTACATTTACACCAGGGATGATACAATGGAACTGCATCTATTGTACTATCTGCATGATATCTAAATCTCAAATCCAGCCTGGGATAGGTCTGATCTATGGAACTAACTCATTTGTGGAGGGGCAAGATATGTCCCGCAGAGGTTCCAAGTCTCCCATATTCCAAAGTATCACCTCTGATAGGCTACTTGAGGGGTTCCCTCTGTGTGCCACTGACATGACTTACCACTCTTGATCTCAATAATATTTCACGAGATTTGGTTCCTCCAATATGGCATCAGGGATATAGGACACTGACCTATAAAGTAGTGTGATGCTGGTATAGTTTTGTGGCTAAAGAGTGATCCAGGTAGCCCAAGGTTTAGAAGGTTACCTAGGTCCTGAGGTCATTAAATACCAGTTAAACTAATATTTCTCTCTGCTTCACCGTCCCCTGTCTATATTATGCAACAGAGCCCAGAAAAGCTATTTGCAGAATTCTTCAGCCAACCTGGAAGTTGCAGTATAAAATGTAACATTTCCAATTTATTTTCTTTAAGCTTATCACATGGCACTTAAGGAATGGGAACGGAACGGAACAAAAACACATTTTACTGC
>CM034706.1:94330868-94346515 GCA_020142125.1 Phrynosoma platyrhinos
ATTGATACCTGCCATTTCCAAGAGGTCCTGAGCCCCACAAAAACAGCCCTGGGGATCATGTGCAGCCTGCAGGCACACTTTGCCCATCCTACTTTAGGTGGTCTGATGAGTTCAATTTTTCTCTTTTAAGTCCCAATTTGCGATTGGATGTTTCTTTAAGACATAGATTGTAGATTTTCCACACTGCCAAGACACCAGCTCCTGTTGTTAGATTTATGGTTCATCTGCCAGTGTTTACATTTTTCTTTCTCTCACTGCAGAGAGGTTCCAAGGAATTCAACCTTGACCTGGGAAGAAAAATGCATTCCAAAGCAGGCTGGTCCCCGAAAGCTGATTGCAAGCTTGAATTGTGATGCCTTACGACATGTCTATGGGGAGCTGGACATCAATATTCAGAGTGCTGTGTAAAGCTTTTCCTTCCTCTTTCTCTCCCCCACCTCCCAGTATTTCAGAAATTTCATTACACAAAAACATAGGTTAGAAGTATAATTGCAAGGGTCTTAATCCAAGAGTTGAATTATAAATCCTGTGCCTATATTTGATATGCAATTTGCTGTTTTGCTTTTCAGAATCTGCCTCACAAAAATCAGAATGCCCATTCTTTAAAAAGCAGGCCACCATGAATTGAACCTGCCCCACTGAAAGGGAGGGGAACGTCACAGAAGTGCATCTCCATATGGACTAGGTCAATAGTTTGGGGATTTTCAGCCAAAGCAGTATTTACTGTTATTTCATTTATACCCTTTTCTTCCCCAAATTAGTATACGTACACCCTTTATTCATCACACATCTGTGGGGAAGGTTAGTCTTAGGGGCAGTGAATTGCCAATGAGATCAATGAGATTCATGTCCTGATGGAGATTTAAATCCAAGCCCAACACTTTAGCTAACAGAAGGGAACTGTGGGCTCTGTGGATCAAATGCCAACTCCCAAGACCTCCCATGTGGCCCACAAACATCCCAGAGCCCTTGGACCCTTCCTACCTCCCTGTGAAAGAGACATTTAAAGGCTCTTTCAATCCCCTTGTCCTGTTTTGGGCACAAAATAGACATGTTATTATTTTATGTTATGTTTTTAAACCCAGGAGTCAAAAGACTTTATTTAGTTGCAAGAAATGTGGTATATTATGACCAAAACACCTGCACTGCTTAGGCTTGGATTCTAGATACCATAAATACAAAATTTAGCAGACTTCAGACCTGTCAGATTATGGCAGCTGATGGGGGATCAGCTTATAATGGGTCCCACAGGAAGGGCAGCACTGAGGTTCACCCTTGTGCAGCCAGAAACAGATCACTGAGTTGTTTTCCTCTTCACAGATACAGCCTACAGTCTTCTTGTCTGTGACTGAAGGGAGAAGTGACTCTTTGGTCATTTCCAGTTTTAAAGAAAGGAGCAGGTGCATCTGTCCAAGGTCTGAGATTTTGTGAGAATGAGGAGACTTCAGTGGCTGACAACCCCTCGCTAGCCACCACATCATTCTAGTGATGTGGTACCTGTCACAAGCTCACCATTCTTCTCTACCCCAAATCTTCTCTGCCTAGAATTAACACTGAATTGGATATGTGCATATCCAGTGCAGGAAGTAACCAGAAAAACCAAAGTATTTCAAGGCACAACAATTGTTCAAGATTATATAATATTAGTCCAGTGAAATATCAGGTCATGTTGTTCCTACTGGTTCATATGTATTGGTGATATTTACATTAAATGTAGGAAAGTTTTGAAAGGTCCCAATCTCTAAAATTAATTTTTAATTATGACTTGATGTTTCATAATTTTTTTCACCAGAGATAGAAACTGCCAAATATCATTAAAAGGCCATTTTTATTGACTAAGTAGCTGTTACCCCAGAACATCCCCAGTGTAAAACATTGCTTTATGCGGGCAGGGAGCAGAGAAGCATTTGGACAAATTATTTTTTGTTTTAAAAAACAATTTAAACATGAGCAAAAACACTCATAATTTTGTCCAGCGTAGAGAAAAGTTTTGCATTTTTGCAAGCAAGAATGATATGAAATAAATGAAGATTTATATCCCTACTCATGACTTGTTGTCCTTAAAGAATTATTAGCATTGTTAAATAAGTTCGTGCCTGGTTGAAAATCACTTAGACATGATTAATAAAAGCTGTCAGTGACACACATAATACAAAGGGATAAAGGAAACACTACCCTTAAGGACTACTGTCACTACTCTTCCATTGCTCAATACATTTGTCTGCCTTAGAGAGAGCAGGGTTAAACCCTAGCACTGAGGGACTTCATTGAGCCTTCAATCACCAGTCACCATGGTTAGGAATTAGGAAAGTGATAGTCCAAGACATCAGATGGACTGAAGGTTCCCCAGTCCTTGCATGCATACTACATATATATATGCCTACCTATATATAACTGCATTGAGTTCAGTGTAGGGTTGCCAAGTGAAATAAGGTACAGGGCTCCCATACCTTTAATAGTTGTGCAGAAAAGGAGATTACAAGTGTCATTTGTTATACAACCATTAAAGGTGCAAGTGTCTCATCCCTTATTCTACTTGACAATACTAGTTCAATTGGACTTCCTCACAGGCAAATATGCATAGGATTGTCATTGAGGCTGCTTTAGTCAAGCTTATTTCTTGAGATAACCTCTTAACTAAAATGTGTAATGTTAACAAACATAGTTTGCATGTAAGCTCTGATTTATGTTATTTTCACACATTGGATTGTCAGCTTTTCACTTCTATGTGAACGAGAGCCTTCTGTGGCTTAAAAACTCATTTGTCTCATTTATCAACCAAAACAATGCAATAAAAAGATTGCTTTACTTGGTTGTGTTGCCTCCATTTCATGTGTACTTTTGTTACTTTCTTGCAATTCCTACTAGAGAAATACAATAAGACAAGTTCAGGATTAATGCCTGCATTTTTCCTCCACTAGGCTCACACACTGTAGTCAAACAATACTGGAGTGACAGCAAGGTCACATAGGTTCAGGTATGACAATCATGTTTATTTCAAAGGTTATGGAAATCTCTAAAGCCTTTTGCTTTGAGACATTTACATTTATTCTTACAGATGCTCTTCCCCACCTTTTACTAGTACAACCAGAAACATCAACTTTACATCAAAATCTTCTACACAGGGCTATCCTCCATCTTTCTTGTAATTTAACAAAACACCTTCATCCATTTTACAGTTAATAAATTGCTTGGATGCAACATTTAAGAGCAGTCAGACATATATTGGACATTATAGTTCTTAGGAATAGAAATCAAAGAATTTCTTTGCATGCCACAGGAGCAGATTATGAATTTATTCACTAACATTTTTGATGTTATAAATCCCAGCTTTCGGTTGTCAAGTGATTTTGATCAGAGAGGTTTTATTTGATATAGCCAATCTATTTTAAAATGTGATGGTTTTCCCTGGCTCTTAGAATGCATATAGGAAAGGAAGAAAGGAGGAAATATATATCAGGGAAGGTTCATAGGACTGTGAACAATCGGGAAGGAAAACATAATGATCAGTGATTCTATTCTAGATCCAATCTGTTTCGTTCTTTCAACCATTTCTAAAGTTCATATCAATGAGGACTTGAATCTTTTTTCTTGTTAATTAGGAGTAATCCTTCCTCCATTCTTCTTTTTGTGTGTACTCCTCTTTAAATGACTTTATGTTGACATCCTTAATTTTGGCAGTAGGTATTTGTACTGTCTAACTTTAAAATATATAGAGAATGATTGGCTCTTGCATTGGTAAGCTGTGGGACGAGGGTGTCTTCAGTATATCTAGTTATTTCTTCATCTGAAGCTAAACAGATATAGATCAGAATGGTACTTGAATAGTAAATTCCTAAGAATCCCATTGGCTACCCTGACAAGGAAAGAAAAATCAAATGTAAACAATTTGAATGTGTGTTGATGATAGGAGTGGCAGATAAACTAATATTATTCCAGCAGATTACATAGTTGACAAGTGATTTGTAGTGTACTTAGCTGTTAGACACAAATGCTAGCAACAAACATAATCATTTTCATGTCAGCCCATGCCCCACATCATCACTAAACAGAAAAGAAGATTGCACAAAACTTTACATAAAATTTTTTTATACTAGATTTCATGTATATATGCAAACTTGGGAATAATCATCATAATTTAAATAAAAAGACAATGCCTCTCACCATAGTGGTAAAGTGTATGACCATGGATGCTTCCTCATGAAGCTTTTTGTGTGCAATAACCCTGCTTCATTATTCTGCACATTGCCGTCAACTTGTAACTCTCCCATGTCTTTCTATTGCTCCATCCATCTTTCCTCTTTTCTATCTATCAATCGATTGATCTAAAAAAAACCTATAAACACAAAAAGATATAATCACAACAGTATCTTCAAACTGGTAGCAGCCAGAGCTAATTGTCTCTAATCTTCCCAGGTAATTCATTTGCCTGCTCATCTGGCTATTGAGATGCTCAGTCCAGATGCGTAACTTCAGGGCGCTTGCACACACACACCCTTTGCATGGTTCTTTGTCCTTAAACTGTACCTAAACTGGGAAGCCCCTCATATGCTATTCAAATAGAGTACTATCCTCTGAGAGACATTCAGACAGAAGCTTCTTCTCTAACAGATAGCATATACAATCCTAAAACAACCCCAATGGCTACTATTTATCCCAACTTTGAGGCAATGCAAAGTGGAGAAACAGCAGATGTCATTCTTCCCATCTCAGTTTCCAAATTCCTCCTTCCATTTGATTCCAATTGCATGTTGGCCTTTTGTACTCTTGTGTCCTGTTCCAAACCATCCTGCTTGAAGCTGCTTCTCCTTACAAATAACAGCAGTCAGGTTTTTTTATAACCATATCTTTGGGCTCATTCCCACTATGATTTAAAGCAATTTGCTGATCGCTTTATATGTGCCTCGTTTACACTGGATTTGGTTTCAGATGCAACTGAGATCATTTGGACTCGCTTTGAAGTGAGACAAATGCCAAAAAAAGGAATAATTTTAAAGAGTAGTTTTTTGGTGGTTCTTTTGAAAAGAATAAATTAGCAAGCCTGTTCAGCAAGTGGGAACGACAAACCTGAATCACATCGTACTGGAGGGGAGGGACTGAAGGCAGAGGGTGTAACCAATCTTGCCCCTGTTTTTTGAGAAAACTGCCATGTTTTCACCTCTCCTTTCCCAGGACCCATCCTACATTCCAACTTTTTGTTCAGAGGGAATTCCAAAATGTCCTCCATTTTGAGCATGACTATGAAGCATGCTGTGTTTTTAGCTTCTCTCTCTCTCTCTCCCCCCCCCCTTTGTCATCTCTCCTCTCTCTTCCCCCCCCCTCCCTCCCTTGGTGGCTCCTCACTGGCCCAATTCCTTGCCATGCAAAGCCATCCTTAAATGCAAGCGTAAGGGCTCTGGAGCTAAAAGCACTCATATATAAATGTCAATTCATGCTTCATAGGGCCTAAGCAGACTGCCAGAAATAGTGCACATTAAATTGAGGCACTGCCCTGGCTCAGTGCTAGGGAATCATGGGAACTGTAATTTATTGTGGCACCAAAGTTCTCTGGCAGAGAAGGCTCAGTGTCTCAGAAAAAAAAAAATACAATTCCCATGATTCCCTAGCACTGAGCCAGGGCAGTGCCTCAATTTAATGTGCACTATTTCTGGCAGTCTGCTTAGGCCTTTAGTTCTGCTCCAAATGGAGAACCTTTTGTAATTCCTCCTGGACAGAAGGTAAAAATGGAGGATGTGCCCTGGAAAAGGAGGACGACCTCTGGTCACCCTGACCTGAACTCAGTCTTTCCATTTAAACACTAGTGAGATTTGGGGAAAACACCAACAGGTGTGTGGAGGGGATGGAGTCCCACACTTTTTAACTTGGATCCAATCCCATAACCAGGGTGATCCGATGTCCTCACTGCCGAGGAGGACTAGGCTTCCCCTTCTCTGGATATACCTCATTCTTCTTCCTCTTGTTGAGAGCAGCTGGGCGGTGGTGGAGGAGGAAGAGGAGGACCAAGGTCTTCTGCTGCTGCTCCTGTTGCTGCTGCTGGACCTGCTCCCATTGCCTGCCAAGGAGGTGGAGAGGTGGAGATTCGCATTTGCTTTTCACATTATGGTAAATGCGAAATTACCTTAATTTTGCATTTGTATTTCCTTCAAACAACCGAATTTCAAAAGATCTCGGTTAACACCAGTTTCTGTCTACTTTCTGTCCAGTTTCTGTGCGACGTCATGTGAAAACACGGGGCACAAATCCAGTTTCTGTTTGGGATTTGTGTGGATTAACCAGCAGATTTGCCCCCGTGTGATAACGTCCTATGCCTCCCTAGATAAATAGGTCAGACTAGATTCTTGCCAAATTATTTCCCAGCCCTCTTGCCTCTAGATGGGGCCAAAGAGTCTTTGGTCAAATGACAGTAGCCTATCTAGAAAATTTATCATTTTTACAGGGAACCAGGAAATGCTGATTGTAGAAGGCTGTCCCATCTAGTTATCCAGATACAGGGGCACAAATTTGTCTTGCCAGGGTGCATATTTCAAATAATGGCTGATAGTTAATCCCATATTTCCTTCTGCTATTAGTGGTTGGGGGTTCTTCTGTTAAAGTACAGCTGAACCTATCATTGCATAGGTGATTGCTTCAGGCAGCAGGTGCTTGGAGGACAGCAGTGACAGCATCTACATCTTTACTTCTGTTGGAGGGCAGTATTGTATCCATGGTCCCTAAACCAGCCTACAGTTTCAGGAGTGGTGAAGAATTGTCCTCCTTCTGACACTGAGATAAAAGGTCAGGCCAATTAACTTCTGCACGTGAATTGGAAGACCAAGGTTTGAATCCTTGTTTAGCCATGGAAACCCACTGGATGATCTTGAGCAAGTCACACATTCTCAGCCTCAGAGGACAGCAAGGGCAAACCTCCTCTGAACAAATTCTGCCAAGAAAACTCTATGATATATTTGCCTTAGGGTTTCCATAAGTTAGAAATAGCTTGAAAGTAACAACAATAAGAAGATGAAGAACAACAAGAACAACAACATGAAATGGGGAAGGGGCACCATCTGGCAAAGAACATAAAAGATTCCCCCTCTAACTGATTAAGCATTATGAAAGCAATGCTTCTAAGAGATAATCAGATGGTGGTCCAGTGGGAACAGACAATCACAACAGCCTAACTTGCTTGTTGTGATGTCTCAAGAATGGACTATATTTCTGATGAAAGCTCTATAGTGGCCCATTTAAGTTACCATGAATCACTTGTCAAGTCAATAACATGGAGGTCAGAAACAGGTCCGGGCTCTACTGTGAAGTGGGCTAAGGTAGTTATCTAAGGCACCAAATACTAGCAGGTAGGAAAGACTAGAAATATGTCATGGAACACAGATGTATGTCTCCCTGCCTTACAACATGAAAGATTCTGTCTCGTTGCTAGTGCTGAAGTAAGGTTAGTTCCATGTACAGCTGTACATGGAACAGAAAAAGTGTGCCATCTTTTCCTTTGCCTTAGGCCATGAATGTCTTGATTAAGCTGTGGTCAGGAAGACAAATAAAGTGATTTGTGATCCGAATCGATGGATCGGCTTGACAGTGGAGCATGGTTCACACTACATTTGCCCTGTTCACATTTTCTTGTTGCAAAATAACCCACTTGTTCACATTGACTAATGAATCAATTCAAAATGGAGCCTCTTCAACAGGTCACTGATCGCTGATCATGTCATAGGAAATTGTTCCGATCCATATCTGATTCACGCGTGCACTGAATTGATTTATTGCAAAAGACACAGAAAAAATTAACATCAAAACGACATATGTTAAATGGGTTTTGTGCAGAGGCCTCCTTGCCAAACCACTTCAGCAATTCGGCTCAAGTGCGAACAAGGGTCATTTAAACCATTTCAAACCAGTTAGTAAACCGGTTTATAATGTAGTGGGAATGAAACCACAGATTTCCTGTATTTTACATGTTGGAGAAAATTAGGTCCTTTAAGCTCAACTAGGAGTGTAGATGATATACAGATAACAAATATCAATATATAAGGTAGTTTCTTTCCCTGTATATACCTACCTTGGCAGTGGACAGACCCTCCATTTCTCACCAGTGGGAGGAATCCACTATGTGGGGTCACAAGAAAGGGTCTTCTCTGCTACAGTACTCTGCTTGTAGAATGCCTTCCCTTTGGAGGACTGATTGGTGTCAAGGATGCTCCCAGAATCCCAGGAGCTATTGGCCAACATGGGACTATTGGCCAACATGGCTGAGGCTTCTGGGAGCTGAAGTCCCTCAGCCCTTAAAGGGGAAAGGTTGCCTACCCCTGGTTAATTCAATGTATTGGGGGTTGTGGATGTTCTGTACATTGCTTTCTTTTGTTGGATTGTTTTACACTGTTTTGAATTGTTTGACTGCCTGTACTCTGCCCTGAAATCTTCAAACATAGGGCACATATAACTATTTTAGTAAAAATAACCAATTGCAATAGAGGTGGACTAGCTAGCATACTACCAGCAGAATACAGTTGGCCCTCTGTATTCCTGGATTTTTTATCCACAGATTTAAGCATCCACAGCTTGAAAATATTCCAAAATATATAAATTCCAAAAAGCAAATATTGATTTTGCTATTTTATATAAGGGACACCATTTTGCCATGCCATTGTATTTAATGGGACTTGAGCATCCATGGATTTTGGTATCCATGGAGTTGTCCTGGAACCAAACTCTAGCGGATACCAAGGGCTCACTGTACTTTCACTCCTGGCTACCATGTGTATCTTGTTTAGAAGCCTTACCCACAATAAGAGATACATTATACATATCAAGACGAGGTACTAGGCTCATGCCAAGAAAAATACCAAATAAAAACTACATATGTATAAGCCATTGTAGCTGAATTTTTCAGTTAATCTTTCCATCCTTCCTTCCTCAACTGTAGTACATGTGGAAGCATGTGGGCCAGCAGATGTAGCTGGACTTTAGTTCCCCACACTCCTTAGCATTGGCTATTCTATCTAGACCTGTGTATATATATATATATATTTAGTTCCTGAACTGAGTCTCTTTATGAATGGTGAGTCAACACATAGGTAAATCACACTGATTCAATGAGCTGGTGGATGCTGTAGTCCAGCACATTTGGAAGGCCCCAATTTGAGAGACAACTGGTACAGGGTGAACAGAAGGCCTAACAGAGAGGAGATTTAAAAATCTACATTTTTGTACCAATGCCATCTATTACTGCAGAGGTTGAGAAAGTCACTCTTGTACTACAATTCCCAGAGTCCCTTGTGGGATTCTGAGAACTGTGATTCAAAAAGAATTACTTTTCTAAGGTCTGCTTCAGAAGTGATACATACATAAACTCTATTTCAGTTGAATGCATATTTGACTTTAAAAAGCCATATTGCTTCTTAGGAGATTTTGTTCACGTGAGAGGATAACCACACATCATTTTTCCTTTTGTCTCTTTTCCAAAGTATTCATGGCTGTACAGTGCCCTCACCTCTTCCCTTCCATTCATTTTATTTTGTCAGAGATGCTCTCTGCTGAGTCAAAGAGTGAGCTTCCTTTTCCTCCTTTCGATGGTGTTTGCATTTTCCACAAATGTCAATGCTCTTGTATTTCGGCTCTTGTTCCCTTATTCCTTTCTTAGCCATACTTGAAAAGTCTTGAGGGGGCAAATGAAAAATTGAACCTGAAAATAAAAGCAAGAAAAGGAAAAGGAAAACATTTCCCCCCAAATGTAAAAAGCTTTCCATGCTTGCTAATATAAAATGGTATAGGGAAAAAAGATCCTGTTTAAGGCATGGTCCTCCCATGCAAATTATCATGGCAATACCATATGTGTCTACTCAAAAGCATGTACTATTACATGATGATAAATTTCAGGCCCTGGGGCAGAATCAGACCCTTTTATGGTCCCAGTTGAGCCATTGGATCTTCTCCAGGAGTGTTATTGCATGAGAAAAGAAAGCTGAAGTGGAGTGGGAGATTAGTGGCTTTCTCCATGCCTCTCCACATACCATCATAGCACTTCTGCTCACTTTCAAAGGGAGATGATTGTAAAAGCATGCCTCTTGTTGAATGGATTTTCTCAGCATGACAAAAGACACACTTTTACAACCATCTCCCTCCAGAAGAGAATGTAAGAGAATGTTATGATGTCATGCAAAGAGGCATGGAGAAAGCCACTACTCTCCCACTCCATTTCAGCTTTCTTTTCTTTCTTTTTTTCAGACTTTCTTTTCTTTTGTATGCAAGGAAGCATCCAGGTCTCCATGATCCCTTTCTAGTGACACTATGATTTGATGCTTTCCCAGCTTTTATATGCAAAGAAGCAGAATTTGAAAACATTAGTTTTGTACTTTACTTCCCACAAATCCCCAAGGAATCCAAAGGAGGTACAACCTGCTACTACAAGCTATCCAAAGGAGATACAACCTGATAATCTGGAGTGGAATAACTAGAAAGGGATGCTCTCAGGCCACAGAAATGTAACTAGCATGGACAGCAGCTATACCTACAGTTGCTACCATTATTACTGCTGAAACTGCGATTTTCAGCAGGACTAAGTTCTTAGCTAAGGTCATCAGGATGGGAGACCTACCCAGTAAGATACCATGAACTATGTAGGCATAGGCCATAGTTTACGCAGAGAAGAGAACAATGGGAAGCAGTGGCATTAACTCGTAACTGGCCAGCACAGAATTGAATCTTTGGATTGGTAGGGAATGGTAATATCAGTATTAAGAGCCTGGCCTTCTGCCTGTGATGGGTCAACAAATTAGTTACCTCTCTGCTCTCTTGCTCAAGCAGTCCAACTCTTGCTTTCAGTGCAGCCAACAACTAGAGCTAGAAAAGAATCTTTTCTGGGCAAAAACTCCCAGCATGGCAACTGGAGGATTTGGGAAGGTGTCTCAAAAAATAACTTTGCCTAGTTCTTCCACCATTTGTGATAGTGGCCAGGCCCTTACGCTGGATATCTCATCACATATCTTACTAGAAATCACTGCAATAACTGCAACAAATTCAAAGACAACTTGAATCCTGTTTTGGGAGAAAGATGATATATAAACCCCATAAATAAATGAATAAATATTGGTGCATTATAGGCAAACTAATACTGTGTAGTGCCATGTTGTAACAGTTTTGGAATTTATTCCCTTAAGTGTAAATATCCACTGGCTGAAGTGAATTTATCATCTCATTTGCATGATTAAAAGTGGAAACAGGACCAACTGTACTATGTTCTTAGTACTAGTATTATCCAGTCAGGTTTATAGGGCCTCAGAATACCGTACATCTACACTGTAGAAATAATGCAGTTTGACACCATTTTAATTGCCATGTCGCCATCCTACAAAATCCTGGGATTTGTAGTTTTGTGAGGCACCAGCACCCTGATGGTGCAGTGATTAAAAGCCTGTACTGCAGCCACTCACTCATAAACCACAAGGTTGCAAGTTCAGTACTAGCCAGGGCTCAGGCTTGACTCAGGCCTGCATCCTTCCAAGGTCGCTAAAATGAGTACCCATCTGTTGGGGGGCAATGAGCTTATAGTTGTAAACCGCTTAGACACTGCATGACGTGGTATGAAGCAGTATATAAATGAAGCTGCCTTGCTTTGTAAACCATTCCATAGGCTGGAGCTACAGCACTTAAAGTAGTGTCAAACTGCATTATTTCTATAGGAGCTACTGGAAGAAGAATTCAAGCAAGAAAAGCATTCCCAGGAAACTACCACCATTACCAAGCACTTTTCATTCCCACTCCCCAGGTCAGTTTAAATTTAACCCCATATTTCTCAAAATGAAATCTACCTCTCCATGTCTGTTTGTGTTATACAGACACTAGCTAATATGGCAATGAAAGAAAATGATTGTACTAATTCACTAGTGTAATATTGCAAAAACACTTTGACTACAACTTCTGAATAATAATTGCAAAAGAAACAATCAGAAAGGGAAAATCAGTTTCTAAAATGTAGTTTATCACACAGGAGTGATCCTGTGCAAAACGGGGGTTTAAATTGAAAAAAAATCTGCAAAAGCGGTTTAATTTTCACACAATGTCAGGGTTAATGAGCATTAATGTGACATTAACCTGAATGGAAAGTAGACAAAACTCACTCCTTTTTATTTTCAGAAAATCCAGAAAAGTAAAAAGTAGTGGGTTTTGTCTACTTTCCGTTTGGGTTAATTTCACATTAGCCCCAATGAGTGTGAAAATCAACCTGCTTTTGCAGTTTTTTTTTTCTGACTTTTAAATCCTGTTTCTCCCAGGATTTCTGCTCTTTTCACCCATGTGATAAACTCTGTTGTCTGAGTCTAGATGTGACACATGATCAGTGGAAAGGGGAGGAAGAAGTACCCAAAAGAGGGGGAAGTGAGGGAAACACAGGATACTTTTTTAAGTATCCTGTGATACTTAACCTGGATGCGAAACCATGAATATGCAGGTAAAATCAAAACAAAAAGATCTAAAACATTCCAACACTTCCAAATACTTTTTTTCTTTTTTTCTGGATAAGGCCTCTTTGTGGTACACATATGTGTTAAACCATCTTTCCTCCCTGATACTGATGCTAGTAATTCCCTAGCCTTACTCCATCTGGCTGCATCTAAGTTTTAAAAAGAGAATTATAATATATGCAATAAAATCCTATACGCAAGTCTCACTTCAACCCATGGTAAGTGCATGCAGCTTTGCAGCAACAGTCAAAGATATCTCAAGTAATATCTGTCATTCATCCTTAAGAAAACATCTTGGATGTCTCTTGGACAATGTGAATATGACAAACACATGATTTCAAACAACTCTATCCTATTGGAATATTCAGCAACAGCAGACTATGGTTTTAAAAATAATATTTATACATTGATGCATCCTATTCATATGTGAGACTCTACACTGGGGTTGGACAATGTGTATCTGCTCAGTAAGCCTGATCTATAACTCCCATCATTCATCACTGTGTTGTGCTGGTTAGGGATGATGGAAGTTGCTGTTTCTGATGGACAGGGCTAGTGTTCATCCTCTCTTGGTTTCAGCCTATCACAGCTTTAAAAATGTTATGATAGGACAGCTGGAGAGAAGAGGGAGGAGTCAGAATATAGTTTGGCAGTAAAACAGTTTCTGTGATTTCTGGCCAGCTGGAGAAGTGTTGTACAAATTCTGTGGACTCCTAAAAAACCAAATAAATGTGTCCTACAGGAAATCAAGTCTGAACTCTCCTAGAGCAAATCTAGCCTCAACTAGAAGCCAAGATGACAATTGAGACTGTTGTATTTTGGCCATATCATGAGAAGATGACTCACTAGAAAAGACAATAATGCTTGGTATAAAGCAGTAGGAAAAGAGGAAGACTGCATTACAGATGGATAGACTCAATCATGGAAGCCACAACCTTAAGTACGCAGTTCCTGAGCAGGACTGTTGATGACAGAGTAACGTATAGATATCTCATTCATGCAGTCACCAAAGGTCAAAGTGGAGAGATCAGTTAACAACAACAAGAAGGAGGAAGATAGGAGGTGGAATATGGTAGAATTTAGGGAGAGGTTAGGAAGGATACGATTGTAACATTGAGCACAATATAATGAACCAGCCTAGTATGGTTTATGTTGAAACAGGAGCCTTACAAATAAAATGTTGATTGTTTAATGTTTATGGTAATCACTTCCTGAACTTATTCTGTTAGGGGATTTATTGGGTTCCACCCATGCACCACTAGAGACTGAAAGACACATATACTTGTCCCTTATTAGTCACGTTATTTTCCTTAGGACAGTGACATCACTAGCAGAGTGTGGGTGTGGCCAACTGCACCAGATGACACCCAAGAGGGGGTGTCACCTGGAGAGCAAGAAAGGGTGTTTTTCCCACTTGCCCAGCAGCTGCACCAGACCCTAAACAGACCCTCCAGAGCAGGGGTAGGCAACCTTTCCCCTTTAAGAGCTGAGGGACTTCAGCTCCCAGAAGCCTCAGCCATGTTGGCCAATAGTCCCACGTTGGCCAATAGCTTCTGGGATTCTGGGAACTGAAGTCCCTCAGCCCTTAAAGGGGAAAGGTTGCCTACCCCTGTGCTGGATGATGGTGCCTTCACGGTCTGGTGTGGTTAGAGCTGTACCAAACCCTGAAGGCCTTTCCAGGAGGCACACGCTGAATGGGCACTCCAGAAGTCACAGTGTGCCCCCATCATCAGCAGTCTGGGTAGGGGGGAAGGTAAGGCAGTTTGCCCTCCCCTGCACTGGGTGACACCATCCTCAGTGACAGCACTGCCTTAGGATAACCTAGAATTGGTCTGGAAAAGGGCTAAAAGGAGGCAACAAGAATTCTGGAGTGAGAAGGTAGCCAGGAAGTGGTTTGTCATGCAGTCCCACAACATTTGGAAGATCACAGGTTGCCTGGTCTTGGTCTAAGGGGCTGATCAGGTCTTCTTCCAACTTACCTAATAGTACTGTTACATCAAGTCCTGTCATGAATTAGCAACTGGCTAACCCAGATTTGCCTCTATGTTACATACAAACTGGTCTTGAAAGACAGCCAGTATCTACTGACAGCAATATCAATATTCAATCCATTGCAGAGGGACTGCAATTTATGGATGAATTCCAATTCTGCTGTTTCTCTTTTCCATCTACCATCTTCAATCTTCCAATCTTCAAATCCATCAACCTCTTCAAGAAACTTGCCCAGGTACAGACAGACATCTTCTTTCTCAACAAGCAACAGGATGTCATTCCTAAAGGCCTGTGTGTGAAGAACTTTCTACACACTACCTGCCACACAGACTACAGTGACCTGCCAGTTTGTTCTCACACACAATTGCTTCACCTTTGGTAACAACATCTACCTTCAGGTTGATGGCACCACCATGGACACACGCATGGCACCACAATATGCCAATATCTTTATGGCTGACCTAGAACAATGCTTCTTTCACTCCTGCACCCAGAAACTGCTCCTCTACCTGAGGTACATTGATGATATCTTCATAATCTGGACTCATGGAGAAGACTCACTTTCACCAGTGTTTCAACAACTTCCACTCCACCATCAACCTCAGCCTGGAACTATCTATGGAACAAGTCACACTTTCTGAACATCATAGTACAGCTATAAAATGGACATCTAAGCACCACACTATATTGCAAACTCTAAGGCCGCTACATGTACTTACATGCCTGCAGTTTTCACCCTGAACACACCACCAGATCTATAGTCTACAGCCAAGCCATCCGATACAATCGCATCTGCTCAGATCCACAAGACAAGGATGCCAAACTCAAGTAATTACAACAATTCCTAAAACTACAGTATCCACCACATGATGTAAAAAAAAAACCAAATAAACAAGGCAAGATGAGTATCCAAGACTGATCTCTTACAGCATAAATTGAAGAGGGAAAATGACAAAACTCCACTAGTGTTCACATACAGCTCTCAACTGAGACCTCTCAGGTGCATCATCAATGAACTGCAACCCATTCTGGACAATAATGCATCAACCTCAAGGGCTCTTGGTGGCAGACCTTTACTCACCTACAGACAGCCTCCAAACCTCAAACAGGTACCCACAGGAAGACACATGGCACAGATGGAGACACAGGTTTGCAGCAAACCAAGATGCCAACTCTGCCCACACATTTATCCAGGAAATGTCA
>CM034706.1:94369212-94393038 GCA_020142125.1 Phrynosoma platyrhinos
GTCATCCTTGCGCAGGGGCCATGCTAACCTACTCTGTATCGTTCCAAATTTAGTATATGTGCTGCCGAAGCCTATTCATTGATTTGGGATGAGATTCTTGGCAATAACAAGAAGCAAAGTAAATAAGTGAAGATACAATACTATCTAGCCATCAATAATGACATTAAACAGAAAAAATGGTATATGAACACATTCTGTAATCCAGCTAATAAGTATCTCAAAATGGTCATCTCATATTCAAGAAAGCTCAGAGAACAAAGTCAATAATCTCAGGAACTGTAAGAGATTCCTCAGTGAGCTGTCTTCTTGTGGTACCAAGACATATGCCTTAAGTTTTAATCTTACTAGTGGTGAGATATTTTTGTACATCCCTAATCTTTGCTTGTCTTGTATGAGTCCTGGGAGTCCTTGTATGAGATTCCTGTTCTTAAAGTAAACTAAGGGCCTTTGCAGACTGCTAGAAATAGTGCAAATTGAGTCTACTTTAAAGGTTAGGGTTAGGGAATCATGGGAACTGTATTTATTGTGGCACCAGAGCTCTCTGACAGAAAAGGCTCAATGTCTCAGAAAAAAAACCAATTCCCATGATTCCCTAGCACTAACCCTAACCCTTAAAGTGGACTCAGTTTGCACTATTTCTGGCAATCTGCAAAGGCCCGAAAACACTTTCAAGTCCACAATCTGGTAATTCATGTTTTCCTTTTCTTCAGAGAGCTATACTCCATCAAGATTGTTCCTTGATCAGATGGTATGAGAAGTGTTTTCAGTTTCCCTCTCCTTCATTACAAACAGGGATGTAATTCTTCACAAATTTTCACCTGATAGGAACTGAGGAGTAATTTTAGCAGTTTCCTTCCTGCTGTGAGAAAGTCTTAGAAAACTGGTTTCTTTTCAAAGATTATTCACAAATTAGGATTTATTTTGGGGCGGAGGGAATGCATGTAGCTATTTTAGCAAGAAACTTCCTTTTCTGCACAGGATACAGCCTTTTCTCTGCACAAAAATAACCTTTCTGCATAGAAATGTTATCTGTGCAAAAATGTTTGCTTCCTTTGTAGAAAACAGCACTTTCTGTGCAAAACAACCACATGCAAAAACATGAGAAACATGTATTTAAAATCATTTTTTCAATATTTTCAAATATTCTTTCCATCCTTAATCACAAAGAACTTAGTTTTGTTGGTTATTGGTGTGTACACATATTGCCCACTACCCAGCTTCAATGTATGTTTTGTATGTTTCCTATATTTCAGAAAACACATGGTCCATAAACCTATATTTACTCATAGTATATGAACTATTTATATGTTTCAAAAACAGAGTATAGATAGTTCATAGCCTATGACTAGGGTTACCAGATATCAGAGCCTGGCTCTGAATCTCCAGTTTTCATGTGTCATCTCCAGATGGGTGACGAAGGTGTAAAATCTCCAGTTTTGGTGGCTTTGTTCCCAAGCAAGGAGAAAGAGTTGGGTATAAATCTCCAGATGAACTAGTAGAGCATAGGCTTCCTACAATTTGAAATGTTCAACTGATTTGTTCCTGCACTTTACAAAGACTTTCCAGGGAATATATGTATTTACTTAGGTAATCTCTTCTTTTCTCTCAGTCATTCTGGCACAAGGGTTCACCCTTCACTCTGCATCCATCTTCTGGATATAATATTCTTTTGGCAACTTCTGCTCACTTTTTTGTTTCAGGAAAAGCAATCCCTTAGGCATAAAACAGACCAGTATGATGAGAATATAGTAAAATTATTTATGACTCTTAGTGGGTATGGTGGTGCATGCTGAGTTCTTTTTTTGAATACACAAAATATGGGGTGGGGTAAGTAGGGTTTATCCCTCCAAGGTCCAGCGAGGGCTGTACTAGGGAAATAGTGCACTTCAGGTATTGTTGGACTGCAACTCCCATAATTCTTCTTTTGCTATTGACTCTGCTGGGAAGCCTGGTAGGAAATGAAGTCCAACAATATCTGGGGGAACATGGCATGGAAACATGAGTGATTCACATGAAATTTAATTCTCAGATCCGTCAGGCTGTTTTCTCCCTAGTTAGCCTTCTTTTAAGAGTCAGCATGATGTGGTGGCTTGAACACTGGGCTATGAATCTGGAGACCAGGGTTGGAATCCCTGCTCAGTCATGGAAACCCACTTGATGAGCTGTCTCAGCCTTAGAGGACAGCAAAGGTAAACCTCCCTGAACAATCTTGCCAAGAAAACCCAGTGATAGGGTCACTATAAGTCAGAAAATGACTTGAAAGCACACAACAACGGGATCTTATTTTATTTTCTCATTATCACTTAATGATTTTTGCATGTATATTATATACTTTAATATAGTTTATTTGTATTTTGATTGTTAATTTTAAGAGGTGACTGTAATGGGAAGTAAGAGGTATTGAAAAATTAATAACCATTTTAAATAATTGAAAGCAAATTAAGCTAACTTTCCAAAAATTAGGTTTTGCCATATATGCTGCTATTGGCTTATACATCTCCCCAAATACACACTGCAATCAGCTCACATACGTTTCCATAACAATGACAATGACAATGACAATAACAATAACAATAACAACAAAAATTCACAGTAAAAACCAAGCAAGAAAGTTTTCTTAAAATCTCATTAACCTAGGTAGCAGAATCACTGAATCAATAAATCGTCTTAGCTAGTTCCACTGTAATACAAACAGACAGGTACATTTCATTTCAGGAAATAGTGGGTTAATTTAAACTGACCTGTGGAGTGGGAATGAAAAGTCTTTGATAATGCCAGGAATTTCCTGGGAGTACTTTGGGATGGGAAAAATGTCAATTAGATCTCCAAATTAAAATAAATTGGTGAAAGAAGGAACCTGAGACATTCCTAATAATAATAATAATAAAACATCTCACCTTAACAAGTTGATATGTTAAATATTGCAAAGAAGCCTGCAACCTATTTTAAATGTGAATTGCTATTTCTGAAAGCTTCCAAGACAGGCATTTCACCTTTTTTATTGGTCAGAAAAAGATAATCCAGGAATCCACAGGGGTCAAGAGCTGCAAAAACTGCTAGGGGCTACATGCCTTTGCCATCTGTGAATTAAGCCAATACACTGCTGCTAGGTCAAGCACTTCTTTAGGTACGCTTGCCATAATTTAGGGCCAGTAACTAATGAGCTCTGGGCCAATCTGGAGATCTATCTTCTAGCCTACCATCAAAGTAAAAAAGAGAGGTAAGGTAAGTTAGTTGCTTTGATTGTGATAGAATCCATTAGTGATCCCTCTGGGGGGATATAGAAGCTAAAATCTCACCCCACCGTATCCCACTTCCTTTGCAAAGTGGCCCTTCAAAGATATTAGTTGATTGTGCAGTACTCCAGTGTTTATTATTGTCTCCTTTAAAAAAGCTCATGCTGCCAGTTTTTTTTTTTATTTATTTCAGTTAGTCTCAAAGGTGCTATAAGATCTCTCTACATACTATTGTCTCCTCTGATCACTTTTTGACTTCAGATTTGATTAGCTTCCCAATCATTGGTGCAGTGCGGAGCTGTCCAGGCAGGGAAGCTCTGCAGAGAAACTTGGTATAGAGAATACCAGTTCTATGAAATTGATTGCATCTGCTCCTGTTTGTTAAGGAAACATTTCTGCAAAACTTTCATTCTGGGTACATGTGATATTGTATCCATTAATGAATATAAGTTGATTAGGTGAAGGATAACACTGACATATAAAGGTCCTAGGCAGAAATTGGACTGATGATGCAAGGGGGTTTCTTGAGGAGCTGTAAGTCCAATCCAGTTTGTCTTGCACTGTGTTATATGTAGTTAGTGCCCATGCAGATGTGCATGTGCCTCCTTATCTGAATTCACTTACACAGCAGTTGATGAGTACACCAACAAGGGAAATCATGCGAACATAAAAACATAAGGAGACCCCTGCTGAATCAGACCTAAGGCTATTGAATCCAATATTCTAACTTCCACAGTGGCCAACAGATGCCTAAGAGGAAGTCTCTGCCATTCTCCTACTTGTGTTCTTAGCAACTGATATGAAGAACCATATTCAGTGTGATATACAATTGGCCTTCCACATTTGTGGCTTTGACTTTTGCGGCTTTGATTATTCATGGATCTGATTATTATGTTCTCTCCTAGGAATCTCTGGGTCCTCCAGTGTGACTCTGCTGGAGGTTGGCCATAGAGTTGCGCTGGAGGACCTAGAGATTCCTAGAGAAAACACATAATTAGGCATTTATAGGCCCTCCACTGCAATTCTATGGTGGATGTTGACCACGGAATTGCACTGGAGGACCTAGAGATGCCTAAAGAGGTGTTTTCTCAGGTAAAAAAAATAGTGTTTTTTTATTTGCAGTTTTTCCACTTTCATGGGGATCCTGAGCCCCTGACCACAGCAAACGTGGAGGGCCCACTGTATAGCCATCATGACTAATAACCAGCCTTATCCTCCATGAATTAAATACTCTTTAAAAAGCAAATCCCTGCCATATCAAACCAAAAGCCTGTCTCCAACATTTTGTTCACATGGTAGCCTACCTGCTCTTTGTGAAGCCCACAAAGAGGACACAAGTGCAGCAGCTCTCTCCATTTCTGCATCCATACAACTCATAATAAAAAGCATACCACCTCTAGCGCTGCAGAGAACATATAATCATTCCAGCTTCTAGCCATTGCTATCCTTAGCCTCCATGAATTTGGCGATCCTGTTTTATAACCATACAGGTCACTGGTGGCCATTGCTAGATTTTAAAGTAATAAATGTCATAGTTTGACTCTATACCATGTGAAGAAGTTATTTCTTTTATATAGCTTGAACATCTGAGCATTTGCTTCCATTGGAGCTTGAGCTGCCTGTATAAAACAGCCACTAATGCTACAGACTCTCAATTTACCCCCATGTCCCTTTGATGCAGAGTTTACAAAGGTCTGTCACAATGCTTGTCCAGAGACATAGTTCACACATTACATCTGAAATCCAAGCCTTGTGAGGAACGACTGAGGTTGGTGGGTATGGAGAAGAGAAGACCGAGAAGTGACATGATAAGTATCTTTAAATATCTGAAGTGATGTTATGTAAACAATAGAGCAAGGGTAGGCAACCTAAGGCCCAGGGACCGGATGCGGCCCCCTGAGGCCTTTGGACTGGCCCCAGGCTGGTCCTGCCACCACTGCCACCAACACCCCACCGCCGCTGCCACCCCATGATGATATTGATTATTGTTGTTATTACTTGTTCTTGGGGTTTTCTTGGCAAAACCTCTACAGGGGTTTTACCATGGCTTTTCTGGGGCTGAGAGAGTGTGCATGCATATTTTTTTAATGTTTATTTTTTTTAATTGTTTAATTTTAATTTTAATTTATTTATTTATTTATTTGTTTGTTTTTGGTGCTTCAGACCCCCAATTGTCTGAGGGACAGCAACCCGGCCCCTGGCTCAAAAAGGTTGCCTACCCCTGCAATAGAGCAAGCTTGTTTTCTGCTGCTCCAGAGACTATAACACAAACTAATAGATTAGGAAGAATCTATTAACTGTAAGAACTTCTCTGGCAGTGGAATGGGGTTCTTTGGAGGGTGGTGGACTCTCCTTCATTAGAGGCCTTTAAACAGAGGTTGGATGGATATCTTTCAGGAGTGCTTTAGTCATGTATTCTTGCATGGCAGGGAGTTGGACTGGATGGCCTGGCAGGGGGTTGGACTGGTGGTCTCTTCCAACTCTAAAATTCTGTGATGCAAGGTGTTAGCCTTCAAAACACATCCTCAAGTAATGGAATGCCAGATGATAAATGTGCAGAGCTTAGAAGAGTAACAATTCCCAGAATCTTCCATTGGCCATGAGAGATTTTATTAGTTGTAGTTCAAAAAAGCAACTTTCTCAGACTCTGTGGATGTGCCATATATGAACTCCCTCCAGATGCCTTCAACAGAGTAGAAGTCCCATTGCCTACCAGTATTAGCAACTATGCATTCAGTGTCTCTTTCTGGTTGAATTTAGGTAAGCTGTAAGGGAAGTATATATCACATTATTTTTCCAGAAGCATTATCTTGCACCAGTATTGTTTTAAAGCCTTGATCATCCAGTTCTGTATATTCCCAAACATCCGGTCAGATCAATGCAATGATTTCTTCACATTTCTCCATTATTTTTTTCTGCAATTGTCAAATAAAATCTACAAGGCAGCTGCCATTTGTTGAGCTTGTCAGCCATTCAGTGCTGTGACTGGAGTTGATTAGCTGGGATGACAAGGCTGCTCTTCCCATCTGAGTCAACAACCCATCATAATGTGCCTTCCTAATTCAGAGAACTTATTAACAACAATCCCTTCCTCTTATTTTTATTTGTAGGTCTGGTGGAGGGCACTGCAGTTCTAAAAATGAACAAACTAAAGGGAATTGTTTTGCATTCTGGTGATCCAGGTCACACAAGAACTGCTGAGCATGAATGCACAGATCCAAAATCTCTTTCCCCCTGGTTTTTGAAATGATAGGAATGCAAGTCTGAGGAAGCAACTATGAAATGGAGGGGGGCGGTCAAGCTTAAGCAAAGTGAGTACATTGGTTTTAAACTTTTTGTATCCACTGGGCTTTTGTTCCAGCAACTTCTTTGGATACCAAAACTCATGGATGTTCAAGTCCCATTAAATGCAATGGATAGTAAAATGATGTCCCTTATATAAAAGAGCAAAATCAAGTTTTGCTTTTTGTTTTTGATATATGCATATATATATATATATATATATATATATATGCATATATCAAAAATATATGCATATATTTCAAGCCATGGATGTTTGAATCTATGGATAAAGATTCTGTGGATATCGTGGGCCAACTGTAAATGTTTTAAATTTGTTGTTATACAAGCCACCTTGTGTTCCAGCCTAGGAGAAAGGTGGCATATAAATTTAACAAGTAAATAAATAAATCACATTGGTGGCGCAAAATATTGTAAAGATAGAGGTGTGCTGGATCAGTCTAAGGGCATGTCTAGTCCAGCATTCCATTCACACATATTGCTTCTGAGAAGGCCGCAAGAATGCAAGTGCACCACCTCCCCATCTTATGTTTCACAAAAATGGATATGTATGGGTAAAGATATGCTGATTCTGACATTGGAAGTGATATATAGCCATCCTGACTAGTAACCATCAATGGTTCCATCCTTGATGAATTTATCCAATGCCCTTTTAAACTCATCCAGCCTGTGGCAGTAAATCCCATAGAGTTATCCTGTGTCAGGAAGTACTTCCTTTTACCAGAAGTCCTGAATCTCCCAACATTCAGCTTCAGTCAGTGACCATGGATTCAAGTATTCTTAGAGGGATTAAAAAGGAAGGGTTTAGTGTCTTCTGCCATGCATATTCTACCTCCCAATGCTCAACCTATTTCCTTTACCTCTCAATGCTAAGTTCCAGCTATCTTGTGGATGGCCCTGCCCATAGAAGAATACATTTCTCTGGCTCTTTCTATTTATGATTAAATGGAAAATCACTTACCTTATTTTCCTGCGTATAAGACTACTTTTTTACCTGCAAAATCTGTGGCTAAAGTGGGGGGGTCGTCTTATACGCCGGATATAGGGTTAATGAGGATAGAGGTGCTAAAACTCTATATTTTGACTGGAAAAATGGGGGGGTCGTCTTATACGTGGGTCGTCTTATACGCTGGAAAATATGGTAATTCCTTCCTTTTTGGTTCCAAATCTCAAAGGCAAGTGTGGATCCTGCTGCAAGAGCAACACTCATATTAAAAAAAAAATCAGAAAACTTGTGAGAACCCCACACAGAGCCTGGAAACCTGGTTTGTTTCTTTGCTTGCTTTTTTTGGTTTTTGACTATAACTCTCAGAATCTCTAAGCCATGGCTGCTAGCTTGCTTGCTGGCGATTTAGAGTGGTGAGGTCTAAAATGTAACTTTTCCAAGCTCTGTCCCCAAGTTTTATGAAAATGCAAACATTCTTTAACAACAACAAAATGCTGGGTAGGAGAAACCCTCTGTAAAGTGCAAGTAGGGGAAGAGACTGAATTTGCTCAGTGGCCATTGGTGGGTACAGAGACTGTACAGTGGGGGGGGAATGGAGAGTGGAGTTAGATATTTATGTATTGCACCTATATTCCGCCTTTGTCCCAAAATAGCTTTATGACTGGCTGGCAGGCTGACTGAATGATTTCAGTGTTAAACATTATTATTATTATTATTATTATTATTATTATTATTATTATTATTATTATTATTATCCCACCCCTCTGCAAAGCAATCGTAGAAGTATATATTGTCACATATTGTGGCTGGTTCCACTCGGTCATGGTGATTCCAATGAGTTCTTACCCCATTTACTCTTAAAGGTGATAGAGTGATAGCAGTCAATTATCATTCTCCATTATGTTAGGGTTTTGCCAGATTAATTTCTACATTTTCCCTTTTCCCAGGAGTGCTTGGGATAGGGCAGGGAACAAAGTTAGGCAAAATACAGGCCTCCAGATAACTGATAAACTGCAATACACATTAGTCCTAGCCAAGATAGCCAATATTGAGGAATGCTAGAAACTGACATTCAGCAACGTCTCATTTGCACATCTCTGATATAGTGGATTCACAGACAGTCTCACATGTCAGCACTGACCATACTCAACAGTAGTTTAGCTCATGCACTCTGCTTTCCTCTCTCTCTACTCCCCTCATGCCCTCCATTTACGTTGTAATGTAAAAGATCTTTGCAAGAGAATAAACTCCAATAAACACAATAAACACTCCAGAACAGAAATGCATAGCATTGCAAAGTGGATTCATTATTTCCTGGTTTGAGGCAAACCATCATTTACTATAGCAGCCAAATAAACAAACACTGCTATACACTTTGTTTGCAAGCCAGTTTCAAACTGTGGTTTACAGCTGAAGTCCGTATGGCGTTTTGCTACTTTGGATGCAATGGCAAACTGGTTTCCTGCAAACCAGGAAGTAAGTGATCAGAGGATGTGAAGAGAACATGCATAAAGAAAGGTCATTCCTGTGCTTCAAAATGTCACAGTTTGGCCTGGCTGGTGGTTGCCACAGACACTAGGATCTTCAGTTTTATTAGAGACTGAGAGTGCAGTTTTACACAACTATAATTGTTGTAGCTCCAGCCTATGGAATTCTGGAATTTGTAGTTTTACAAGGTCTTTAGCCTTCTCTGTCAAAGAGTGATGGTGCCTCATAAAACTACAAACTACAGATTCAGTAGGATAGCGCCATGGCAGTTAAAATGGCGTCAAACTGCATTATTTCTACAGTGTAGATACACCCCGGGACTGACAAAAATGAGATGGGATTGAATCAAGGGTCACCAGATTCAATGTTTCCTGTTATTCAGAGCTTGTAAAAGTTATTGTTTTGGATTATTGGTTCCAGAATCCTGCAGCCAGCATGATACAAGGTCATACTGGCAGGGGAATCTGTGAGTTGTAATCTAATGAGTAACTTTTTCAAGCTCTGTCCTTAGCCTTCATGGGACATAATCTCTCACTTTTAGCCATAAATATGTATAGGGAATATAGCACCCCTTGAAGAATACTAGTTTTACTGTCATAGATTTTAATCACTCCAAATTAGAGTTGATGATTATAAGCTAAAGCTTGGGTGCAAAATGAATTGTGTACTATGATTGCAACTGATGATGAGGTTACAAAAGTGTGTGTGGGAGGGGGGGTAGCAGCTCCTTTAATGATCAGTCAGAATTCTCTTCAAGGGATAGTTTTTTTTCTCCCCAGCTTACTTTTCACCAAAGCCCAGAGATTCTGTTGCATTTTAAAAGCCAAATTATTTACAGCCAGATTAATGGTTTTTCCCATTTAATGACTGGGAAGGCCTTTTTCCATTCAACAGAGGAAAATTATTCTAAGAGCAGCAGAACTGTAAGGGAAATGTGATACAGTCAGCTTTGCTTTTAAAATCTATTTGAAATGAAATCTGCCAGTCTCTTCCACTGAGACAGACAGATGATAGATAGATAGATAGATAGATAGATAGATAGATAGATAGATAGATAGAATATTAGAGTTGGAAGAGACCTCAAGCCCATCCATTCCAACCCTCTCATGTAGGAATACACAATCAAATCACCCCCAACAGATGGCCATCCAGCCTCTGTTCAAAAACCTCCAAAGAAGGAGAATCCACCACTCTCAGAGGCAGCATATTCCACTGCTCAACAGCTCTTACTATAAGGAGGTTCTTTCTAATGTTTAAGCAGAATCTCTTTTTCTGTAGTATGAATCAATTGCTCCACATGCTAGTCTCTGGAGAAGCAGAAAGCAAGCTTTCTCATCTTCGACATGACATTATTTCAAATATTTAAACATGGCTATCATGCCTCCTCTTAACCTTCTCTTCACCAGGCAAAACTTACCTAGCTACCTCACTTCCCTCATAGGGCATGGTTTCCAGACCTTTCACCATGTTGGTTGTCCTCCTTTGGGCATGCTTCAGCTTGTCAATATCCTTCTTGAGCTGTGCCCAGAACTGGCCAAAGTATTCCAGGTGAGGTCTGACTGAATCAGAATAGAGTGGTGCTATTACTTCTCTCGATCTAGACACTGTACTCCTATTGATGCAGCTTGAGTATCACATTGGCTTTTTAAACTGCCACGTCACACAAAGGGGGGTGGCATTTGTTGCTGGTTTGTATGGGTGTACTCTTTTTAACTTGTAAGCCTCCTTGACAGCCCTGGCTAAAGGTGGGGTATAAATAGTTTTATTATATTATTATAATATGTTCAGCCTATGGTCTACTAAGACTCCTCAATACCTTTCACATGTACTCTTGTCAGGCCAGGTGTCACCCATCCTATTATATTTGTGCACAAAGTTTTGCATTCCTATGGATATTCTCACATACAGCCTGTCCCTGGACATTCCACTCAACCCATGCATCAGAAAAAGTAGACACAAGTCTACAAAACCTCATGCTAACTATTTCTCCCTTTCAGTTAAGGGGGTTGCAGACTGCCAGAAATAGTGCAAATTGAGTCCACTTTTAGGGTTAGGGTTAATGCTAGGGAATCATGGGAATTGTTTTTTTCCTGAGACATTGAGCCTTCTCTGTCAGAGAGCTCTGGTGCCACAATAAAATACAGTTCCCATGATTCCCTAGCACTAACCCTAACCCTAAAAGTGGACTCAATTTGCACTATTTCTGGCAGTCTGCAACCCCCCTTATTAGTCTCAAAGGTGCTACAAGATCCCTTTGCAGGGAAGCTCCAGACTAACATGACCATGTCTTTCAATTCTAGAATCTGTGTCTGATTACACTTGGCTTCCCCTTTCTGCTGTATAACAAACTCCAGGAGAACATGGTCACTCCCACCTAAGGATCCTGCCACTTCCACCCCATTAACCAGGTCATCACTGTTGGTTAGGGTCAGATCTAAAATTGCTGATCTCTTTCCTGCTTCTTCTACCTTCTGGACAACAAAAGTGCAAGGCAAGTGAGGAATTCTTTTGGACCTTTTATTCTTGACAGAGTTTGACACCCAGAGAATATCAGGATAGCTGAAATCTCCCATTACTGCACATATCTCCTTTCTGAATGTTTGGTCATCTGTCCCAGGAAGACATCATCCAAGTCCTGTCTGGCTTGGGGTGGGGTCTGTAGTAGCTCCCCAGAATGATATCACTGTTGTTCCTCTCTTTATTTTTACCCAGATGTTCTCAATCCTGGCTTCCAGGATTTAAGTCATGGATCTCTTCACAGGTATAAATATCCTTGACATATAATGCTACTCTTCCTCCTTTTCTGTTTGGTCTATTTCTCTGAAATAAGTTATAATAATAATAATAATAATAATAAATTTTATTTTTATACCGCCCATTGGTAGTCCAATCCGGGCAGTTTACAACATAAACATTAGCATGTAACATAAAACAACATTTTCCCTCCCAGTTATAATACAGTTATAATTCTGTATTACTGCATTTCAGCCATGACACTCATGCAACCAGATTTCAGTGCTGCCTATTATATCATATTAGTTTTGTTGTTTTAAGAGTTCAAGTTCATTGTGTTTATTTCCCATGCTCTGTGCATTAGTGTAGTATATGTGCTGCCGAAGCAAGCACATCATCAAGTTCAGCTCTATGCATTAGTGTAAAGACATCTAAGACCATGGGTCATTTCCCCCTAGCTTCTTATTTAAGGTTTCTTTGTTTTGTTTTGTTTGTTTTTGTTTGTTTGTCTGTTTGTTTTTTGTCTTCTATTGCTGGGTTCTTGTACTATTTGCTCAGTTCTTTCTATAATATTCAGGTATTCTCTCCAAAACTTGGTGAACTTCTACCCTCAAAAATATTATCTTCCACCCCCACAAAGTTGAATTTAAACCCACCCACCCCGATCAGATTTGTGAGCCTCTTAGCAAACTACCCTTTACTGTAAAATGCAACCCGTCATTTGCCAGAAGTTCATCTTCATGAAACCACAGACCATGGTCCAAGAAGCCAAATTGTTCCCAAAGGCACCATCTGTGGAGCCAGCTGTTCACCTCCACTATTTTTCTCTCACTGTGCATCAGGGTCCTTCAGCTTCCTACCCAAAGTCTCATAATCCCTTGTGTATGCTTTGCAATGTCATTGGTTCCCATGTAGACCAAAAGGAAGGGGTAATGGTTAGTTGGCTTATTGTCTTGTCAGCCTCTCTGAAATTACAGATTTTTGCCTCATGGAGACAACACAGCTCTCGAGTCATCCTGTCAGGCCCCAAAAGCACAGCTTTTGTTCTGCTCAGCAGAGAATCTGTGCCACCCCTACATGTCTCCTCTGAGGATTGAAGGAGCCATTCTGTGTACTGAATCTTCTGAAGTCGCCTGCACATTCTCTGAGGACTGGTGCTGTTGCTCTTGTTCCTGTTCTTCATCATCACTGATAAAGCAAAAAGAGCTTCTAATAGATTTTGTAACTCCAAACTCACAGAATGATCCCTGGTCCTTCTACTTCTATGTGTTACATTCCTCCAAATGTCTACCTCCTATGTCTGGGAACTGATATCCTCCTCAGAGACATCCCCTGTGTATTCCTCATCCAGAATGGTCTGTTCCTCTCTGACCAAGAAAATGTCATGCTTCTGGATGGATAGATAGATAGATAGATAGATAGATAGATAGATAGATAGATAGATAGATAGATAGTATTTTGCACAGTGTGAATCAAATCTTGAAGACAAAGAGTGCTTGTGCAGCAGTACTATAACATCATTTCCAAGCTCATGGACAGAAAGAAAGTAATAAGGACACCTAGTTGGGGTGTGAAAGGAGCATTGCTACATTTAAAACTAATATTCTACACAAGCAAAGGCAATCATCTAGATATGTTGGAAGACAGTTTCTGTAATCCCCAGCAAGCATGGTCTCCAACTATGGGAATCTTGGAGAAGAACATAACAGTTTAATTTTGAGTCCTTAGTGCATTTATCCATCCATCAATTCATTTGTATTTAATTTATACCATGCCTTTCTCCCAACAAGGGACTCAATAGCTTACAAAAAATTTAAAACATAGTCCTGATAAAATTGTATTTACACAAGTTTTAAGAAACCAAATAAACGTATTTAAAACACACATAGTTAAAACAGTTTAAACTACATTTAAGACTTAATTTTAAAGATGAACTTAAACTATATTCATGCATGATGTCTTAACCACCCAGCCTGAAGTGTGTGTGTGTTGTACACTGAAGGTTACAGAAAGGAGGAAGACATGTAATAGCAGGAACACTGGGGAAAGATTTATTCCTGGACAAAAGAATGCAGGTTGTCTTTCTGGAGCCCACAAAATGGCAGAAGAATGACAGCAGCAGATGCTTGCTTTTGGCTTTCTTTGTTATGGGCAACATTACAAAATGTTAAATGAACCAAGGGGAAAAAACAGTCACTCTTTATCACTTACACTATCTGCATTAGAGTTTGATTATCAAGAAGCTTCATCTGTATTACTGGACAGCATACTGATACAGTGTAGAACCTATACATTCTGCATAACTGCAAGACCCCAACCAAACTGAAGATATATCGTATATTTTCCTGTCGGTGGAAGGGACAAATGTTTCTTTGTACACATGTCAATGATCATCAAGAATTTCACTGTGTTTTTCTTACACAGTTTTTCTATTAAATATGTTAGATAAACAATTAGAAAATAAGTACGGTTGTGTGTTATTTTATATGATTTCATCGGCAAGAATGGTATTTGCTAAAAATTGGAAAAATAAGAAAGCACCTACTCCAGAGGAATGGCTCTTTAAACTCTATGGGGTTTTGGATTTAGACAAAATTACAAGAAATTTAAGAGACAAAAAATCCGATGTATTTCTTAATGTCTGGGAAAAAGTCTTCACCTTTTTAGAACATAATTGGGGAATTTTGGCTGCAAAATTGAAAAAACAATATTAATAGCATTATTAATAGGAATTATTAGTATGAAAAGAATAAAGGAAAAATAACTTGATTGTTTTTTTTAGATTGATTTCATAGAAGAGTGAAACTAGCGAATTTAAGAAAATTTGAATAAATCACAATTTTTACTGATAATTTTGTTAGATGTATATAAAGGATATATGGAATGTTAAGAGTAATAGGAAGTGTAAAAATAAGTTTTGTAGTTGTCAGCGATACATAACACTTAATAATGTCAATGATCCTCTCCTAAATCGCTGTTGTACCTTCCCTATTTGTAGGTTTTGTTTTTGTTTTTTTCTCTGATATTTTTTGTTTTGTTTTGTTTTATTTTATTTTAATTTTTTTATTTTATTTCATTTTGCTTGTTTGTTTGTTATTTTCAGATTATATAGATTTTTTTTCTTTTTTCCCTATTTTTTTTTGGGGGGGGAGGCAAGGGGTTGGTCTGTTTCTCTTGTTTTTGTTTTTGTTGTTGTGGTGGTTTTCTTTTTTTCATTTAGTTGATTGTGAGTATAGAATTAATAGAACTTATCTGTTTGTCTGTTATTTGATTGTTTGTACTGTTGTAATAAGTCATTTGATTGTTAGTTTTGTATTACTACTGTATATGTATATATGTTTTATATTAAAAAAAATTTCACTGTGTTTTTCTTAACATGGTCATGGAAGCACTTTCTTAGCACAATTTGAACACATGGACACAAAGATACCCAAGCACACATTGAAGAAGCCATAGGCTGCTGCCACACTGCTGAATTAATGCAGTTTGATACTACTTTAACTGTCATGGCTCCATCCTATGGAATCCTGGGATTTGTAGTTTGCTGTTGCACCAGAGCTCTCCAACAGACAAGGCTAAATATTTCACCAAACTACAAATTTCAGAATTCCATAGCACTGAGCATGGCAGTTAAAGTGGTGTCAAACTGCATTAATTCTGCAGTTAGATGCAACCATAGCTATGAATTTCTTGACCATGCTTGCTAATCACTGCACTAAAGCTACATGAATATTCTGACTGGTATAACAATCCTTTGTCCCCAATCTGCCCCAATCTGCCCCTAAGACATATTACTACCTGAGGGAAAGGGCAAGATGGTACCCCTCTCCATTGTACATACAGAAACTGACAATTGAATCTTACTTCAATGCTGGCACAATGCTGGAGAAAATCCAGTTGTGTACACTCAAAAACCTGGAGGTCCACATTTGATTCTTGAACAAGACCTGGAGATCCACATCTGGCACTGCTTTAAAATGGAGAATTAGCAGAATGTAAAACAGAACCTGCTTTAAAACTTGAGAATTTTAAAATTGATTTTAAACATTTCTTCACTTTATCTGTCTTTCCTTCTCTCAATCAGGGACATTAGCATGTAATACTCCACCACACCAGAAGGCAGAAGACTGGTTTAGATGAAGGAGGACATGTTGAGCAGCACACAGACCTCTGCCTTCCAAAACAAGGGAATGACAAGAAGGCTCAGGAGGAACCATTGCCCACCCCAGCATTTGACATATAAAGTAATTGCCTAATTCTGCTTAAAAGTATAACCAGCTCTGGTTGACACTGGCAAAGGCTTCACAGCCTTGTAATGTGGTTGCCAATATAAGTTTGGTAGATGCAAAATGTGGAGCTTTGTAGTTAATGGAGTTTATTAAAAAATTAAACTCATAATAGTGTACAAAATACATTTAAAAGTAAGGGTCACTCCTAGCCACTAATTCCTACACAGTTTTCCATGGAAAAACATCCATTTTTTTTTTGAAGAGTTAGATAATACACATAATTTCACTTGTCCAAAAAAAATATGGTTCTTTCCATCAAATAAATCATTTTCTCATCTATTTCGACTAGCATAATAAATTCTAATGTTTATATCTGATACTCTTTTGACTGTAGTATTAAAGGCTACATTTTTCATCACTCAGGTTGTTTCATAGAAAGAAGTGCCTTTTCCTATCATGTTTTATCAAAAATGGCATGAAGTATTGGTTATTTTGGTTTCTAAGTCCTATGTCATTCTTATTATGTTTGTAAAGTCTGTCAATTGGTGGGGTTCAATGACTCACCATAAGGAAGTACAGAGTGATGCTAGTAAGGTTTATCAGTGTTGCAACTAATGTGATACCCCTCATGAATTCCCTCTGCTCCCCTTTAAGGCAATTGGTGATATGGATGAGCATTGAGGGGGTTTGGAAATTGTAACTCAAAAAGTAATCCCCACCCCGAGGTTTTGCAATGCAATACTTAGCTTGAAAAAATGCATACAAAAACATGTATTTTCCAGGTAATGCTTCTAAAAACTGTCAACCCAAGATATTTTTCTGTCTGAGGCAGAACTGTACTCCTTGTAATTGAAGTTGCTTAGTACCCAAAGCCAGTTACTTTTGCTACAAAATTCTTACAAGTCAAATGTCTGTCTGTGCCTATTAATAAAAGTACCACCATACAACAGCAAATTAAATAAATGACAACTTGATTCTTTTCATGATGCATAAAGGATATAGCCACATGGCACAATTATAGTAGATTGTTACTGGTTCAAATCTTATCGATGCAATCTATGGAATCATGGGACTTGTAGTTTTGTGAATTACTTAGAATTTTCTAGAGCACATTCCACAACAGCATACTTAGGAGATTATTGCATCAGCTTTAAAAGCGGCTTACCTGAGCCAGCTTAAAATTAGAAGCGGGCGGTATCCTGATACTATCACACACATTTAGCCACTGAAATCGCCACCCGGCTGCAAGCCGGCTCCATCGCCGCTCAGAGGGGTACTCCAGCGGCCATTTTTTCAAGCTGGAAAACTCCCAGCTTCGAAAAGAGGTGTGAGGAGAGCCCCTTGGAGCAGCGATGGAGCTGGGCTGCAGCCAGGTAGCAATTCTGGCAGCTAAATGTATGTGATAGTATTAGAATGCAGCCCGCTTCTAATTTTAAGCTGGCTTAAGTAATTCACTTTAAAAGCTGACGCCATAATCTCCTTACTTCTCCCAGTCAATTCTAAACACCTGGGAAGAAACTACAAGTCCCAGGATTTCACAGGATGGAGCTGTGCTATAATTCTGTGCTGTGGATGTGCCCCAAATCTGCTGCCTAAAGGAGTTAGCTCACTCTGCCTAATGGTAGTGCCAGCTAAATTTTTCCTGTATTAAGATGTTTATTTTCAGTAGAAACGCATACAAAAAGGCATATTTGAGGGGAAATGTGTATAATTTAAATGTGAATTGTTATACAAATATGTTTTTAATTGACATAAAACAGGGATGGATATATGACTGGACACATGCAAAAACTGATATAGAGCAGAAATAGGCTGGGCCATCTGTCCCTAATGTTGAGTGATGTAACTTAAAGCCGCTGCTCATTGCTGCCTGGGGAATGCCTTTCCTTTATGAGGGAAGTTCTCCTGTGGTCAGTTCCACTTGTTTTATGGCCATTTTACACTGAGAATCACAGCCCATGCTTAACAGTTCTTTAAGCTCCTCTTTCATAAGAACCCGCTGCTGGATCCCAAGAGGCCATGCCTCTTATTTGCCTTATTGGCAGGGGTGAGGATGGGAGGGCAGTACTGCTTTGCTAAGAATCTATGGCTGGCTTGGGACTCTGCCTTTTTATTTTTGCTCAAATTCAGAGCACAAAGCTGCTACAATTTTTCCACAGTTTTTTCCTTTCTTTCCTGGAAGGCCGGCAAAAATAAAAATTATATTACTTGGTGTTTATTTATTGGATTTCTTTTATGATGCCAATTCATTGGCTTGAGGTGGTGTACAAAAGATAGAGCACTACATCAATATATCAACCATCAAAGAAAATAATTGAGTCCCAGTTTGCTGAGGTCACTTTTGCACTACACAACTGTAGAACTTCCATTTTAACTGCCTTGGTTGTACCCTATGAAGGCACTAGAGTTCTCTTGCAGATAATGCAAATACCCTTCCCTAAACTGCAGATCCCAAGACTCCACAGGATATTGCCATGGCAGTTAAAGTGGGAGCATAGCACTGTAATTGTGTAGCGTGAAAGGGCTCTAAGAGCAGAAGCAAAAACATCTATAAAACATGAAGCCAAGGTATGTTGTCTTATTGCCCAAAGTCTCTTGTTTAACATTTTGTCCATCCTGCTCATTGCTAGGAATGACAGAACCAGTACTGGACTCAGACATGAGATAATCTTGGTTCAAGTTTTTAACAATCCATGAACATTACTGGGTGCCCATAGGGCAGTTTCTCCCCCCTCCTCTCTCTCAGCCTGATCCTACCTCACAAGATTGGTGGGTGGATAAAATGAGCAAGTGGATAAAATGACCAAACAGTGAATTGAACCCTGATCTCCAGAGTCATAATCCACAACTCAGACCATACACCGTGGCATGCTGCCCTGAGCTTGCTGGATAAAAGGTATGATATAACTATAACTAATAACTAAAGAAAAAAGAAAAAAAAAGAAGAGGGAGCAAGGGAGCAAGAGTAGGACATGCCCCCTGCAAAGAAAAATCTGATTTAGGGTTAGCCTGTTGTGTGCCTTCAAGTTCTTTCTGATTTATGGTGACCCTAAAGCGAACCTGTCATGGGGATTTTGGGGTCGAGATTTGTTCAGAGGAGGTTTGCCAATACCTTCCCTTGAAGCTGAGGGCATGTAACTTGCCCAAGTGGGTTTCATGGCCGAGCAGGGAATCGAACCATGATCTCCAGAGTCATAGTCCACCACTCGAACCACTGTACCAGAGCTAGCTTACACAATTAAAATACTCCTAATTCCAGCCGAATAGAATGAGATCTGGCCACACAGAATTTGGAGGAGTTTGGGCTATTTGCTGGGGGGACGGGACTCCTTAAATGCCACAGAAAAAGGCTTCCTGATTTTTACAAGAGTATCTGCTGAAATCTGCAAAAATGTGCATTATCACACATATGACCATCGGTCTACTTCACATGCATTTGAATGGCTGCACATGTTCAGAAGAGGGAGGGTGAATACCAGTAGATGCAAATAGATGCAAATTTGCACAGGAAAATGAAGATAAACATCAATGTGAACATCCAAAAATCTGCAGAAAAGGGCATAATAGACTCACATATAGACTAACTCCTAGTTACCAAGGTGGGATTTTTTAGTTTTAAAAAGAGGTGATGTTACTTGGGAACTCATCCTTGCTTCCAGGGCACTGAGTTAAATAGAGCTGGACTATTCATGAATGATATCATCTAATAGAAGTACATTATCACACCTCGACCAGGTAAAAAATTCTAGTAGCAATTACACTAAGAATCCTGTAAAGGATCAACAGACTTGCTTTTGGTATTTGACAAACACAATTCAAACAGTGGAAATTGAACATGCTACATATCACAGCACTTTTCAAGCTGTCCAAATGGAAGATAATATCCATTCTTTTAAAACAGGAGCTGGTTGTATGCCTTTACAATCCTATCCATTATATAGGTGAGTTTATTACACCAGGATCAGGGCTTTGAAAAGTTACGGGGGGCAGGGGGGCAACGACTCTCAGAATCCCCAACCAGTATAGCCACCACCCATGCTGGCTGGGATTTGTGGGAGTTGTCATCCCACAAAGTTACTTTTCCAAGTTCTGACTAGGATTTATACATTAGATGATTCTGCAGGGTCACTTCACACATTACATTTTTTGAAACATACACAGAAGCAAATGTAAGTGTGGTGCTAAAAGAAAAAATGTAATAGTGTGAATGTGGCATACAAGTTTGAAAACATAGAGATCACACTGGCTGCAGTTCACTACAGAGTGTACACACGATGGCAAACCTGGATATTCCCCTTTTGGAATGCGTGAAATGGCCTTGTTGACTCTTCCAAAACTGTGATACTGCAGGTTGTCAAAGCCAGTGACTCTAAGTGCTGGAAGTTAGATATGTGTACACACAGGCACCCACGCACACTTTTCTACTGCCTGATTTTGCTTCTCATAATGGCTAATAGGTTCTGAGCTTATTTGCTATAAATGGTAGGAAGGCCAGAGGAAATGCATAACATTTCACATTTAATGAAGTACATTGAGATTCAAAATAAGTTTGGAAAGAAATTAGATGAATGCACATCCCCTATGGAAATGTTTTTAGACTACAACTCATAGATGCATCAATCAAGTTGCAAGCCCAGATCCCACATGGGACATAATGCTACAATGTCATAGCTATACTCCATCTCCCAATCTGATCCCCTAAAATCCACTTTGAAAGCCAGAAAGTCAGACTAAAGTCCATGGCTCAGTGCTATGGATTTCTGGGCTCTGTAGTTTTATTAGATGTTTAGCCTTCTCTGTCACAGAATTCTGGAGCTCTGCAGTGCATATTAGACCTAAGTGAAGGGGCTCTGCACTGCTGGTGGTTGGAGCACTCAAGGATGATGCATTGATCCCCAGTAAGCAGCAGTGCAACAAGGGCCCTGTTGTAACTCTTCATTGCACCATGGTTCACTGGTGGGAGAGGTCTGGATGCATCATCCTTCAGTGCCCTGCTTGTCAGCTCTGCACAACTTCTTCACTCAGTATATTTGCCTGGCTTTTAAGGTGGGTTTTAGGGTCATTTACAGTAGTGATTGTTGGAGTATTAGCATCGATGCTTTTCCTTTGAGATGAGGCAATGTCTTCTACACAGTAACACTGATTTATCTCTATGGTCATTTGGTCAGTGTCGCTAATGAAGAGGTCACTTCCCATACCCCTCCTCTTCCTGGGAGTGTCTTCCAGGGGAGAATAAAGTTTTATGATTCTTTATTCTCCCCAGACTGAGGCTGCATTCCTGCTTGCAAGCATGGGTGCAGAGATCATGCTGTGTTCCTAAAGATGTTTTTCTTCTTACTTGCACACATGGAGGTCAGCTATCTAGGGAACTCTGTACCAAAGTATAGTTTTCTCTACTTTAGTTATTTTTGTAGAACCTAGATGTAACAATAAAGTAAGTTTCTTTTTACCTACTTATGTATCTTGTTTATTTACCAGAAGTTCAGATCTAATTGCTTTTACCAAATACCTGTGGAGTATACGTTTGCTGCTGTGTGTTGCTGCTACTGCTGCTAATCTGATTTAACCACAAATAACCAAACCATCATTCTAACAGTGATAATAGTATATGATTATGAATGTGAATATGAAACAGTTATGAAGTCATAGGTCTAGCCTACAACATCACAACTGCCTAGCAGGATACCAGGCACAGTCCATCCAGCGCAGAGCTTGGCAAAGTTGGTTTGGGGATTCTGGAAAGTATGATACAAATGATAACGTATTAATCTTTGGTCTCAAAACTCATACATTTCCAAGACTTGAGATGTATTTTGAAAGGAAAATATATTCACAAAACCATGGGTCCATTTGAAAAATTGCATACAATTAAAAATACATATACAGTCATTTCCCTGTATCCACAGATTCTGCATTCATGAATTCCACCATCCACAGCTTGAATATATTTCAGGAAAAGAAATCCAAAAAGCAAACCTTGATTTTTGCCATTGTATATAAGGGACACCATTTTACTATACCACTGTATATAATGGGATTTGAGTATCCACAGGTTTTTGTATCCATGAGGGGTCCTGGAACCAAACCCCAGCAGATAACAAGAACCCACTGTATTTGAAAACAAACACACATTAGTCAGTGGGAAAATGTGTACAAAAATGCATACATTAGAAGAAGACATACAAATTATGTACATTTTGGGAAAAGTATATAAATGTGCATGTGCACACACACGCACACAAATATATACATGTCTGTACATGATAAAATAAAATGATTTGAGAACCCATATAGAAGCAGATGGAGTGGGAATGCCAGTTGGATTTTGAGAAATGCAATGAGCATGGGCAAGCAAAGTGTCACATCCTGAATTCAGAGCTGCTTCCTTATTCTGCAGAATATCTGAGACTTGGGCTGCAGTTGTTACTCTTAAAAAGCTTGGCTGCTTCATTCAGAACCTATGCACAGTCCACTATTTCTGTGGCAAGGGGGGTAATACTTTATTCCAACATCTGTATAGGGAAGGTACCTGTTCCCTTATAAAAAGCCAGTGTCCCATGCCTTAATAAATCTTCAAGTGAGGCTGTCATTGAGTGGGTGGAGGAGAGGATGAAGGACGCTCCTAGAATAAGTCAGTTTATTGAGATGTCAAAGACCTACTGATGTCTTTTTATCCTTCGTTAATTCTGTGTCACCTTCCCTAGAGAGAGAAAAAGTCCCATGTCCAACATTCCTTATATCTTTCCTTCACTTCTGGGGAAGAGTATTGTGGCAACTCCTTTGATTAAGAAACCTGCTATTCTTGCATAATGTAGAGGTAATTTGGAAGCACAGGGCTGCTGGCTTTCATCATGATAGGTCTGGTTTGGGATTTGTTTGTTTTTGGGCATCCTTATTAATTTAATTATTCTAAACTGCCAAGAGCACTTTAAAAGAAAAAGCAGAAGGGGGCTGTGCAAATGTTTTTTGGGACAAGGAAATGTTAAATGTCATTTCCTCTCATAGTTTCTTTGTACAAGATAAAGACATGCTTCCAGTAATTTGCAAGAGGCATGTTTGCACTGTACTCCATGGCAGTGATCCCCAAACCATTTCAGAATACTGCACCCTTTCTTCTTAGGTGACAACCCTAGCGCCCCCAGCACCTACCGTATTTTCCGGCGTATAAGACGACCCGGTGTATAAGACGACCCCCCATTTTTCCAGTCAAAATATAGAGTTTTAGCGCCTCTATCCTCCTTATCCTTATACCCGGCGTATAAGACGACCCCCCCACTTCAACCACAGATTTTGCAGGATAAAAAGTAGTCTTATACGCAGGAAAATAAGGTATTTCTTAATATTTGATCTACTGTTCTACTGCAAAATCAAAACAAGCAATCTCAGTCGCTGCTCCCTTTGCATCTGGCCACCTCGGGAGCAGCAGAGCAACAACTGAGAACCTTTCACCTATGCCAGCCTTGCAGCACAGTGCAGGCAAGAGCCTTTTCAGTCATTGCTTGACCAGATGCTCAGTTGTTGCTCCCAAGGGGACTGGGTGCAAAGGGAGAAGCTTCTCCCTGGTAAGGAAGGACTCTCAATCTGAGAGAGTCAAGAGAGGTAATGGATTCTTTCAAAAAATCAACCCCAGATACTTCTCACCCTCCTTTCCAAGAGATGTGCCTTCCCCACACAGCTTCAAGTTGTCTCTTCCCACACACTAACATTGTTTTCTCTTCTCTTGGCCTGCCCAACAAAAGAAAGCAGCATTTGCCAGCCAAATCCTAACAAAGCTCACAAAGCATAAGCAAGGCCTCAAATTTGAAAGCTCCTTTTTGCCACCACTTCTCCCCTTCTGCCATGCACTCTAAGGATGTTATCACACGGGGACAAATCTGCTGGTTAATCCACACAA
>CM034706.1:94461140-94472334 GCA_020142125.1 Phrynosoma platyrhinos
TTGCAATGTAGAAATAATGCAGTTAACAGCACTTTAACTGTCATGGCTTCATCATACAGAAACTTGGGATTTGTAGTTTTGTGAGGCACCAGAAGTCTGGCAGAGGAGGCTAAAGGCCTTGTAAAACTACAAGTCCCAGGATTCAATTGGATGGAACTACAGCACTCAAAGTGTTGTCAAACTGCATTATTTCTATAATGCAGATGCACTTTGAAAGAGAATGTTTTGTCCAATACCATCCAGTGAGTTTCATGGCTCACTGGAGATTTGGTACTGAGAAGGGATTGTGTCCATCATTACAGAGATCAATCAGGACTTCAACAGGATCACTTGCCATGGCGGCCAGAAATTTCCCAAGAGGCCAAGATCCTTCAGGAATCCATCTGTATCCATAGGCCTCCTGGGACAGACTGTCTTAATGAGTCCCCTAGCTCTGCAGAAACTGTGTCCCAGCAAGTCTAAATCTGACCAAGAAGCGATCTGTCCATGACAATGGAACAGTAAAAAGCTTTCTATACTTAGATCACCATCACCCCTCCCTGTACAGAAAACAAGATCTAGAGTGTGCCCAATGGCATGAATGGGGCCAGATACCACTTGGGGCAGATCCATGGTTGTCATAATAGGCCTGATGTCTTGAGCTACTCCTGAAAGGGCAGCCTCAGCTTGGATGCTAAAGTCCTCCAGCATCACAAACTTCAGGGACTCCAACCCCAACCCTCAAGACTGCCCTGGCTAGCTCAGGAAGGGAGACTGTTAAGCAGTGGGTCAGTGGTACACCAACAGAATCTGCCTGAGCTACCCATCTATATATGAATGCACTCAAACCCTGTAGACGGAGGGATGGGGGCCTGGTCAGGAAGATATTATCTCGGCATTCAGCAGCAGCATTGAGTAACAGACTAACCTGGCAATAAGCAACAGTATTTTCAACCTGACAGGAGACTTGAAGACACACACACACACACACACACACACACAATGAGGGGCTGCACTATTAATTGTGAAGATGATGCAATGAAAGAAGCCAGCAGTCAGTTTTGATGCCTCTTTTGCTCCTATAAGGGCCTCAATTTTCACCCAAAAGTTATTTTCAAAGAACTTTCATGTCAGGTCTAGTCAGCACTTGTCTGGTGTGCAAAAGGTTCTGAGCTTGTCCTCTGTGCGGACTGTTAGATATGATAGCAAAGGAGGAAATAAAGCAGTCCACACATCGGTAATTACCAGTGCCTAAAATCAGAGTCTGGAAGGAGTTATGTCAGTGTAAGTGTGTGTGTGTGTGTAAAAAGGTAGATAAAGATAAAAGTATTCCCTGTTGACAAGGTTGTCAAGTTGTGTCTGACCATAGGGGGCAGTGCTCATCTCCATTACTAAGCCAAAGAGCCAGCATTCTCAGAGACTACTCTGTGATCATGTAGCCAGCATGATTGCACAGAATACTGTTTACCTTCCCACCGAAGTGGTACCTATTTATCTACTTGCATTTGCTTGCTTTCTAACTGCTAGGCTGGCAGAAGCTGGGAGTAGTGATGGGAGCTCAACCCATTACGTGGCACCCAGGCCTCGAACTGCCAACCTGCCGATCTTGCAGTCAACAGAGTCAGCGTCTTAACCACTTGAGCCACCACATCCCTGTATGTAAAAAGCATAACACTTTTTTTCTAGTTTCTTTCTTAGGGCATTGTATGAAGTAAGAAATTTGTAGATATATGTTACACAGATTATTTTAGATGTCTTTTATGCCATTCTCTTGTCAATACTAATATCTTTTTGCAAGCATTGTAAAGGGTAATGAGGATCAACTGCTTAAAAGAAGACAGCTCCCCAAGCTCTGCCATGAATGAATGAATCAAATCAATCATAGTGTGGCCTCCTAAGTAAAAGGTTTCCAGATTTTATGAATCCTAGGGCAGATGTGATGTTGGAGTCTTGCTGAATCCTCCTACAAGGATCTCTCTGTCTCTGTGTAATATGTAGTCCTTTGGTGAGCAAGGTGTCCAGCTGTTTCTTTCACCTGTCTGCTGGCTTCCTCTCACTCCATTAGTTTCTGCCGCATTCTTTTCCCAGCTCCATTAGTTTCCTCAGTTCTACCACCTTGTCTAGTGATTCCAGCAGAAGCTGAAGACAGCTCAGAGACCAGTGTTCAGCAGGCTCATTTATGTAACTAAGCCAGGAGACAGAGCCTTGGCATTTAAAGTTGTCCCCCCTCCCTCTCAGTTATGAATAACAAGCTCTTCATCTATTCTAGTGTTAACAACAAGCAAGTGTTCTGGGTCATTAAGCAGCCACTTCTGAAGAGGTTCCTTTAAAAGGGAAATTTACAATACACATTGCCAAAGTTCAATGATGCAGCAGAGCCAGATTAAAGCAGCACATCACTTCAAAAAGAGATGCCCATTTGAACAGCATCAGTTGGATCACCAGCAAGGCATTAAGCTTAGGCTGGAATTCTACACCCATTACTTGGTTATATAACTACTTAAGTTGTGTAGCTAAGTACATTCATCCCTCCCTGTTCACAGACTTGGAATCTGCAGTCTCAATCCTTTGCGGACGGCAAGCTGGGAAGGACAAAATGGTGGATGTGTTAGAGGTTCATGTGCAGTGCAGCGTGTGGGAGCACACATCCATTTTAACCAATGGGCTTTAAATTTTCCTATTCATGCGGCATGTGTGTGTGTGTCTGGAATGGATCCCCCACAAATCAGGAGGGACAACTGTAGTTCTCCTGGACCTTCCCTCCAAATCTTGGCTAACCAGATAGCAGTCAATGCAAGCAACAAGGGTTTGTTTTCCTGTAAATTGGGATACAGCAGACTGATGTTGCCACGCATCCCTTTCATGCAATCAATGGCGAAAAGACGAATTGTGACAGGGATCATGCTTGTGATGGAGATTGTTCATGGGTGGCTGGGGGACAGAAAGTCAGTCTGCTGCATCCCAGTTTACAGGAGAACAGCCCCCGTTGCTTGCAGCATCTGCTGCCCAGGACGTAAGGACTGAGAGACTTTTATGATCTCTATGTATTCCCTACACTATCATGAATACAAATCAGTTATGAATGAATAACTCTAGTTTACACATTCGTAACTGCAGTTGTGAATTCCACACTAGGATTTTAACAGAGCTACAACCACATCTTATGCATGTTTATTCATAAGTAACTTCACTTCAGCTTGGCCATGTAAACCCATGGGGTGATCTTGGGCAAATCACACTCTCTCAGCTTCAGAGGATGACAGTGGCAAACCCCCTCTGAAGAAACTTGCCAAGAAAACTTCATGATAGGTTTGCCTTAGGGTTGCCATAAGTTGGAAATGATTTGAAGGCACACAACAACAACTTCACTTCATTTAGTAGATTTTAAAAAACTATTCCTAGGACTGTATCCTTAAGGGATACAATCCACTAGTATGTCTAAGACTACATAACTGTTTTTGTTTCTCAATTCCCATACATTAACCTCAGTGAAAGGCATTAAAATACTCAAAGGAATATCTACAGAATGTTATTGCCTGTATGCCACACATTCAAGTGCTGTTAGCTTCTCAATGAGATGAATAATAGGAGATGGTCATTTATTTTTCTAGTTTTGTAGTATATGTCTTTCTGCCACAATAGCTTGCAAAGACAGATAGCTAGAGAGATAGCTGGCTACATGGATAGATTAGAGAGAGAGAAAGAGAGTCATAGATAGATATCATAGATGGAAAATATACATATCAAATGAGTATGTGCATGAGAAATCAGTAAACTCACTCCTTTCTCTCAAGTTGTTGAAGCATGAGCTGTTGGACATTACTGCTGCTGGTTTCTTCTGAAGGTAAATGCTGGTTATTTAAAAAAAAGGTTTTGTGGACAAAATGTGTCCATTTATAGTAATCATGCATGATATAGATCAGTGACAGTGAACCTTTTATGGGCTAAGTGCCCAAAAGAAAAGGCCTTCTGGCACCAGGTATTACCTGGTGCCAGGGGTGGGACTTCCATCCTCTGGAGGCCGGACTTCTCCCCCCCCCCCCCCCCAGGCTTTCAGCTGCCTCTCCAGAGACAGCTGAAGCCCCAGTGAGTGAGGGAGGAAGAATAGGAACAGGTGTGTGCCTGTTCATCTTCCTCTCCCTGCACTATTCCAGGCCTTCAGCTGCCTCTCCAGAGACAGCTGAAGGCCTGGAGGGGCGAGGGGGGAAGAATAGGAACAGGTGTGCACCTGTTCCTCCTCCTCTCCCCGCACCATCCCGGGACTTCAGCTGCCTTTCTTCAGCTGCCTCTCTTAAAATACAAATAAAATGAAGATACCTCATAATGGTCTTGGCATCATGTTAAGTAGTTCTGGATCTATATCCATGTTGGCAAACCTAGCTTGCAAAGACAGATAGCTAGCTAGAGAGATAGTTAGATACATGGATAGATAGATAGATAGATAGATAGATAGATAGATAGATAGATAGACATCAAAGATAGATATCATAGATGGAAAATATACATATCAAATGAGTATGTGCATGAGAGATCAATAAACCCAAAGCTAGATACCTCATACTGCCACTCCAGAAACAAAGGCATGGGATGGCTGGGAAGGAGGAGGAACAGGCATGCACCTGATCCTCCTCCTCCCCTCACACTCTCTCGGGCCTTCAGCTGCCTCTCCAGAGGCCCAGGATGTGATGGGGAAGAGGAGGAACAGGCAAGCACCTGTTCCTCCTCTTTTCCGCCCTCCCATGCCTTTATCTCTGGAGTGGCAGTTGAAGTGATGGGGGGGATGGGGAAAGCGGAGAAGCAGATGCTCCCCTACCCTCCTGTCTCTCCACATGCCCTCCAAAATAGCTTCATGTGCCAGAGATGGCACACATGCTATAGGTTTGCCAACATGGATATACCGTAGATCCAGAACTACTTAACATGATGCCAAGACCAATATGTGGTATCTTCACTTTTCCCCCTAGTGACAGGAAAGCAGGAAAGGAAAAGTAGACAATAACAAAGAAAATAATGCTCATGAACAAGACATCCAATTATGAGCACATTGTTTTGAAGCAATTAGCGATACCTGTGGAACAAATGGATTTATCCATGACCTTGAAAACAACTGTGAGAAAAAAAATCAGTGGAAACATCACTGGAAAAAATTATTTCATGATTTAACAGAGCTAGCATGATATAGTAGTTTGACCATTCAACTACAACTCTGGTGATCAGAGTTTGAATCCTTGCTTGGCCATGGAAACCTGCTGGGTGACCTTGGCTGAATCCCACTCTTTCAGTCTCAGAGGAAGGCAATGGCTAAACCCTTCTGAATTAATCTTTACCAAGAAAATCCATGATAGGTTCAACTTAATATCACCTTAAGTCAGAAACTACTTGAAGACACACAATAACAACAATGATCTAATAATCTGGAGAAAATAATCAATTATTTAGAAATATATTAAGACAGAAGTGAAATATAAAGTTGAAATATGGAGGACTCCTGTTCAGAGTTTTGGCTAACTAATCCTTTTTCTGTTCCATTTCTCTTTCCCTCCCCCAGGTTTTCTCTTCACCTTTAGCACAGTCAACATTCTGTGGCTAATAACTATATTCCATCTTCAGCAAGCTATTTTTCCCTCTGGGTCCACACCCACTCCCCAATATTTTAAGAGGATATTGTGCTTGAAAATTCCATCCAATTATGACAAACAGAAGCATGTTTTAAAGGTCTAGTGACAGTGAATGCAAGGTAACAATTTTTAGATTTCAGATTTTTGTCTCAGGTGTAGAAATGGATGTCCTAGAAATTTGTCCAGGCTGAACCAGGATATTTTCGGAAGTACCAGACTGGAGTTCAAACCAAATCATAGGGTCATTGCACACCCACAATATGTAGCCATCATGACAAATTGTCATTGGCAGCCTTGTCATCTTTGGATTTGTTTAGTCACCCTTTAAATCCATCTAGCTTAGGAACCATCATCAACTTTTGAAGCTTCAGAGTCCATAGTGGAGATGGAATCACAGTGTCTATTGTAATCCCATCCTGCATTGGGTTCCAGTCTGTGCATTTAAAAGTGGCTGGCCCATGACAAGCCTTCTTTGGATGTACTTTGCTATTGCCTGTCTCAGGGAAGGTGTTGGAATCTTTTCTTCTTGTTGCGCTGGGATACATTAGCCTTTGTGCTGAGACTGCCTTGTCTGAAGTATGTTGGCATGCCATGCTATCTCTGAAAACCAAGTGTTTGTCCCAGGTGATATCTGCCCAACTAATGCTACATTTCATCCTCAGCCCAAGGATGGAGACAGATTGCTTGGAGAGCTGAGATCTATCATGTATGTGCTAGATCCTTGTCCCATCTGGCTTCTAAAATGTGGGAGGCACTGACCAAAAAGAGTAAAGAAAGTGGTAAATGCCTCTGTACAACAAGGCAGAGTTCCAACCTGCCTAAAGAAGGCAGTTGTAAGACCATTGTTGAAAAAGCCCTCTAGATCCCACCATTCTGGATAATCGCCAGTCAGATTCCAATACTCTATATGACTCAGAAGCCAGCTTACTGCTGCTGTTTCTTTTTGAGATGGGGAGAAAATCATTTGATTCACATTTTAATATAAACATATTTACTATTATGCTCTGAAACGGTGCACACACACTCAGTTGTCCTTCAAAATCCACCCCATTTTGGACGAAATTACTTGATAGGATTGGAATGAAAAATGGTACTTCATAGATGTTGTTAGACTATAGTATTGACAAAAGAAGGTGAAAAGTAATTTGAAGTTTTTGATCTGTGCAGAATAGATTCATGACATTGTAGATATCATATTGATATATGGGCTGTATAGTAGGACACGATACACAGGGAAGTAGTGTATATGTTGTAAGTTAATGTGATCTTTATTGTAATTCTGTTGTTGTCATTTTTTTTGTTTTTAATCAATAAAAAATCTTTTTTAAAAAATCCACCCCATTTTGAATTTTTGACACGAGTTCTTCCCTCCACCCCATGTATAAATTGAGGGGAAGGAATAAAAATGAGCATATTAATGAATGTAACATTGAAAAACATGCTATGTGTTATATGCAAATGTGTATATTGGAAACAATTACATACCAAAATATGCCCAATTTTTTCTTGTGAACTTTTAAAAAGAATTTGGTGTTTGGACAAACTGTACTACAGAGTGAAGGCATGAGAAACAGGGATAAAAACATGACAAGATTAATTCAGCCATAATCTTCTCCTCTCCTCCCAGCTTTGGTGAGTGAGGAGATTGATCCACTGCTGTTGCTGGGGTTGGCATCACCTAGTATGGTAGTAACTCTTGGTGTCACCACCCGGCATTGACATCCTCCCATATCACACCATACAGAATCTTTACAATGTTTTTTGTATTAATGTTACCCATAAATTGTAATTCCCATATATATCACTGTTGTGACAAGAGTTGTGACACAAATTAGCAAAATTAGAATTATAGCTTTAAATTAAAACATCCTAAGCACAACCTAAATGTATTTACATGTACATTGTGGTTAATGTGAAAATTTGTCAAGATGTGATGTTTTTAAAGAAAAATTTAAAAGAACATTTTAAACAATATTTTTTAATTATTATTTTTTAAATTTAACTGAGGCTTCTCCTTTCTCTTCCCACTGAGTCTGGACCCACTCACACCCTCTCTTCAATGTTTTAAAGCAGGGGTAGGCAACCTTTGCCCTTTAAGGGCCGAGGGACTTCAGCTCCCAGAAGCCTCAGCCATGTTGGCCAATAGTCCCATGTTGGCCAATAGCTCCTGGGATTCTGGGAGCTGAAGTCCCTCGGCCCTTAAAGGGGAAAGGTTGCCTACCCCTGTTTTAAAGGGATGCAGGCAAATGCCACAGCCCATTTCTGTCAAAAGACACATGTTTGGGGATCAGGGGTGTCACCCCTTAGGGTGCCACCTGGTGTGATTTGCACTCCCCACACTCCCTAGTGATGCCCCTGGGTTGATCATGAGTAGAATTCTGCAGCAGGTGGATAGCTGATGGAGAAGTATCTCTCACTGCTGTGTCTCCAACCATGCCGAATCCACACAGTGTATGTGAGTGCATTGGAGGAAGGGGGAGAGCAGAGGAAGCTGCCAATTGGACAAAGACACAGTTAGAGGAATTCTCCTATACAGAAGCGATATGATCTGATCAAAATGTACCCACGATAAATTCTACTGAGACCAGTTCCATGCACTACTGAAACAAAAGATCAGAGACCCACTTCTGCTCACTTCTTTGGTAGTTAGAGGAATCATTTATTTTTTAAAGTGCTTTGGGACATACCCAGGCCACGAAAAGTAATGGAAAAGCCAAATTCTTTTGCTAAGGACAGCTAGCTGAGTGCAAGCCTCAGAAACTTGTGATTGGCTCCTTCTCTCCCTCCCTCCCTCCTCGTCTGAGAAGCATGACAAGTTGGCAAAAGGCAGAAGAGGTGAGCCGTTTGGCCTACTGAGTGAGCTGTTATGAAACAAAGGCACTCTCACATGGGTTGTTGAGCATGTGTACTGGCAGCAGTGATCATTACAGAACTAAGTTGCCATACCCTGCAGATGATTTATCAAGCCAAATACAAATAAAAAGAGTGATTTTCAAGCTGTTATGTTTTCCCCTTGGGTCCCTAATACAGTTGATCTATGCCCAATATTATCGTAGATTAAAAACAAAAACAAACCTCTATTACTGCTGGCCCCATCTCACTTATAAAACAGTTCACTTTCTCCCTCCCTCCCTCTCTCCCTCCCTCAATTAGTGTTTTGCTGACTTTTGTTTGGAGTGGAGGGTCAAATGTTTTCTTCTATATTCTGTTCCTCCCTCCCAAATCTGTACCTTGTCTTTCAATTGACAGCTTCTACAAAGCCACTAACATCCTTGAAAGCAAATTGAAATTAGGATACTAAAGTGAACAAAGCAAAGACTGTTAAAATTGTTCATAGTCCCGCTCTCCCCCCCCCCAAAAAAGCAAAGGTAGTTTGTGTTGCACTGGACTGTGCTGAATGTAAATACAACTTCAAAACAAAATTCGTACAATATCATTATTAGGTCAAACAAAGGGGGAATAAACGTGTGTGCAAACTATTGAGGTCTTTGGGTTTTTTAAGCAAGATATTACAAAAAGGTGTAGGGTGAGAGGCCCATGGATGTGGTTACAAAGGAGCAAAATGGGGTCAATGCCTCCCCCAATAAATCTTCCTCTCCTTCCCCTTCCCCTTCCCCTTCCCCTTCCCCTTTCCTCTCCTCTTCCCACTCTTCCTCCTCCTCCTCCTCCTTGTTATTTATTGCTGTAATCCTATTATGTCTTTTCACACAGTGTTCATTTAACTAAGTAGTAGAGGAGCTGTTGTTGTTGTTGTTGTGTGCCTTCAAGTCATTTCCAACTTATGACAACACTAAGGAGAATCTCACAGGGGTTTTCTTGGCAAGATTTGTTCAGAGGAGGTTTGCCATCGCCTTCCCCTGAGACTGAGAGTGTGTGACTTGCCCAAGGTCACCCAGTGGGTTTCATGGCTAAGCTGAGAATCAGACCCTGGAGAGATATTACTGAATTGCAAAAATGCATAACCAATGTGCATCAGGAGTCTCCAATATGCATCACAACCCACATTTTGCACATTGGTCCCTTTGTCAGCTCTGCCATGTAGTTACAAAGCAGCAACCCTTGACTGAATATGGATGTTGCGCATCTTTGCTGTTCTGTTTCCTGCACATGCAAGTCCACTTATGAACACACAGCACCTCAACAAGATTCCAATTGCTGCTATTATTATTATTATCATCATTATTATTCAGCCTTTCCCCCCAAAAAATTGGGACTCAAAGCGGCATTGCAGAAAATGAGGTGTTGAAAATTGTTCCCATCTAGAACTCTTACATCTACTGTGTTCACATTCCTTTGGTACCTTTACCTACCTCTCTACTTTGGACAGCTAAACCATATTTGTAAATGCTCAACTGAAGTTTTAAGTTACTGCAATTTTAGAAATTTGGGGACAGAAGGAACATTTTATGGGGGAGCAAAATTCTTATTTAGGGGGGAAGTGCTCTCATTCTTCCCCAAGCCTTTGGTTGCCCCATGGGGCTGGTGATACTGAAAGCATGAGGGCAATTTGTTTCCATCATTACTTGGAGGAATGGCTTTTAGGGGAACTACAGCCACCAGCCAAGCTGGCTGGGATTCTGGGACTTGTGGAAAAAGGTAACATTCCCAAACACACACCTTAAGGACTTTAACACACGGCAGGAATCCTGTGCAGAAACAGGATTTAAATAAAAAAATAAAACACAAAAGCGGGTAGATTTTTGCACGATGTCGATTTTAAAGTGTGCTTAACCCAAACGGATAGTAGTCAAAAGCCACTTCTTTTTACCTTCAGAAAATCTCGAAAGTAAAAAGAAGCATCTTTTGACTACTTTCCATTCAGGTTAAGCACACTTTAAAATTGATGTGTGTGAAAATCTTCCCATTTTTGTGTGTTTTCCCCACCTTTTACATCCTGTTTCTGTATGGGATTTCCCCCGCGTGATAAAGTCCAAATTTACCATCTGATAGCACACTCTAGAAAGCACAAGGGCATTCTTGAAACAGAGGTCACAATCTGATTGCCTTTTATTTATTTATTTTCACTTGTACAGATGCATCCAGTGCAATGGCAACAAAAAGAAGCAGGAAGTGAAAGATTTCATTTTGTATATATGATAATTTAGTAATTCCAGGAGGATTTAAAATAACATTTTTTAATGAGTCTCCCCAGCCCCACTTTCAGATCAAGCAGAAGATCAGGAGAATAGAAAACTTCCTGGATTTTTGACTTTTCTAGGCTAAAAACATTTGTACAAATCCTATAAAGGAGGGGAAAGTGGGGTGTGGGGAATATGAGCAAGGCAATGCCTGGTATTTCAATGACAGCTTATTCCTACTGAACATTATTTTAGGGAATGGATAAATTAGCTACTTGCAGTGGTGCTAGAGATGAATTATTATACAGAACAGGAGCTTGAATAACAAACAGGTTCATGAAAGTCATGATGAGGCTTTGAATAAGGCACTAAAAGAGCAGATTATTACACCACGTTCTCCCCATTTAATTCTGCTGAAAACTTTGTTTCCCTTTTTTGTGGAAATCTTGCAGTCTGGGAAGAGAGGTATTTGAATAAGAAAGATATGGAATTTCTAAACAACCAGTCTAATTTGAGCGG
>CM034706.1:94473223-94493415 GCA_020142125.1 Phrynosoma platyrhinos
TCAGCATGCACAGCAGTTTGCATGAAAGAGGCTTTTGTGACCTCTTCCCAGAGGCTTTTGTGACCTATCTACTGCACCCACTCCTTGGGGAGAAGTGGAGATGAGCGAATCCTTGCATGATATGGGGGTGTATGACAGAACCTGTGCAGGTGCACAGGGATGCCGAACTTCAGTCATCTTTGTGCACAGTGACAGACTGTATACTAGCCTATGACAGGTCCTGTTTTCCTCCACAGATGCACAGGTGTGGAGAGCATGTGAGCATGTGTTTGAGAACAAAAAAAATTAAAGCAGCCGCTGCCAGCCCATGAGGTTGTTCCATCTCCCTTTGCCGTGTCCTTGGGGTTGGTGGTATGGTTGTTGAGGCTTCAATACAGCCTCGGAAAAGCTACATTGACTCTCCCAGTGCAGTTGCTCCATCCCCATTTAAGGCAACATCAGGGCAGTCAGTGTGGTTGCTGCAGCTTAGGAAAAGGCAACTTCAGGTCACTTTTTCCTGCCCATCTGCATAGCCCCTAAGGATTCTGTATGGTGTAATATGGGAGGAGTTCAATGTGGGTGGTGACACCATGAAGTACCACACTGGGTGACGCCAAACCTGGGGACGCCACTGCCTGCAAGGATGCATTCCTCCACCCCAACAACTAGTTTCTCTTTAGAGTGGGCTGGGGAACTGGCCTTCCTGATGTTTTGGATGATAACTTCCACAATCCCTCATCATTACCTAAGATCAGTGGTGTCACTAGGGTGATACCCCAGAAGAGGGAAGACACCTGGTCAGCCACCCCACTTCGGTGCTGTCATTTCATCACAGCACACAACAGGGAGGGAGCGTGCCCAGCCCCGCCCCCCCATAGGCAGGGAAGGGAACTGGGCACAATCCTTCCCTGCAATAGGTAGAATGGTGTGCGGCAGGGAGGAGGGCTAGGCATGCTCCATCCCTGCCATGTGTCATCTATGCATGAGTAGAACAGTGTGCACTTCGACACAGCACATGACAGGGAGGGAGTGTGCCCAGTCCCCTCTCCTTTCCATGCACCATTCTACTCATGTGTAGAATGGCATGTGGCAGTCAGGTGGTGGTGCCCTTTTGCCCCAACCTCATAAACCCCACCCAGAAGCCCAACCCCCTGCACTGGGTGACACCCCAGGCAGTGATGCCACTAGCCAAGATGGCTGTGTCTTTTGGGAGTTGAAGTCCAAAACATTTGGAAGGCATTTTGCATTCATAACATCTTTCCAGCTAGGATTTTTGCCCACAAATCACCAAATTAAACTATAAAATAGTGGATGAAAATTATATTGAAAATATTTCAATAATAGATAAAAACAGACTTCCCAAATGTCCAGAAACTCTGATGAAAAGAATACTGAACAAATGAGAATCTTCACAGTTTAGGACTTCAGTCTGAACACACACAAAGATTTTTCCCCTATGCAGAAAGCAAGATTCCTCCACAGAAAACATGCTTTTCTGTGCAGAAAATAACATTCCAAAACACCCACTACTGCTCAAAACAATACAGCATCCTCTTAAAAGCCCATTCCTTTAAAAATCTTAAGTTCTCAAAGCTTGTTGGAATAATAAAAAATAATTTGCTGCTAACACAAAGACAGCAAGGAGGGCCATTCTAGCTTCCCTAGAAAGATGATTCCAGAGCTTCGGGGAAATCATATTAAGGAGGCCTTGTCTTAGTGTTAGCAAGTTTGATTTTAATAAAATTTTGGGACATGTGAAGTTCCCTCTATGACCCCGAACTGACCTCTGAGGGATGTCAGCCATAAGCCTCTAGATGGTAAGTCAGGTAGGTACAGGAAAAGGCCTGCCCAAACAACTGGAAAATTCTGAACCAGACTGGTTTGAGAGTTGCTAAAGGGGAAAGACCATTATCCCAAAAGTCAACATAATAGTGCTTGTCTGTCTTGAGTCTTACTCCTGATGGGGCAGTGATTAGATTTAACTGCGCCCTTTTCTCTCTAGCCTCCCTCCTTGATTGTGTCAAGACCCAAGTGGATCGTTTAGGTCATCCTGACACCTTGGCTTAACAAAGCCCAGACAATCAGCACCTTTGTCCAGGCTTCAGCCAAGCCATCAAGTCTATAGCCAGAAGCTAGATATTCCTATATAAACCCCAAAATTTTATACTCCACGTGCTATCCTTAGAGTGCATCTTGACTCCACGTCAGTCTGTGCTCTGATCATAGCTCCCTCGGCCATCCCTTCCCCCCATTTCAGCAGCCGTCCATCATCACCACAACCATCCACGTCCACAGCAGATCCCGGAGAAGCCTTCAGAAGTGAGTATCTCCCGTAATTTGGCCCACCTCAATCTATTCCCGCTTTCACTCTTTTACTTCTAAGTGTGCAGTGTGAGTGTGTGTGTGTGTGTGTGTGTTATATTTATATGTGTGCAGTTTTCCCCTTTTAATAAATATTTAGACCTTAATTGAAGAAGCCTGTTTCAGCATCATCCATTGTGGGATCTCTTCGTCCTCCAGTCTCATGGGGTGTTGTTAGGGCCCAACTCTTGAACATTTTGAGATAATTATAAATTCCCCTAATTCGATCCTTCCTAACATTAGGTCCTCACCAACCATACCTGTGAAAGTGGTGGGACTGAAAGGAGGGCCTCTCTTGATGATCTCAGAGGCCACACAGGTTCATACAGAGAGCTATAGGGCTGAAACACATGGCTAGTAAAGAGTGGCTGGAGGTCGCTGCAGCCGCGATCAGGCTGGGACTGTGGCGACCGGACAGTTTGCTCCTGAAGCGGGCCACTGCCAAGGTTCCAAAACAGTGTTGCCAGGAGCCAAATTAAATCCACTTCTTTTTGCTCCAGTCCTTTGGATGGGAGTGTAGCATCAGAGTGGCTTTTGGCCACTTTGGGAGTGTGCATCATTTGAACACCATGCCCCCAAAGCTGCCAGAAGCTGCCTTATTTGGCCCATATGTTTCAAGCCGTAGTTTGGACCTAATCCACATCTTAGACATGTATTTCAGTCAATGACCAGTAAAAAGGGAGCAAAATAGGATAGCTAAAATACAATACAATAAATCCATATCTTAGATTACAGCCAAATAGAAAGCCTGTGGCACCCCCATCCCAGTTCTGCTCTTCTGGGTCTGTTATATCCCAGCTATACTTTTATTCCAACCTTCCTCTAGGGATAAATGTATTATCTCCTTTGCTTACACATCTATTGAATGGATAAAATGGCTTTTATCATTTTATACAAATAATGAAAGGATAAAGCTGATCTGTTTGAGAAACCATCAGGGTAGATTTGGGAGTAGCTTCAGAGGTAGAGTTCTTAGTGATGCATCAGTGGAGTGAGTTCCCACTGTGCCCACTGATGCCAACTTCTTAACCTTTCCTCAATTCCCTTCAAAACCACACAGAAATGTTGAATGTGTGTGTGTGGGGGATCAGAACACTGTTATTTGTCCAAACTCAGTGACAAGCTGCACAAATTTACTGTACAGATCAAAATAACCTTGAATTTTTTTCCCATTGGGAAAATGTAAGGTGGCTGCAGCTGCCACTTCTTCTCCTTCTCCTTCCTCCTCCTCCTCTTCTTCCCCCTGTCTGAGGGCTAGTCTCCACATTTAAAATACTCCTCATTCCAATCAAATAGAATATGATCTGGCCACATGTGATTTGCAGGAGTTCGGGCTTTTTGTGGTCTGTGTGGAAAAGTACTTAAAATTCAGGCTTTGCAGTTTATACCAGAGTATCTGCTGAAATCTTCAGAAATGTGTATTATTGCATGTGTGGCCATCCGTCTCCGTCTCACACATTGGGATGGCTGTGCATTTTCAGCAGAGGGAGAATGGACAGATGCAAATAGATGTGAATTTGCTCAGGAGAGTGAGAACAAGTAGCTGTCAATGCGAATGTGCAAAATTGTGCAACAAATCGTATAGTACACTTATGTGTAGACTAGCCCTGAGAAGAACATAAGTCACTGAAAAGACAGAGAACAGAGAAACAGAGAGAGAGAAAGAGAGAAAGAAGGGGCTGAAAAATTGGTTCAGGATACAATTTAGGGGTTCAGGATATGATTTAGAGCAGGGATAGGCAACCTTTTTTGGTCCTGGGCTGGTCTCCGCTGGGCCAAGGGATGGGGGAACGCGCACCCCCCACCACCGTGTGAGACCTCCCCCGTGTGCTCTGCCGCCGCTGTCATGGCGTGCACTGCCACAGCCACCGCCGCGCATGTTGTGTACTGCGCATGCGCAAACGAGTCGTGGCCGCCATTTTGGAATTCAAAATGGTGCGTGTGGCCGCACAAACGAGAAAACACACTACGCAGTGCGCGGCGGCAGGGTTCCGCCTGGGCCAGTAAGTCCGGCAACCTGGGCCGGAACCGGCCTGGGGCCGTAGGTTGCCAGACCCTGATTCAGAGTGTATCACAGCTGTCCCCATCACCTAAGCACTTTGTCCTATAGCTTAAACAACTTTTTCTACTTCATCCTGCTATTGCATGTGATAAAATGATGGATCAAGAGAGGAGAGATTGCTGTATAGATTAGAGTGGTAGAGCTATTGCTCCCAAATGCCTCTCCCATCTGTTACTAATTGGGCACTTTGGTATACAGAAGACCTCAAGGAGCTGAAACAAGGACAACAACTGGAGTGCAGATGGAGGAAAACCTGCTTCTATCCACCAGGACACAATATAGACCACATCTTTTTTCCCAAGGTGGCAATATGTGCAGCGAATAAAACCTTCTCTGCACACATTGCATCTGCGAATTCACATCAAGCTGAACTATTTGGGGTGATGAGGGGTCTAACTCAGGCACCTTTCCCACTGAATCCAATTCTAGAGCTTTCTGCAGTTCACTGTCATTTCACAGATAAAATCTCTCAGATAAGAACTGACTTAGATGCCATCATTATAGCAGAATCCTGCAATAGCGGGTCCAGTAACTCCTTGAGTAAGATTATACTAGTTCAGTTTTGCCTGGTAAGTACTGAAGATGTGGACAGAATGCTAGGATAATTAAGAAGGATAACCTGTTACCTTGATCCCTGTCCTTCTTGACTGATCATCAAGTGGGGAGATTTCAGCTGCAACATATTATTAATACATCTCTCAGGGAGGGGAGTTTCCTATCATGCTTAAAAGAAGTGGTGATATGACTTCTTCTTAAAAAGTCCTCCCTGGACTTTAACAACTATAGACTAGTATCAAGTCTTTCTTTTTTGGGTAAGGTGATTGAGAAGGCAATTGCCTCCCAACTCCAAGCAATCTTGGATGATATACGTTATCTAGACACATTTCAAACCAGCCTCAAAGCAGGACACCGAGTTGAAACTATGGTCACTTTAGTGGACGATACTTAATACATAATGGTCATACAGGATTCCTCTGAATATTTCTGCAAAGCCATAGCATTTCTTGCACAGCTAAAGCTGTTTCCTGTGCAGAAAAGTCTGTTTTCTATGCAAATTAACTATGTGGGAATTTTGTGTAGAATAAATCCCCAATTCCATCATTTTCTACACAGGAAAAAGATTTTTCTGTGCAAAAAATAATATTCCTAGGCAAAAAATATTATTTTCTGTGCAACAAATGATATTTCCTATGCAAAAACAAAAACAAAAACAATTGTGAGCAAATTTTGTGCAGGGTAAGTCTCAAACTGCAAGCATTCTTTTCCATCCAGATTTTTTCTCATCAGGGTTTTTCAACACCCTCCAAAACATGTGTTTTGGTAATTTTTCAATATTTTCAAATATTCTTTCCACATCTATCTCCAGGTTCAACCATCTCCTGCCACCATGGCCAGTGATCCAGCATGATTACAATTGTTGTCCAAGTTCAACAATATCAATCATAGGTTCCCTATCCCTAGTATACAATGATGTTTCAGGAGGGAAGAAAAATGGAGCAAAGGGAGGGGCATTGGCATGTTAGGAATAATTGATGAGAGACTAGACCCTGTAGACTGGAGAAAATGTATGCAGGATACGCTTTCCATTTCACGCTGTTAGCATGAGTCTGACAACACTTTGGACAAGCCTCTTCCACCTCATTTAGATCTCTTGATTACCACCAGTGGGATTGGTCTTAATATGGTCTGTTTTATGGCTTTTCCCCATCAATGGCAAGGTGCAGGCTAAACATCATTGGGACACAAGGCAGTGACAAGAGGGAGATGGTGTTGTGTGATAGATGGCGTTGTGCCAAAGGCACTATTATCAAACTTTTATGGCAATTTAAAAGCCTTGTGTGATAAAGTCCCTAAACTGTACTGAACACAATGGGATTCAGTCCTGCATAAACATGTATCGGATTCTGCTATAAATTACAAAGTCAGCCAAGATACTGCAAATGTCACTAGACCTCCATTTTGCAAGAAGAATATGCTTTAACAATTTTAGCAGGAACAAAAATGGACAGCATATGCCACCATTACTGTGTGGTTTCCTAGGTAACTGAACTTGAAATAAGGTGATACTTGAAACTGGACTGCTTCAAATAAATTTACCATGGGTTCATAGTCAACTGTGGGTGTGTGGAGAGGGGACATATACCATACTAAAATAGGTCTGAACACTCCTTTTTACTTCTGTTTCGTCTCTAAACTACCAAGTTTAAAGGACATGTGGGTCTCCAGATGCTGTTGGACTATATAATGTAATCAATATATAATGTTTATGTAATGTAATCAATAGTGAAGGATGATGGGATTTTCAAACTCTGGCAACATCTGGAGGACCACAAATTTTTCATCCTGGTTGGAGAAAAAAAATGCATATTTTATATTATTTGTATAGCACATATTTCTATTAAATCAAAAATCCACGAAACAATGATACTTTTATTTCTCTTATGTTATTTCTATTATGCCCCCCAACAGCTAGGTTTTCATTTTAGCGACCTCGGAAGGATGCAGGCCTGAGTCAAACCTGAGCCCTGGCTAGTATTGAACTCGCATCCTTGTGGCTTATGTGTGAGTGGCTGCAGTACCAGTGCTACCAGGGCTCCTGGTTAATATATAAACATATATTATTAAAGAGATTATATGCCTCTTAATCATTCTAGTGGTATATATGGACATGTTTACATTGGCTGAGATCTTACATCACAGAATTGCTTAGAAATGTGTAATTCTGCATCTCTCCTTGACCAAACTTACCTTAACAGCCTGTAGCTACTACAAGCAATGGAGGTCTGTTCTGCAGTAACTAAGGGACATCAGATTGACATTTCCAGACCCCTACCACCAGTGAGCTCTGGTGCTATGAAGAATTTGAGATCCTATGTCCAGCTATGTCCAGCTAGAGGAGAGAGCTTGACACATCTCTGCTCATTTTTACACCAGAGATCTCTGGTGGGAGGGGGCTGGAAACATTATCCTGCCCTACCTTGATCACCAGAAGAACAGACCTCCATTACCTTGTGCAGCTGCTGGCTGTTAAAGTAGGTTTGGAAGGAATTTGTGATTGTGGCAATAGTGGTACAATTGTAAACTTGAATATTGAACAGCAACAAAGGAATAAGTCTAGCTTACGCACTTGTAACTATTCAACACAATGCCAGCTATTATCTATATAGTACATTGACATCCAACAGCATGAAAATGTACATCTACTTATAGCATGGGTCTTCCTTATTCTACATCACCCAGATCCACACAATCCTCCAGAGCAGATTTTAGGGTTTGTGTTACAAGGGGAAGAGGAAATCCATTTTGCTACTGGTGTTTAATTCTATTAACAAAAAAACACAGTTAGGAAAACTTGTAATAAATATTATATTTAGGGCAATTTAGTTTAGGAACAGGTAAGTAAAGGGGGTTGTAATACACAACTCCCATGGCATGGAGGGGGGAGCAGATAGAGATAGGATTTTCTCCCTTTTATTTTACCAGGTTATATCATATAATGAAGCCAAAATGGTGGGAGAGTCAGGCTAGACAAAAGAGAGTACAGCTTCACATGTCATACTGTTAAGCTACATAATTTCCTCCTGCCTTGGAAGATATAGTTATGGAGAAATATTTATGTCTCTATAGCAATGTCTTCTGAAACCCCACCCCCCAAAAAAGCTTATTTTTTAAAGCAGAGCTCCACTGCTCATGTCTATTATGGGACATTAGCTAAAGGGAAAGAGCTGAGCATATCCCTGTTCATCCCTCCCACTCCAGCAATATGGAAATGGCCACATTGGTGGAAGCCATTGTTCAGAATGTAGGTTTGGGGAAGCTTTTGGTTGTTGTGTGGTTGGAAATGACACAACATAAAAGTGTACTGAGTTTGGGTGAATCAGATTTACACCATTGTAGTTCTTATATAGGATACCGTCCAGATGTTTCTAAATGGGAAGGTGTGCAATTCCATGGAGGATTAAGACCATCAATGGTAAGTAGTAACAGACTCAGAAATCAGACTTTGGACTAAACCTTTCAGAATGCCCCAGCTACTATGGCCAGTGACCATCCAGACCCTGAAATGGCTATGATCTGTCTCCAGGATCAGAGACAGCATGCCCCTGAGCACCAGTTGCTAGGAAAAATAAGAAGAGTATTTTTGTCCTCATGTCCTAGGACCTTATCCCACGCTGCTCTCAAAAGTGGCAAGAAAGCGATATGAGCATCATTGCAGTACTATAGCGCTAGTATAAATATGGCGCTAGTGCTATAATAGCGCTATGATCAGCTCGCGCTATTGCAATGCCCGCTGAAACCGACATTCAAAAGAATGCGAATGATGTTGCATTCCGAGCGGTTTCTTGCTGGATTCTGAGCGATGTCGTGTAACCACACAGAAAAATATAGCGCTATAGCGCCTGATTCTTAGCGGATTCTGAGCGACGTCGTGTAATCACACGGAAAACTATAGCGCTATAGCGCCTGATTCTTAGAGGATTCTGAATGACGTCGTGTAATCACACGGGAATGTATAGCACTATAGCGCCTGATTCTTAGTGGATTCTTGCTGCTTTTGGCCCCGTGTGATAAGGTCCCTACTTGTAGACTTCCTGTTAGGGTGTCCTGGTGGCCACTATGGGAAACAGGCTGTTGGACTACCTGAACTTAGGGCCTGATGCAGCAGGGTTCTCTTTATATGTCACTCTCATGATTTAATGACACATTGGAAAAACAGCAATCCATTTATCCATGTGTGGAATGCCTTTAGCAGTTTATCAGAAGATCATTATGGATTGCACATATATTAGGATGTCAAGCTGACCCTCCAGCTGGCATCTATTTGTTTGAAAGCCTGAAGAAATGGATACACATCAGGGCCCCTCTGTGAAATCAGAAACATGGAGGGAAGCAGCAGCCAAGGTTTCTGAACACAGAGAAAGGTTCCTTTGTATATATACTTGTATATATATAGAGGCTGTCTTCAAAACTACAAAAGAAAGAATCATGTAGGTTGGGGGCATAATTGTCACTCCTCATACATTTATTTCTCCTGTAAATGTGTGAAAGAGGCTCTTGGACTCTAAAAGTGTATGCATCTGCAGATGCACCCCTTTATTGAAAAGCTCTTCTGAGTGTCCAGGACTCAGACAAAAACCAGAAGGTTGGCTCCAGGACAGGTCTGTGACACTTTGGTTCCATCAACATCAGTGGGACATTTTCACATTGATTGCAACAGGACCCAGAAGTTGCATCTACATTGTAGAAATACTTAATGCAGTTTGACAGCACTTTCAGTGCCGTAGCTCCTTCTCCTGGAATCTGGGATTTGTAGTTTTACAAGGTCTTTAGCTTTCTCTGCTAAAAGGTGCTGGTGCCTCAAAAACTAAAAATCCCTGGATTCTATAGGATGGAGCCATGGTAGTCAAAATGTTGTCAGGCTGCATTATTTCAACAGTGTAGAGCAGGGGTCAGCAACCTATGGCCCGCGGGCTGGGTGAAGCCCGTGGAGGCCTTGGGACTGGCCCGTGGCCGGTCCCCCTGCCACCGTTGCACACACCGTGAGCAAACGTGGGTGCCATTTTGGCATCCAAAATGGCACCCATGCTTGCGCATGCATGAAAGCGAGTGCAGGCGCCATTTTGGAAGGCCACAGCGCACGTGCACCGGGCAAATTCACCCGGAGCAGGCATGCTGGGGCTTCCCTGGGCCCTGGCAAGGCCCCAGAGTGCGTGCGCCAGGTGAATTCGCCTGGAGCAGGCATGCTCGGGCTTCCCTAGACCCTGGCAAGGCCCCAGCGCACGTGCGCTGGGTGAATTCGCCTGGAGCAGGCGCCCTGCTGCCTTCCCTGGGCCCTGGCAAGGCCCCAGCATGCATGCGCTGGGAGAATTCGCCCGGAGCAGGAGCACTGAGGCCTTCCTTGGGCTCTGGCAAGGCCCCAGCGCATGTACACCAGGCGAATTCGCCTGGAGCAGGCACGCTGCGGCCTTCCCTGTGCCCTGGCAATTTGCTCAGCGCACGTGCACTGCGGCCTTCCAAAATGGCACCCGCGCTCACACGCATGCGGGAGCCATTTTGGAAGGCCCAAGAGCACCGTGCACATGCGCACGGCACTGTTGGGCCTTCCAAAATGGTGCCCCCCATGCGCCATTTTTCTCCCCAGCCCCCCGGCAACAAATGTTGCCAACCCCTGATGTAGAGGCACCCTAAGCGCAACCTAACTCCAACCCAGACAAAACCCTGAAATAACCAATGGGTAAAAGGGCTCACAATCCAGTGTTGACCATTTGTGTGAGATCTGCTTTCCATTCCTCTCCCCATTGCTGCCTTCTACAACATTTGAGAAACAGCTCCATGAAGTTTCCCAGCAGTGCCAGGGAGACGGATTATTGACTCCTTCCTGGTTCTGTTGATGGAAGCAACTCATATTTGCAGAGCAACCAAAAGGCAACAAGATTCAATAACAGTAAAAGCCAGATTAAAGTTGCACAGCTTTTAAATGCCACTGATTTAAATAGGACTTTCTCGCAAGGAAATGTTTACAAGTCTGCAACTAATCCCAGTGAAATTTACTTTTAAAGAAACTAGACCAGTAGATGTTGCTACCAGTCCTCAACCTTGGGGAATAGGGCAAGTTAAAAATTGTAATAAATAATAATGCACTAATCAACTTTTTGAGCAGAACCAGGATACAGACTGATTGCAGCAATGATAAATGGAACAATCCTGCTTTCCTGCTTAACATTTTTCAAGCTCTGATCTGGCTATTACTGATTAAAGGATACATTCCCAGATTGGAAATGATGGGCTGCCATCTCAGATGTATTTAATGAGAAATTACAAATTAATAGAACTTACTGTGAGACGATCCACTTGGGATCCTAAAGTGTTAAAGAACTGAAATAATTCATTGTCTCTGCAGTCCTGAATAAGCACCATTTACCTCATATTAGCAGGGCATTGCCTGGAAATGAAGAGTGGGATTGCAAAAGCTGCATGGCTTAACAATTTTATATGGATCTTTACTATGGGAAATTTAATCAAGGAGTTCTATTTAGATCAATAAATTATCATCCAAGGTAAAATAAATATGATTTGATGTCTTAGCAATGCTATTTGTGCTTTCTTGTAACATCACTACAGGCTTTTCCCTGCATGAAGTCAGTATCAGCAGCCACAACCAACAGTACCAAAATGACTCTGCACATCTGCACATATAGAATCTGCACATAAGAGACTGACAACTTTTCCTCATAAGGAGTGCCAATTCGTTATGTCTTGTAACCAAGTTGTTGTAATTTTAATAAAATATTCTCAAATGATGCTGACTGTCTGTATCAGAAATAATGCAATTTGATACCACTTTAACTGTCATGGCTCCATCCTATGGAATTCTGGGGTTTGTAGTTTGGTGTGACACCAGAGCTCTCTGACAGAGAAGGCAAAATGTCTCACAACACTGAAAATCCCAGAATTCCATAGCACTGAACCATGGCAGTTAAAGCAGTATCAAACTTCATTATTTCTGCAGTGCAGATGCAGCACAAACCTTATTTGGAAGTTTTACTTTAGGAAACACCAAAGATTCAAGATAAGGAATAAAGAGCAGCACACTACCTCCCCCTTGCCAGCAATGCCCCAATGTCCTTGTTTCCTTCCCCATATTGAGAGCGAACTTCTGCAACAAATAAACTTTTGTAGGATTTCCATGCAATTCTGACACTGATTTTCTAGGGTTCTCTCACTGCATGGAAAATGAGAGAAAAAGGCCCCCACAGCATCCATCTACCCTCAACACAGAGAAGATGACAAGGGAAGCAAGAGAGGGAAGTACAGCTGGCATCTTCATTCTTTTTCTCTCCTAGTTCCATGATCATTATTACATAAAGCTATGTGCATGACTTAGGAAAACTGAGGCTGGATACTTGTGTACATCACACACTGAATTTTTCAAGGTATCCTGGACATGTTTAAAAATATTTGAGTGGGATGCACAGGTTCACATGTGGAGACATCAAACATGGAGCAGGACACTTCAGGCCTGTCCATCCAAGATCTCTGTAAAACATAACAAGCCAGGGATCATTCCAACTTGGTATCCCAAACCAGTGAGAGAGCATCCGTCATCAAAGGAAAAACCCCAAGTATACATGTGTGCTGAGAGCCAGAATAGTGTAGTGGTTTGAGTGTTTAATGGGATGCAGTGGCTTAGTGGTTAAGATGCCAATTCTGATGATCGGAAGATTGGAAGGTTGGCAGTTCGAGGCCCAAGTACTGCATGATGCGGTGAGCTCCTATCACTAATCCCAGCTTCTGCCAACCTAACCGTTCAAAAGCATGCAAATGAAAGTAGATAAATAGGTACCACTTCCGTGGGAAGCAGCCTTCAGTACAGTCATGCTGGCCACATGACCACTAGAGTAGTCTTCAGACAACACTGGCTCTTCAGCTTAGTAACAGAGATGCACACTGGCCCCTACAGTCAGTTACAACTAGACATTCATGTCAAGGGACTACCTTCACTTTTTACTTTGAGTGTTGGACTACAACTCTGGAGATCAGGGTTTGATTCCCTGCTCAGCCATGGAAATGCACCAGGTGACCTTGGGCAACTCACACTATCAGTCCCACAAAATCCCATGATCCTTAGGCTTGCTATGGGTTGGATATGACTTGAAGGTACAGAATAACAACACGTGTGCAGTGTGGTTTTGGTCTCATTGGAGGATAACTGTGGTCAGTTTTAGACCGGAATCCCAAGAGAGTAGAGACAAGGCTCCTTCTTCTGTACAATATTTTATGCCCAATTGAAGTTGCTGACTGTGGAAGGTTATAGGGAGCATACAATCCTCCTACTGAAACAGCTCCACTGGCTGCTGAGTCTTTTACAGGAAGAATTCAAAGTGCTGCTTATGCCCTTTGAAGTCCTGCACGACTACTTAAAAGACTGTAGCTCCCTGAGTGGGCCAGCCCAAGCAATAAGATCCTCAGGGGAGGGCTTTCTCTCAGTCCCATCACCATTAGATGCTCATTTGGTGAGAACACAGGAGAAAACCTTCCCAGTGGCTCCTCCTAGGCTATGGAATGCCCTTTCACAGAAGGTCCACCTAGCCCCTACTTGGTCTCTTTCTGCAGGCACAGGGTGACCATACATCCTCCTTTTCCAGAACATGTCCTACCCTTCAGTCTTCTGTCCAGGAGGAATTCCAAAATGTCCTCCATTTTGAGCATGACTAAGAAGCATGCTTTTATATTTATATGACTGGTTCTAGATTTTATTTTGAGATGTCCTACCTTTGTGGCGCTTTGTCCTCCTTTGCAGTTATGACATCTGGTCACTATGTGCAGGCAGGCAAAGCCCTGACTTAGGCATTTGATTGATTTTTGGATTATATGGTGAAACAGTGTTGATAGAATTGTGATGTGCTTTATTCCCTGTTTCTTCTTAATTATATTTAAAAATGTATTATAAAAAGTTTTAAATATCTGTTTTTACACATACTGCTGTTTAATGGTTTCTTAACCCTTGCCATGTACATTTTAGCCAACTTCTATTATGTAAGCTGCTTTGGGACTCTTGGTGGGAGGAAGGCAGAGTATAAACTGAATCAATGAATGGATAAAAATAAATAAATAAAGACACACTGGCTTTTGGTTCAGAAACTAACAAGATTCTCTCACCAGACAAGTAGTGAATGCTTTTTTATGGAAAGGAACATTTTTCTTGGATGGCTTCCATTTTGAACTAAAGAGGGTGAGCAGCTCTTTCTAAGACATCTGTTGCAGAACAACTTTGAGTCATTTACGAACACAACAGGTTATGTGTGCCTTCATATTGCCAAAGTAGCAAGTAAAGTCAAACAATGATCTGTTGCAGCTTCATCTGCTGCTGACATACCACTTCCATGACAGTGGCCAGGAATTTACATTATCTGAGCATAGCATAAATAGCTGCCAGTGGAATTACACTACACCAACACAACACAATCCGTATATTGAATATCACTGTGGTGCAATGTATGAGAAACAATAAATGTGCATAGCTGTCACCTTATGTAAATACTGCACAGGTACACAATGCACAGAGGCAGTATGTAATGTGCAATGTTCACTGACACACTACTCTAGGTGCATTATTGCACACCTGCAAAAGTTCTGCACGTGGAACTCTGCTCTTGTCACCCTCAGTTGTTCCACATTGTCCAAAAACTCACTCCACATGTATAGTGCATCTTATACTTGCATCTGTCACCCACAGGATTCCGGTCTGTGTGCATTTCAGTAGGCATGATGGGTTCTTAATGAGCTAAGCCAAAGAGAAATGTGTCATGTCCTTTCTTCAAGAAGAAGAGATCATTAGCTGTGTGAAATGCATTTCATGTGTTGTTGATAAGAAGGAAAGATACATCTGTTGTTGATCAGAAGAAGGAGAGATACATCTTTCAGTGATAGTCCAAAATGTGCATTATAATGCCATGTGTATCTCAGAACCCCTGCCTAATTTTACAGAGGGCCAAAAATAAAATTTAAAAATGTAGAAGTGAACATCCAGCCTTAGGGTGAAAATATATATGCAACATGTGAAATGCATTTCACACAGCCAATGATTGCTTCTTCTTGAAATGATCAGGCCCAATCCAGATTGGGACTAACATGTATGGGCGTGAGAAGTTTATAACTCTTCCCATGTGGTTTTTATCTTTAAGAAACCAAAACAGGCTACTCTAGAGGCTTAAAGTGGGAGGGGACTCTATTAGTATCAACTGAGCATTTGCCCCCTCCTGTCTGTGCAGTAGTAGCTGTTGGCCTCCATTTCAGTGGGGTGAGGAATCCTCTCTAGGTTTTAATTTGATTTTAAAGGTATTGTAAAAGGTACTGAACCTTTTGTGTGTGTGTGAATTTTAAAATAAATGTCAAATTAGGAAGGATTTTTGGAACTATGTTTGATGGTTCCAATCTGGATCCAGGCCATACACACTTGCTTTATCTGAAGTACACATATATTAAGTAACAGTTTAGTCAAGCATGAGACATGTACATCTCTGTAACTGTCTTCCAAGGAACTCCCAAAACCTTCCTTTTTACCAGGGCAGCACCCTCCATCCAACATGGCATTTCCATGTTGCCAGAGAGCAGGAGGATTGGCAGAACATATCTAGGTATTTTCCTCTGATTGGACATGCTGTGGTAGGCATCCTGTCTTAGCATGTCCAGCTACAAGGAAACAGATTGGTGTGTCTCCATGCATCCCTCTGCTCTCTGGCAATATGGAAATGTCCATGTTGGAGAATACTGCACTGCTTAAAAGCATGTTAGGGAAGGGGCTGTTTGATCATTGAATAGTTGGACAAGACTTCTGACTTGCACAAGAACAATAAAAGTGAATTGCAATAGACTTACACCACCATCACTCATGAACAGGATGCCTGCCATAAGTTTGACCCTGAGACTATGGTCTATTCATTTTGCAAAAAAAGTTCAATATGCAAGCTCAGTTAGCCCAGGCCCAAATATTTTACTGCTGGAGGCAAAGGTAATACGGCATTTACATGTACATAGGTTGACCATAGTGGCAGTTTAATCTTATTGTGACGGTGGCAATGAGTCAGTCAACACAGCTCGTAAAAGAAGAGAATCTAGAACTTGCAGGCTAAAAATATAATTTTCCCAAGCTTTGCACCAGTGTAGGGTATGCAGCATAGGACATTGATTCACACAGCTCTTTTCTCTTAACATCTTACTGCCACAATACTTCTGAAGAAGAGAGGAACTTCTGTACTTATTTTTAGATTATGTCCACATAAGCTGCAGGAATTCTCACTGGAGAAGATAGTTTCTCTATAAGAGAGAATAGGGAATGTCTCTTCTAATATGGTTAAAAAAATTAGCATTTGTTTCCAAAGAAAAAGCATCTACAGCCCAATTAATCAGAGACAGCTCTTGAGCAAATTGGTTTTTTAAAAATAGTTAATTTTAGCAATTAATCAACTCAGGGCCTCGGCAGACGACTCAATTGAGCCGTCTCCGAGGCCAGGAAGAGGAGGGGCCACCGCACGCGCGGCGGCCCTTCCTCTTCCTGAGGTCGCCCTGAACGCTTCCGGGTCACCGCACGCCGGACGCGTTCAGGGCGACCTCCCTCCACAGCGTCCGGACGCGCTGTGGAGGATAAGTTGCAAAAAGGGCGCCCGCCGCTTTTAGGGCGCTCTTTTTGCGACTTATGAAAGGAGTGCCTTTTTGGCGCTCCTTTCAGGGTCGCCGGGGAGGCGCCGCGGTGAGGCTGCCATAGCCCCGCAGCGCTCCGGACCAGGGCGCTCCAAACGCCCTGGTCTGCATCCCCCCTCAGTCTCACAGCCCTATTAATGTATACAAAACAAGGTAGTTAGGATTGCACCTACATGCTTTGCGTGTGTGCATAAAATATCGTTGTTTTCTGAAATACTCTAAAAAGGGAATCAGAAATGCTTTGATTGTCCTAAGAAGAACTCATGGACTTCTTCAGCAGCACCTTCTGTTACCGCACAATAGCTAAAACTAGGCAGACAGATATTTTGATGTTATCGTCTTCCTAAGATGCTACAAGGACAATACTTTATCACCATTTTGCTGAGCAACAGGAAAAGATGAATAACAGAATTTCAGAAATGAAAGCAATCTACTCTCACATCCTGCATAGCCGTCTGTTCATTACCCTTCTTGCCACTTACCAAACAATTTATGATGCAGTTTAGAATGCTGTGTGTTTCAGAAGGAGATACACACAGTAAAAACTACAATTTGTTATGGATTGTTCATTCTTTAGGAGCTTTGTCCTCAATAAACAGAGCACAAGCATTTTGGATTGAGTTTCCTTTATGCATGTGTTTGTGTATGCATTGTATAAAGGCAGTCCATATGCCTGGATAAATTCAATCAATTCTACCTTCAGGTTTCAAAGGCCATTAACACATGAGCCAGTTTTCACCGCAATCACATTAGTTAAATAAAATAGCAACATATCAGTTTAAGAGCAACCACTATCACATGTCTTCACAATCACACGACTGGGGCTGTTTCTGCCATCGACAGCCCCTAACACTTTCTTCTGCATGCCCCTTAACTCTGCCTCCCTGCCCTATGCCCTACCCAGTGTGCCTTTTGGGTTTGTTTGTTTTAATTTTTAACACATTTCCAGAGTTATGCTAATGTGATCTAAGTAAAAAGGAAAAGGAAAAAATAGGGGAAAAAATAAAGGAAACCAGGCTGGTTGGAAATAGCAAGGGGGAGGGGGGAACAGACAGAGAAGAGGAGGCATTGACACCATGTGACAATACTGGCACTGTTATGGAAGCAACATTTTGTACCTGAAGACTAATGGGACTGCAATGGGATTGGGAGCTTATTGACTGGCTTTCCCCATCAATGAAAAAGGATGCTCTAACAACACCCAATAACAAAGTGGTGATGACACAGAAACATTGTCATACATACCGTAAGTATTTCCAAAGGCACTATTCTATTATTTTAACAGTGGTTTTAAAGCCTTGTGGGATAATCTCCAAAGATATGCATGGATGGGGAGGAGGTTTCTGTTGAGGAACAGAAAATATGTTTGTTTTTTTAAATTAAAAGTATAATTTTAAAAATGGCCAGAATTCTCCATGACAGTTATGAATGCATAGTTTATGGGCTACATAGAGACTGTCAAAGTGCCCCAATACCAGTCATTGCAATCAATTGGAATCTGTTTGTCGAGAAGCAGTTAGCTGATATTTTCATCCACCCTCTCATACAAACAATTTCTGGTGGGAGGAGAGATTGCTTCTGCTTGTCACACTGAAGATCACTGATGGAAATGGTGGTCAACTGCTTCCCAACAACAGGGAAACAAGCCCTTGTGGGTCATAGTGGCTATTTACCAGTAAGTGGAGAGTCAGGGCAGGATTCACTGCATAGGGCCATAACTACAATGCTTACCCATATGTAACCTCCGTACAGGAATCTGGCCTATATTTCTAGAAAGAGAAATCTGCTATTTTATTTGCCAGTCTAACAATTGCAATGTCTTGATGTGGCTTTATTCAGCACCTATTTTCTGATTTTCAACTCTACAATTTGCAGTTCAAATAACTAAAGCAGGTTAGTTATAACACTTCATTTTCTGTGCCAAGAGAGATTCAAAATTCTGTTTCTCTACAGGGAGAAGTGGAAATGACATCCAGGAGGAGGTAGAGTTAAGTGATGTCAAAGGAAGGTGGGGCATAGGACAAGACCCTACCGATGCCCTCATCTGACCCACTAACTAGCAGGAAATTTGTCCTCAGGGTCACTCCACTTCACCAATTTTGAAATAAAACATAGTATTGCATACAATGTTGCCTTTATTGTAGAGCAAAGCACTTCTTCTTACACAGTTTTTATCAATTTAGCCTATTGATAATCAGTTCTCCATGTCATGTTCTGTATTTTTCTAGATGTCCTCCCCAACTCCCCAAAGCAGCTTTTTGAATGGTGTGGAAAACTTCAGTAAGCAAGGCGGTTGGCATTGGTTCGCAGGTCATGTGTAAGTGGAAGCAATTTCCCATAGGAGTAGGATGGGGAACAAGTAGTCCTTTAGATGTTGGACTACAGCTCCAAGCATCCATTGGTATGCTGGCTCAGGCTGCAGTCCTACAACATACAGGTAATATCTGGCACCTTTACACCAACCACTGTATTAGTGGAAAGGCATCATTTAATGCAACCCAATATGAGATATCCAAGATTATACTCAGGATTCAATAAGCCATTTAAGATCCTGTTAGATTTGCTTTACAGACTACTGTTAATGTGACAAATTAAAAGATGGTAACTTTAAAAAAAGATACTTTAAACTGCAAATGGATTCTACCTAAATTAAGGGGGGTTGCAGACTGCCAGAAATAGTGCAAATTGAGTCCACTTTTAGGGTTAGGGTTAGGGTTAGGGTTAGGGTTAGGGTTAGGGTTAGGGTTAGGGTTAGGGCTAGGGTTAGGGCTAGGGTTAGGGTTAGGGATAGGGAATCATGGGAACTGTATTTTATTGTGGCACCAGAGCTCTCTGACAGAGAAGGCTCAATGTCTCAGATAAAAAGCAATTCCCATGATTCCCTAGCACTAACCCTAACCCTAAAAGTGGACTCAATTTGCAATATTTCTGGCAGTCTGCAACCCCCCTAAGTCAGCAACCAAAATCAACCCAGGTTTCCAGATTCCTAGCACAATACTCAAACCACTACACCATACTGGCTCTTATGTACTTTATTTTGTTTGAAATCTAGATCATCCATCTACTTTTTATCACCATGTTGCTGACATCACATTGTTTAATTAAGAGGAAATGAAGAAGCCAATTGCTGATTTTCAGGATGGACAAAATCAATCAACTTTAATATAATAAACTTGGATCTCCATAAAAAAATTCAAATTTTGGAACCCAGAACATAAACATGGCACCACTTATTATTCTAATATGCAATGGACACATTCTGTGTAATAGGGAAGTAATATACACAATGGGAAATACGCTTTTGTGCAGTTGGTTATATGGAATACCTTTTATTCTTCATAACTTTGTATTACTTGTTATTGGGACCAATGACCTAATTAGTCAAAAACAATCAAAAACTCATACAACTCTGCAAATAAGAAGGTTTATGTCAGTATATATCAATTACATGTCAGTACCAACAAAGAAGAAAAGACTACATGGTTGTCCCATGTGTCATCTAATGATGATGTCCAAATTTCCTCTGTTTGAAGATGGCTATAAAGTAGGACAAAAAGCTTACAACAAACCCTCTTTTCCAGTTATTGAT
>CM034706.1:94493515-94515309 GCA_020142125.1 Phrynosoma platyrhinos
TTGTGACCATCAGCTGATGTCACTTCCTATGACACAGCACCTGGTGGCAAGTGCTATGTCAGTATAGCTTCCAGTGACCCTTTCATGCCTGATCACTTGTGTATCAACCCACATTGGACATTTTCCTTGAGACACTGTCTCCATAAAAGATGCTGAGATTCATCAGACAGAGATACTGGCTGCATTTAAAACATCAGTAAGGGCCAGTCTCTTCTGTCAAGCCTATACAGATTTTAATATGTTTTGGGTGTATATGCTCTTTTAACTGATGTTATGTTATGTCTTGTGTTATGTTACATTATTTGTTGGTTTTCCCTACCTCGATCCACAGGAAGAAGTAGGAAAGAAAGAAATATCAGCCACAATCCTATTGGGCAGTTACGTAACTGCTACATATTCACGATCCCTACGCAGCCTCTAGTTTAGGTACTACATAAGGACCATGAAAGTCCCATAAACCCCACTTACCAGTAAGCATCTACTGTAATTGACAGGAACCTGTTTCCCTGTCAATGGAGAAGCAACTGCCTAACCTTCCTACCCCCTACCCCTATGCAAGCAATCTCTGGCAAGAGGGAAATTTGCAACAGGGATCTTTTTTCTGCCTGTCATACCAGAGATTGCTCATAGAAAGGGTGAGAGTATGAGGCAGCTATTTCTCAGTTGACAGGGGAACAGACCCTGTTGATCACAATGGCTGACTACAGACAAATGAGGGGTTTTTTTGTGGGGTGGGTTATGCCAGAATTCACTATATAGCAACATTGTTATGATGCTATAGTACACAATGACCATATAGGAGTCTGTTGATGGTGATGTGGACTCTTATGAGGAAGGGAATGCTACAAATTAAGATGATGGTGGTCATCATCATCATAGTTTGTATCATGCCCTTCCTCATAAGAGTCCATAGCGAGAGTATGGAGAACTATTGGGAGCTGGAAAGGAGTGAAGTAACCTGGAAGAAGGCAGGGATTCCAGCCAGCATTGAACTTGAGCTTTCCACACTGCAACATTACACTTCTATGGCCCACTTTTTTGTTTCTTTGAAAGAGTGTATTTGGGAGTGAATATCTTGGAGGGGAAGCCCTTTTCCAGAAAATAGAACCAAAGAGTAATGTGGAAATGAGTAGTGCAAGAAGTTTCTAAATAAATGTTATAATGTTAACCACAATGAAATCCCCCCCTTTGAAACATAGCCCATTATTTTTCAAAAGTAACTTTCCAGTCTCTGGCAGCATGCAGGCTTTTTGCTTTCCCAAAACAACTAATTGGTGGTATTTCAGCTTTTCCAAAAGGGTTAGATGAAGACTATAACCAGCAGTTCAACTAGTGTCCACAACAGCACTAAGGAAAATAGCACCAAGAGTCTTCCAGGTAACCTTTTTGCTTCTTAAGTGCACAAGATTTGTCTTACTTTAAAAGCATTCCTACAAGGTATCATATAGGCTCTTCTTTCCTGGCTTTTTGGATTTATCTGCCTCGAAAAAGCATGCAACTGATCCCACTAAAACCAAGATTTTACAGTCCACAGACAAAACTGAAGCTGCTACCATCACTTTGTCCTCATTTAGAAAGTAATAAAACAGTGAAAGGGAAGGTGAATGAAGCTTTAATACTTCATTACCCAATTCCTTTTCCTCTGACAAGCTGACTTCAGAAACTAGTGTCTGACAGAGGAGGCATGAAGACCAAAATTCATTTAATTTAATTTCACTGGCAACTGAACATCTGAAGCTGCCTTGTATCAGGTTACAACACTGGTGCATCTAACACCATACAACCTGTACCAGTCTTCTCCAGCTTTGTACCTTTCAGATGTTTTGAACCACTTTCCTAGTCAGCTAACAAGAACCAATGGTGAGAAAATGTAGAAACTGGAGGATACAAGATTGGGGAAGGATAATCCAGTAGCTGCTTGTGGAACAAGTGCAAGAGATGGCTCACTCCCTCTTTAGTCCTTGTGCTGCCTGTGTACTGGTCTCCTTTGACTGGCAAAAGCTCCTAGAATAGTGGTCCTTTTATGAGAAAGATCACAAATCAATCTTTGGAGCATCTGTACACAAAGCATGTTCTCATGAGCTCAATGTCACATATCCTTGAGTTACCGTTATCAATTATTATATGCAAAGATTATTGGGGGGAAACAGATCATGAAATTTAAACATCAGGGAAACTTGAGTATTAATCCCTCTCTCCTTAAAGAAGGAAAGGGAAGCAGGGAGGGAGGGAAGGAAGGAGGTCCTGTACACCAAATTATTATCAGACAAATGTATTAATATAGGATTTCTACACCACAGCAGACTTAACATGCCAATTGGACATTTCCTCTACCCAATGCTTTACAATGAAAATGTTAATATTTCCTTGGGGTGGGGGGTGTCAGGTTTTATTTGATAAAAATGAAAATTCACTTAAAGGGACTTTGAGGAAAGCAAGAACTGTGTCCTTGGAAGCCACATAATGCCTGCATGGACTTAAGTTGGCAAGCTGTATATGTACACACACACACACATATTAAAAAAGAAAGAAAAGCTTTATGAACATAAACTCATTTTCTCAAGGTCGCAGTTTACATCATTTTAATTAACTTCCACTGAATGTTAATGCTCACTTTCCAAACAGAAATATGTTCATTAAAACACTTATTAAATAGTTTTGCAGTGATGCTACTAAAGAATGCTAAGCAGAGTGCAGTATGAATAGTCAGTTTAAGCCAGGAGTGGGCTAAGGGACTGCATTGGTCCCACAGGGGTCCTTGGATGGTCATCTTCCAAACCATCCCCAGATTCAGGACAGGTTCCAAATTCAGGACAGATAATGGGAAGTACAGTGGCCTAAATATCCTGAAAGCACCAGATTCTGTCTGATCCTGGAAACTAAGCAGGAGCAGTACTGGTTAGTACTTGAACAGGAGACCACCAACAAATACCAAGTGCTGTAGGCTATATTTTCAAGGACGGAACAGGCAATACCTCTAAGGGCTGATGCAGACCAGCCAAAAGGGCAGGCCTGGGGGTGGAGTTGGGGCAGGACAACCGCACGCCAGCTGCCCTGACTCCACCCTGACACCGCTGTCATGCCGTGCGCCCAACCGCACAGTGCACGGTGTCAGGGTGCCCCGTTGTCACAGTGTGTAGGCACACTGTGCCAAAGGGATGCAAAAGAGCCATGGCCGAGGTGCTAAGGGTGGCTTTTTGCCACTCCCAAAAGGATTGGCATTCGCCAGCACTTTTTGGAGTGACAAAAAAAACAGATCAGGGCCACGGTGTGTGGTTGCCACGGCCCGGAGCTGGTACTCCTGGTTAGTTGTAGGACACACCCCAAGAAAAGCTCCAAAACGCTGCTACCAGAAGTGTCAATCCATGCTTCTTAGTCCTGCTCCAAAGGGAGAGCCATTTGGGAACTCCTCCTTGGAGAGAAGGCTGGAATGGAGGATGTGTCCTGGGAAAAGAGGATGTGCCTGGTCACCCTGCTTCCAAGGCACTCTACTTGATGGGAAGGAAAGCAAGAAAGTCTCCCACCCAGCGGACTGAGCCTCTTTTGGCTCCCTGACCCATTCACCCCTGACCACCGGGAGTGCATTTTCACAAGCGCCACTGCTCCTGCATTCCTTTCTGCAGGCCCTCCTCAACTCCCTGCGAAGGCCTGCTGAGCAGCGGCCAGCCTTTCTTCTCCTGCTCCCATCTTCCCCACACCTCCCCTGCTTCCCAGAACAGCTCCAGCAACAGGTAAGGAAGGAGGCCAATGGACTGGGACTTTGGCAGGTTGCCCTGAGAAGGAAGGAAGGAAGGAAGGAAGGAGGGAGGGAGAGGGGCCTGAGACGGTGTGAGACAGAGAGGGATGAGGCAGAGAAAGAGAGACCAGAGAGAGAGAGAGAGAGAAAGGGGGGGCAAGGTGACCAGATGTCCTCACCACAAAGGAGGACCAGGTATGGAGGGCCTTCGAGGAAAATGCAGGACATGCTCAAAACCATGCTAAAAACCCTTCCCCAAGGAAAGCACTGAGGCAGTGCTCTCGGGGGGGGGGGCGGGATGGCGGATTTCCCCCAAACCAGGGGCGGGATGGGTTACACCCCTCTGCCAACCCTCTGCCATAGTCCCTCCCCTCCAGTGCGATTGCAATTGAGATCTGAATGTCATTCATATTGTTGAACACACTTACAAATTGATTCTTTTCAAAAGAACCATCAAAAGATCCGTCTTCAAAAAGAGCATTTTTGTTTTTTTGTTTTTTGCATTTGCCTCGCTTCACTGTGACTCAGACTGAACGCAGTCAGGTCTGAAACCATTTCCAATGTGAACGAGGCATATATAAACCGATCAGGAAACTGGTTTAAATCATAGTGGGAATGAGCCCTAAATCTGCATCTGGACTACAGAAATAATCCAGTTTGACATCACTTTAACTGCCGTGCCTCGGTGCTATGGAATGCTGGGAACTGTTGTTTTGTGAGACATTTAGACATTTCTGCCAGAAAGCTCTGCCGCCTCAACAAACAATTCCCAGAATTCCATAGCACTGAGCCATGGCAGTTAAAGCAGTGTCCAAGTGGATTACTTTTGCAGTGTGGATGCAGCCTAAGTGACCATTTGAGTGGAGGCATAGAAAGATAAGTGAAAAAGAAAAACATTGATGTGGTATTTAAGTTCAGAGAATGAATAGAGGGGGGGAAAGCATAGGTGAGGTAAGGGACAAAGATTTTTCTAGCTGTTGTGAAGTTAGTACTTCTGTTAGTTAAGAAAATAATCTACTGTAGTTTATATATAAATGCAGCTCTTACCATAGTGAGAAAGACTATGAGCAGGTGACCTGTAGGCATGCTTAGCCTGCTGACCATGTATTCACCATTGATAGCCAGCTTCAAAGCCACTTCTTGTCTGTTGTTACAGTTCTTCATCTTCAAATAGGATTTGGACTGGACAGGCCTTCAAACAGAGGGACATCTTCAAGCAGCAGATTGTCCTCTGACAGGCCTTTAAATAAACCAGGGCTTTCGAACATTCATATCTTATGTCCCACCAACCACTGTATCAAAGAACTAGCATCCTACTCAGAAAGAAACAAAAGACCCATTCCAGGAAATGCGTTTATCGGTTTAGAGTCATTCTGTTGGTGTGTTTAACATTTTTCAGAAGTTAATAGGAAAGAGAAGGGGATATTAAGAGAAACACAGTGTATTATTATTATTAGCCTAACAAAAGGTCACGGATGCATAATCTCTGGAAAGCAGGGCTAGGAGAAGATGATATGCTGTCCTTGTAGCAGAACATGGGAACCAAGGAAAAGTGAATCCTTAGCAGTTGTTTTGAAAAACCCATGACCCACGAATATCTAGGTTCACTGTGTCCTTCCAGCAATGAAAATGCCACTGGCTGCAACTCATTGAAACAGTGGATTCCATAAAGCTGGACACATGGCCACTCCACAAGAGTACTATGAGTAAATATAGCCATTTTCAACTTAATAAATGTTCACATTTCAAGAAATGACCAGAATCCAAATACTGTGGATGTTTGGTATCTGCTGGGGTTTGGTTCCAGGACCCCCTGTGGCTACCAAAATCTGGGGTGCTCAAATCCCATTAAATACAGTGTCACAGTAAAATGATGTCTCTTATATAAAATAGCAAAATCAAGGTTGGCTTGTTGAATTCATTGATAAAGAATCTATGGATACAGAGGGCCAACTGTACATTGGGTCTGTTCTGCTATATAATACAGTTATACCTCCATTAACAAAGGAGATAGGTTCCTGGGCATTACTTCTTTAACAGAAGCTTTGGTATCAAGAGACAGAAATAACAAGGAAAGAATAGGAATAGGTTCTTGAACCTCAAAAAGAAGGGCAGTTCAATATGTTTCAGCATACTTTTTATACAAATCTAATAATATGCACAGGTGAAATGAACCCTGTGTAAGTAAACAAAAACAATTGAACCACTTGAAAGCTTCCAAAATGTATCCAAGGATTCTTATTTTCTTTCATCATCATCCACTTTTCTTATTATAGCTGAAGTTATAGATCAGGGGTAGGCAACCTTTCCCCTTTAAGGGCCAAGGAACTTCAGCTCCCAGAATCCCAGGAGCTATTGGCCAACATGGGACTATTGGCCAACATGATTAAGGCTTTCTGGTGGGGGGGGGGGCAGTTGCTGGTGAGCCAGACTTTTCTCTCTGTTTTACTGGTAATGTATTTTCAGTAAGATTCTGGAGGCAGTTGTTGCTTACCTTACCTATTGTAGGCAGGCACACATGGCTATAGTAGGATCAGGCAAAGCAAAATCCTACTCTTTATCAGATGAAGCTTTATTGCATTGTTTACTGCAGAAGCACTGCTGCAAATCAACAGGAAATGTTTGTGTTTCTCCAACTCATCATTGCCATCTTCCCAGTGCTGATGCTGCTAAAGAATTTCTAGCTGGACAGAGGACAAGTAGGAAAAGAGGGGCTGGGGGCCATAAAAACTCTTTGTAAAAAAGAGCTTCTTTGTCAGAGGCTTTCTTAACTGAGGTATGCCTGTACATCCATTTACACCTACCTGAATGAAGCACATCTTTGTTTTATCTTTGCCAGCATCATTCAGGTGCAGAATATGGCTGCCCAAATGCTTGTGGAGACTGTGCCTTCAAAACATGATGCTTTTAATTTTTTTAGATTTGCAAGTGGGGGTAGCAATGATATTGATGAAGCTATCTTCCTGTGTTGCTTTGTCTACATTTTTAATTGCAAGGGAAGTGTTGTTGGTTTTTAGTTCCTTTTGAAACATGTCATTGAGAAGTCAGACATTGAGAAGTCTGACATAATGTCTTAATAGTTGGCTACCAGTGTACATTTCCAGACACTCAGTTTCATTTTTAAAGCCATAAGTAGCCTTTCTTACACATCTTGACTCAGAAGTAAGTCAAGCAATTGAATTAAGTTCAATGGAGATTATTGCCAGGTAAGTGAGTATAGTATTGCAGCCTAAATGGCTCGGGACCACTTGATAGACCACATTCATTCACATAACCTGCTCAGTTTTCAAGGTCTGTTAAAAAGTTCCTCATGCTCCTACCTTCAGATGCAAAAGGAGACTTGGTAGAGGGCAGGGATGTAGCTATAGGGTAGGGGACATAATGAAGACATTGACCTCCCATAAGAATTCTACTCTCTCAATGGAATTTTCCTTCAGTTTTCAAATTTTAGCATTGCAGTCACTTAAAAATTCAGCTAAAATGCATGTTAGGCCTCCAAAGAGAAGGGACAGGCAAAGTTATGAAGGGAATGAGAAGACAGCAAATATAAGAGTTGTAAATGTGAATGATTCTCAATGTCTTGCTCTCTGAAATGCAAGAAACTAGGAGACTATTTAAACCCCCGCCCTTTTCATTGGTGCTATTATGTTTCTAGAACTGCCAGCTCAGGCAAATCACAGGCTTTCCCAAATTTATGCATGTTAGTTGTCGGATAAATCTTTTAATCTGTGTTCTGTTTCATTTATTAAATCTCTTTACTGTTTATGTTGATTCTGGCTACTGTTTATAGACAAAAGTCAATAACACTCAACAAGATGCCTGCTTCCTCTCCAGAAATGTGGTGTTGGGACAAGAATCTTTTCTACCCAAGGTTTTCTTCTTATAGGTAGGCAGACACTGCTTGATTTCATCCTTTGCTTTTATTTCTATAAATGTATTATTTCAATACATGGATTTTTATTGTAAGCTGTTTTGAGATGCTTTTCAGGTAGAAAAGAGACACAGTAATATATTAACTCAAACAATACAATAAAATAAAAATCAAATACTATGTATTATAAAGAGAGAGTGTCCAATCCTGCAAGCCTGAGTCAGGTGTGTGATTGGTGCGGATGCAATGTTCTCATATCCACTGCAAATGGTGTAATAACTCTCACGATTGTAGTCCAAAAAAGGTAACATTTTCAGGATTCATAAGCTGCAGAGACCAAAGAACAACTAGGGGTGACCCAGGCGCCAGAGGCACCTGTAAAGGTGACCCGTCTAACAGATATCAAGACAGTCCCTCCTGCAATCTCATTGCACTGCTACCTGCTGTACCACAGCTCACCCTCTCATCCAAGCAACCACAGCATTTCTGGCTCACCCCAGGTAATGGGGCTGTGAAGAGGGATCCGGCAGGAGGCCTTCATGTGGGAGTGAGCTGTGATGAGAGTGAAATGTTAAAATTGCAACTTGAAAATTGATCTTTGCAGTGCACCCTGAAAAGCAGGCAGTGTTCCTATTGCCTAGCTACCCAGCTGTCACTACACCCACATGTTTTTCTTTCCACTCACAGCCCCCCCCTCATTAAAGGGCCTAGAAGGATCCATTTTATGTGCTACACTTTTGCATGCACTTTTCTCTTTTTTCATCTCCCTGTTTAACACACACATACACACCTCCCCCAAGTTCCCCACCACCACCAGTGGTGCAACATGTCTGCAAGTTGATAATCCTTCCCATGTATTTATGAAATGATAAGCATATAACTTGCCGAGTCGTGACTATGAGTGGCCTCCAGAAAGTATATTACTTTCCTTTTTGTAGCACTAAGTCCCATTCAAAGCTGGGATCTCAACACCAGGAGACAGGCATCTACCTATGAGTCAGAGTAGGCTGGATTCTGTATAACGGTAATTAAGCCTGTGCAACTGCAGAATCCAGTTTCGTCATGTAAACACAGGAAACTGTTATAAAGGTTTCATCCCATCTCCTACATGTATTTTCATTGTAACTATTGCACCCTCCACCTTCATCCCAAAGTTGTCAAGGCAGACAATGGCTGGGAGAGGATAGTGGGAGTCTGGAGAAAACATATACAGCAATATTATCTCTGTCTGTCTATTATCTCTTCGGTCCTCCGGGAGGAACTTGCTGCAACCTCAGAAATCGAGGCTGGTGGCTACCTCCCGGAGGGCTTTTTCAGTTGTTGCCCCAAAACTCTGGAACGACCTGCCAGACGAGAGCCGTCTTTTAACATCTTTGGACAGCTTTAAAAAGGCTGTCAAGACGGATCTCTTCCGGCAGGCCTTTCCAGACTAGTGATCCCCACCTCAGACATAAACAGCCGTACCACTGACGATCCTCTCGTGGCCCCATCGATCTGATGGTGAGGATTGTGGTGTCAGGCTTTTTAAATTTATCTTGTATTGGGATTTTTAATTGAATTGTTTTAAATTGAATTGTTTTAAATAATTATCGATTTAATATCATTTTAAGGGGGGAGGGGGGTATGTTCCACTTACTGTTTTGGGTCTCTATGTTTATCTTGTGTGTTTTAATCTGTAAGCTGCCCTGATTGGATTACCATTGGGCGGGGTAAAAATAAATTTTATTATTATTATTATTATTATTATTATTATTATTATTATTATTATTATTATTATTATCTATCTGTCCATCCATCCTTCTATCATCTCCTTGGAGGGATGATCTGGGAGGATCCTGAGCCTTCTGGGCCAAATGACACTGAGGAGTGTCAGTGTCAACTCCTTTGAATATCCTGGGCCCCTGGGGGGAGAGGTTGGCAGATTCTCTTCCCTGGGATGTGTCAACAGCAGAAGCAGGGCACCGATCATCCCTAATAATGTTGGCTGTGGAAAGTACAGGCAAATTTGGTGGCTGTTGGTTAATGTGGCTGCCTGTTAGGAAAGTAATTCTTCACTAAATTTCTTTTTGAAGGAAGGAAAGAGTAAGTTTAGCCATTTTCTTCCTCCTGTGTGAAAGTCTATTCACTAGATCTTTGCATTCCAGGACTTATTCTATACAAAAGTCACATGTGATTGTTTTATGCAGAAAACAGAATTTTCTGGGCATACATTAATAACTATGCACAGGTGATATAGTAGTTTGAGTATTGGACTACAACTGTAGAAGCCAGGGTTCAATTCCCAGCTCAGCCATGACACACACTGTATGACCTTGGAAAAGTCTCATGCTCTCCCCCTCAGTGGAAGGCAAAGACAAACCTCCTCTTAACAAATCTTGCCAGGAAAACCCCATGATAGATTCACCTTATGGCCTCCATAAGTCAGAAATGACTTGAAGGCACACAACACACACACATAGTATTCATTCCTATGAAGATGGATCAATTTGCATGTTTGGCACCTCTTTATTTCATGGCTATTCAGTTGGGCGAGACAGATATAAGGGATACAGCCTCACCTGTACAGTTGGTTCCTCCAGCCATTTCTTGGTGTTGCGGCCTTGTGGAACTAATCTCCCAGAGAGGCAGGTTTGCAAATGTCTTCAGGCCTTGTGTGCTTGATGGGGCAATAAAAACAGAAAACAAAGCCATATGCTATTTCCTTAGGTACTCATGGAATTTTATAATTCATTTTCCGAGCATATCATCTAAACAGGAAGAGATGTAGCCATCCTCTAGGTCATCATTTAGGGAAGGAGAACCCACTGCCTCCTGAAATAGTCTGTTCTGTTCTTAAATGGCTCATGCACTCAGGATGTTAACCCAAATGCTTATCTGTAATGTGCTTCTCTGTAATGTGCTTCTCTGTAATTTCTACACATTGGTTCTAATCCTGACCTCTGGAGCAACAGAAACATTTTTTCTCCATCTTCTGTGATGTGGCCCTTCAGATATTTGAGGACTCCTATCACCTTGTCCTGTAATCTTTTCTTTTGCAAGTGGAATATATCTAAGCATTTCAACTATTCCTCAGTGGACTTTGGTTTCCATTACCAGATCCCTGGAAAATAATAAATATATAGGAGAAACAGTTATTTTTCTGTGAAGATACAACTGTCTACAAACAGAATGAAATCACTGTTGCCACTATTTTCATAGATGCATGGGCAAAGAAGCTAACAGGTGCCGATAGTTATGCATGATCTTATGAAAAACTAGGGTGTTTGTAGCTTTATAGAAAAGTGATATATGGTGCCATTTTGTGGGTCATCCCGCTTCTGAAAACAATCACTATATAACACAATAAAGCACAATAGATAAAACAAACACAATAGTGTGTCTGTGTTTCTAGTATAAATTAAAACAATTCAATATTATTAGGTCAAGATGACTGGATTTGGTTACAGTGAAGAGACCATCCATCATTCACCAACTTTAAAAGCAGCAATTCTTTGTCAGGCTGAATCTAAGTGATCATCCATACAACAACTGGCTGGTAGAAAGAGAAAAGCAGGTATGATGGATTCTAATAATACTCTGTGTGTCAGGGTAGAGCAATAGCTCACAAAGAATGACATCACTGGTATTTCACAGAGAAGTAGTAACTCAACTGAGTTTTTAACCCTCCTACTTTATCATCATATCCTCAGACAGCTACCAAAAACAAAAATCAATGTTTGGGGACCTACATCTATCACAACTTCCAAGGGAGGGGGGAACCCTCTGCAAATATCAGGGTGAAGGCAGAGGCTCTAATTGCCAGGCTTCCTGCTGGAGCTTACATCCACCTGGAGCCTTACAGTGACATTAAAATGGATTTTCAGGCCTTTGCTCAATGTATCAAACATGGCAAAGCAAATAAATCAACCCTTCAACTTAGCGTTGTTAGTGATAAGCAAAGGGATCCCATCATAAGGTCAGTTCTATGTAATTTCTACACCCTCCCCTTCAAGGGTCCACAGGGCAGGACTCAGAGGAACTGGAATGCCAGAACCAGAGATTTTGGTAAATCTATTTCCCGCTGAGCAGTATGTTGACACTGCCAATTGCAGAATAGGTTTTAGCTGTTTTGTGCAAATACATAAATAAATAAATAAAATAGACAAATTATTTACCTGTCAGTCCAGATACTGTGCTTGGAATAAATTATACTTAAGGCAAAAAAACTGAGAGACCACAAAGAATTTTGCACAATTTTCTCCTGGTATTTGAATATCCTGAAAGAAAGCAGAAAAACTTTATAGGAAAACATGGGTGTACAAAAGCCCTTGTTTTCTACACAGAAAATGGGTTTCCTGGAGAGATGATATTGTTTTTCTGTGGGGGAAACCCATTTCCCTTGCAGAAAACAGGATTTTTGCACACACAAAAACAATGTGTTTTTCTCCATAGAATATATCCTCCTCAACACTTCAGGACATGTGAGCAGGGGTAGGCACCTTTCCCCTTTAAGGGCCAAGGAACTTCAGCTCCCAGAATCCCAAGAGCTATTGGCCAACATGGGACTATTGGCCAACATGGCTGAGGCTTCTGGGAGCTGAAGTCCCTCAGCCCTTAAAGGGGAAAGGTTGCCTACCCCTGCATTTGAGTATCGGGTGAGTACTGTGGAGGGATATTCATTTTCTCCTGGAAGAAATTGTCTTCACATACAAGGACAATATAGTTGAGGATTTACACTTGCATCACTATACTGAATTAATGTTGATTAATTTCACCCCTGTTCTCTTCCCTGCCTCCTCCCACAGGAGCTTATAGCTGTTCTTAAACTTGGGTCTTGGGTCCCTCCTGATGGCTTTCCACTATATATGCACTATCGTCCCTTACATCACTAGCTCCCGTGGGAGGTCTTCACAGCAGTTAGGCTTAGCAGGTTGTCACTGTGGTACCAAATCTGGAGATAATGGCTGGAAGAGGAGGGCAGGGGTGCCCAGGCAGCATCCAACTGAAATTCCACAACCAGGACCACACAAAAGATGTCTTCCCACCCACCTCCAAATTTTCCAGTGGACAACCAGAAAAATGTTGACATCTTTGTGCTCCATGTTGTGAAAACATGACTGTACACTGCCTTAGTGACACCCAACCACTAATATGAACTCGGTGTATATTCTAGGACTAAACAAGTTGGTTGTATATGGAGGAAAGGGACAGAGGGATGCTTGCTGGAGTGGAATTGCAGTCAGCATCACTGTGAGATCCTCACCCCTCCGTTACAGCATTGTGATTCCACTTTAACTACCATGGGACCTTAATGCACAAGCCCCCCTGCCACTGCAATTGTGTTTCCTCTAAAAATGGTATGTAATCAAGTTTGCAGTCTTACCCCTGTACCTTCAAACCCAATCCAGGATGAGAGAGCCTGTTAGTTTTGATTATCCCATGGCTCAAATAACCCAGCTTACCTCTTCTGAACTGAAGTCTAATTCGGGAGGCAGCCGGGTCCTATCACAAGGATTTTGCCACTGAAACTGCTGGGCAGTCTGGGTCCCCAGTGCACTTTGGCAGCCTTATTTCAAAACTGGGAGCTTCCCGGCTTCAAAAAATGGCCACCAAAGTGTGCTGGGGACCCAGGCTGCAGCTGGGCTGGACTCACCTGGCGGCTTCAGCAGCAAAATCCTTGTGATAGGATACGGCTGCCTCCCAAATTAGACTTCATTTTGGAAGAGGTAAGTGTCAAATCCCTGTCACACATACAGGGAGTGAATAGTGCCTTTGCTGTTTCTGCTTCCCCTCTCCTCCATTACCCTGAAAAGCCATGTGCTTGAGAACACTGCTTGCGAGGGAAGGGCAAGAGAGAAGCTCTGGCACTGTTGGTAAAGGGAGGTGTGTGTGTGTGTGTGTGTGTGTGTGTGTGTGTGTGTGTGTGTGTCGGAGAGAGAGAGAGGAAGAGAGAAAAAGAGACTATATAGTACCATGGCAGTGACAGAAACAGAGACTCTGGAAAGGGGCTGGATCTCCTCTGATCACTTCCATTTCCTCACCAATGGTGGTAAAAATCAAAGACATAAGTGTGTTAGTCTGGAAAATCAGTATGCAAAGAGATCTTGTAGCACCTTTGAGGCTAACAGAAAGAAAGAAAGAAAGAAAGAAAGAAAGAAAGAAAGAAAGAAAGAAAGAAAGAAAGAAAGAAAGGCTGGTAGCATGAGCTTTCATAGACTTAAGCCTACTTCCTCAGATGCATATTTGGATTGGAGACATCAGAGACAGACCTATATAAGCTGTTTGTGTGTGAGAATGTCAATTCAAATTCAAAACCTAGTGAGTATGTAGATGAGGTGATGAATTCAGTTTTAATGATAGTTGTTGCGGGAAAAGGTAGAAGGAAAGCTGTTGCATAAAGGCAAGGAAAGCAGATAACATATGAATAAGTATTGGAATGTAGTATGACTACATACATATACACATATTATTACAGTGTTATAGCTATTTTGTTTCAAATCATTTTTTAAAGCTCATTTCCACCTTAAATATGAAGAAGTCTGAGAATATTGGTATGTTATTTAGAAATAAACTGAAACAAAATCCACTGCTGTCTGCACGAACTAAATGCAACAGGTACATCTATTTCTAGCCTGGAGAGGAACATGTTTTATCTTTTCACTAGAAAGGTGTTAAATATGAGGTGGTTCTTACTAATTCAGTTCTAACATGGTTGAATATATAGGGACTCAGACTTCAACTTCTAAAAATTGAGTGCTCAAAGCCTTGGGACTGAATGGATGAATTTGTCAGTTTCCATTATTTCCACATTTAGTTTTCTTAATCTTACATTCTTTCCAGTCTGAACAAGAAGAAATCTGTAAATCTGGATGTATTTGTATCAGAAACAAATTCAATTAAACCCTCATCCATCCTTTCTCAAGTTATGGGCCTGCTGCCTATGGCCGCATCATCCAATCCTGTCCAAAGCATGAAACTAAGCAGGACTGGGTTTGGCTAGGACCTGAATTGGAGAGAAACAGGAAAATTTGGGTGCTGCATGGAAAGGGAAGGGGTGGAAAGTTATGGAACTATAAAAAGCACAGTGTCAAAATTTTACCATTGTATGAAATGAAATTCAGTTCTAACATGGTTGAATATAGAAGGACTCAAACCTAGGGTGCATCTACACTGTAGAAATAATGAGGTTTTGATACCACTTTAAATTCTGTAGGTCCAATCTATGGAACTCTGGGATTTGTAGTTTTACAAGACCTTTAGCCTTCTCTGCTAAAGATAGATTGTGCCTATAGGATTCTGTAAGATGTAGCTATGACAGTTAAAGTAGTATCAAATGGCATTATCTCTACATCTACCGCGTAGATGCACCTTGAGACTTCTAAGAGTTTGACTACTTAAAGCCTTGGGTTGAATGGATGAATTTGTCCATTTCCATTATTTCCACACTGAAGACATTGAAATAGTTGATTATTTTCCATACCTTGGCTTAGTCATTAATCAGAATTGAGACTGCTGTCAGGAAATCAGTCAAGAAAGACTAGAATCTGGAAGGTCAGCTATGAAGGAACTGGACAAGATCCTGAAGTATAACGATATGTCATTGAAGTTAGGATGGTCTATGCCATCATATTTCCAATTTCTGTGTATGGTTGTGAAAGCTGGTCAGCGAAGTAAGCTGATAGGAAGAAAATCAACTCATTTGAAACTTGGTGCTGGAGAAGTGTTCTATAGCTACTGTGGACTGCTAAAACATAAATAAATGGGTCCTAGAGCAAATCAAGCCTGAACTCTGTAGAAGTCACCATAACGAAATCATAGAATTATGTAGTACTTTCGAGATATCATGGGAAGATGTGACTCACTAGAAAAAACAATACTGCTTGGTAAGGTAAAAAGCAGCAGGAAAAGAGGAAGACCACATTCCAGATGGATACATTCAATCAAAGAAGCTGCTGCCTGAATCTGCAAGATCTAAGCAGGGCAGGAGATGATGGCGACTTGGGTCTCTCATTCATAAGGTTGTCATAAGTCAAAGTCAACTTGATAGCAGTTAATAACAACAATGACATTATACTGAGATATTTGAAGATAGAGTTATAGACTTTTAAAAGTTTGGTATAGGGGGAAAAAAGATTTTGGCTGTAAGACTTCCTTTAGCCCAGAGTGGTCCAATTTCCCCTGACTCTCAACAGCTTCACCCCAGCCAAGAGTGTGTCAAAATATCTTTGCTTTGCTTTGTCAGCAATTGCAAGAAAAAAAACCATGGTGTTTGAAGTTTGAGGGGTGGGAAGGGGTATTGTGTGTCTGCATGCATTTCAGAGGCTATGGACATAAATTTCAGGCAATTTTCACTTGAAAACCATGTCTTTTAAAAATGGGTTTAGTGTACTTTGGGAGACTGTCAGGGTCACAAATGTGTGATCTTGGGCTCACCTACAGGCTGCACTTCCTTCAACCCTGCTTTGGCATTATTGGTGCTATTCAAACGATACAATTTTGTTGGTATGAATTAACTTACAAAAATCTATTTTCTAATTGCATAATTCAGGCTGAACACACTGAGTCCTGCCAGCCAAGGAACATTTAGCCCCCATATCAACCCACTGGCCTCTGAAGTTGTTTAACAGCCAATTTTAAAGATGACACAAGATTTTATTCATCCATTAGCCAGCAAATTTCGTTACGGGTATGATATAACTTTACTGATCCAATTTAGCTTAGTGGCTAAAGTTTCAGAAAATGATTGGAGCTTACTGTTTGGCCTTAGGGCAGCCATTCTTTCTCAGCCTAATCTACTTTACAGGGTTGTTTTAATGTTACAGGATTAAAGAAATGGAAGGAAACCCATGGAAATGACACCTGGAGCTCCTTGGAAGGAAGATGGGATTAAAATGGAATAAGTACATAAAGCAGAACTTTCCTTTTCTGTATCAATAGCATTAAAAGAAAATGACTGGTATTGACAAGCGAACATAGGAAAAATACATTAGAAATATATTTCTAAGCTGACACACTGGAAGGAGGGAAGCAGCATTTCTACCAATCAGATGAGATTATGCTTCAGGGAATCCAAGGCATCCTGGGATTTTGAAGAGAGTGCTTTGAGTGCCCTGGGTAAGGCCTCTGATAATACATTATGATGAATAGTTAATAATGGGGCACTTATAATAAATGGAAATACTCTCTTCAGTGTAAAGTGTTCCATTGCCTGGAAATAATTCATTGTTCTCCTTTTGCCATATTGCTACTAGCTTCAGAGCTCTCCTTCTCTGTATTGAAAAGGCACACAAAGTGCAGAACGTGGTGTTGGTATATGACATCTGCTGCAAAGTCAATTTAAAAGCAGTTGAACACATAATGGTTCAGTTTGGGTATAACACCAAGCCATGGTTTAGTGTCACAAGAACAAACCATGGTTTAGTGTTACAAGAACAAGCCCCATTCCTGACTCAGAATCATTCCCCTTTCTTCTTCAGTGCAGCCATGAGAGCAGAAGTTTCTGTTTCTGTTGTAGATGTACCACAGTTTAGCATATTGTAAAAAAAAAAAATCTAAATTGATCTTAACCACAGTTACGAAAAACAACCGGCCTTCTAACATGGCTTGAAGGTGGCTTATTTCCATTTGCACCCACACTTTCCTGTTTCATGATCCCAGTCACTTTGTTTACTTAATTGATCTTGGAAAAAGCAGCCTAGTAACATAATCCTTGATGATTTAAATATTAGAACACAGCCAACATGGTGTATTGGTTTGATAATAGGATTCGAATCCCCGCTCAACCATGGAACCCACTAGGTGACGCTGGGCAGGTCACACTCTCTCAGCCTCAGAGGATGGCAATGGCAAACCCCTTCTGAACAAGAAAGCCATGTAATAGATTCTTCTTAGGGTAACCATAAGTAGGAAATGACTTGAAGGCACACATCAACAAAGCTATCTGTAAGATTCCAGTCCTTGGACTTTACTTTCTTCTCCCTTTCATTTTAGCAACAATCTCTACTCAGCCAGCAGTAAAGAAGCACATTTGTTTATCTGCCACAGGAAATAAGACTTTGCTTATTGTGTAGTTATCCTGAATAGGACATTTTGGTAGTTTATTGCTAAAGGATTTTTTTTAAAGGCAACTTAAATTGATCTGAAAAAAAATATGTCTGAAAGTTTCCATAACACTTTTAAGCACTCACTTCACTATCTTGTGACTTTTTTTCTTCAGTACTTGATGGCAAAGGATGAGAATAGCCCTAGAAGAACAGAAATATTGCTGTGCACACTCTAGGTTGCAACTCAGACCTAAATTCTGCTTTTCTGTTCTGCACAGCTGTGCATGAAGTCTCTTCAGAATTTCTAGAAAGAAAAAATAAATGAGCAACCAGCAAAACAAAAATCTAATTCCTGTCCAGAGGTAATTTGTAATCCCTGATTTAGGCCTTTATATAGAAACCAGATAAAGTTTTCCCTTGCCCAAATACTAAAGGAAGTGCATTATTATCCATTAAATATTTAACACAATTAAAGATTCAATCTCATTGAAGGCTTGTCTACATGGACAAAATATCTATATGATCAAAAATATCCTGAATTCTCCCTGGACTTGCTGTATCCTGTTTACATAATGCAAGGCCAATACCTAGATTTTCCATTTACTAATTCAGGGGAATCTCTGGAACTTCTGGGCAGGTATCTCGGGACAATTTCTAAGGGAATATTGACAAAATAAATGTAATCCTAAAATGGTGGTCATGTGAGTGGGGAAACCAACTACATGGCACTCTTTGGCTAGATTTGGAGGGGGTATTCTGTCTGAAAGACAAAGGTAGCAGCTTGGGGGTGCTCCTAAAAATAGTGCTTTTTGTGGAAACACAGTTCATAGTGTAATTTTAATTTGAATATATTTGTTCAATTTGATTTGCATGGCAGGGGCTTGGACTGGATGGCCCTTGTGGTCTCTTCCAACTCTATTCTATGATATAACAGAATACTCCCCCAACTGTGCTGATTGGCAGGGACATTCCCAAACAACCCTCTATTGTCCCACTTTTTGAGCTACTTTTAAAATGTCCCAGTTTTTCCCTCATCCCATTCCCCCCCTTTGTACTCAGATCATTTCAATTGCTGTAAACTGTGTTAAAGTGCAAAAGCTGGTTTGCACTCAGTTGCCTTAGCAGTGGTGAGAGGAAGAGAGGAGACAGAATCCTGCTCTTTAATGTAAACTCAGGCAAAAGGAAATTGCTGCGGCCTCTCCTAGCCTGTCTATTCTTCCTCATTAACAACTTTTGCCATCTTAATCACCCTCTAATGTTGCTTGGCCACACATGCCCAAGTTTTCACATGCGAAATGTTGATGGGTATGTGAGAGGTATAACCTTTTCTAGAGATGGTGGACTTTCAGTTACTCTGAACATATGCAGGCTAAACTACCTTCATCAACTCTGGGCAATGCTGTCTTTGAAGATTGCTCTGAAGCTTTAGCTCAGGCCTGCACAACATATGGCCTGGGGGCTGCATGCAGCCCACCAAAGGATTTTGGGCGGACCCTAAGGATGTGGAACAACTTCAATATTATTAATTAATATTTAATTAAAACCTATTTGCAGCCCAAAGAAGTTTAGCCTTTTTAAAATTTTTGCCCCCACCTACTGCCAAGTTGTGCAGCTCTGCTTTAGCTAGTCCAAACTGCAGCTACCCAGATACCTCTCGGGGCCAAGAGTCCAGACCCTGTCATGCCAATATGCTATCAATATGCTATTGATTGGCTGTATTGGTTGTGGTTTTGCTCCTGAGCTTAATACAAAGTGCAAGTTCTAGTCCAATTCAAAACTTCTGACCTTTAAATCCTTAAGTGGTTTGGAACCAGATTGCACAATGGACTGTTTGAACTCAAGATAAGATACAGTGGCCCTGCTCACGGACCTGCAAATACATGTGATCAGGATGGTGAGGATGTTTTTGTTTTTTAAGTTACTTTTAGTCATGGTTCCCATAACATAGAACTGTCTCCCTCAAGAGATTGTTTGGGTCCTGAAGACAGTTTTGTTTCAGGTTGCATCTACACTGTAGAATTAATTCAGTTTGACACCACTTTAACTGTCATGTCTCAGTGTTATGAAATTCTGCGATTTGTAGTTTTTTGGGGGGTTGTTTCGTTTTTTGAGATATTTAGCCTTCTCTGGTGCCAAAACAAACTACAAACCCAAGGATTCCATAGGATGGAGCCATGACAATTAAAAGGGTGTCAAACTGTATTAATTCCTCATCGTGGCTGTAGCCCACATCTATCTAGAAATAGGATGTGGGATTGTTTTAACTGTTGCTCCAATAGGGGCTATTGGTTTGTTTGTGGATGTTGGTTTATTGTATTGCTTGTTTTACATTTCTGATTGTGAGCCACTTTGAGAAGCCATTTCAGGACTGGAAAGGGCTATGCTGATTCAGTAAATAAATACATAAATTAGAGGACACTATCCATACAATCACCATGTACAAATGCGAGAGCTGGACACTGAAGAAAGGTGATAGAAAGAAAATCAACTTATTTGAGATGTGGTGCAGGAGAAAAGTACTGAGAATACCATGGAAGTCTAAAAAGACAAACAAATGGGTCACTGAACAGATAAAGCTTGCACTGTCCCTGGGGGCAAAGGGCTCGTTTCCACTGACATTTAAAACTGGTTTGAGATTCACTTTCACTCCGAGTCAGTGAATCGATTCCACTTGAGACGTCGTTCCCACTATGAAAGTGGATCTTTTTATTATTTCATGGGTTCTCTTCTTTTTTGACCCCATTGTAGTTTCCACTAGTATTTGCTTCACTAGATGGTGCAGGCTTAGAATCTATCATGATCAATCCATCGCAGTGTTTTTTTAAATGTCAAACATCCAATCACATCTCCACAGCATCAGTGATGCAGCCATGCATCATTCTGGCAACACAGAATCCCCATTAGGAGAGCCCTTACTTGCTGTAGAGGTTCTACAGAACAATGAGAAATCTCATAGTCTACGGGGGGTTTGCAGACTGCCAGAAATAGTGCAAATTGAGTCCACTTTTAGGGTTAGGGTTAGTGCTAGGGAATCATGGGAATTGTTTTTGGGTTTTTTTCTGAGACATTGAGCCTTCTCTGTCAGAGAGCTCTGGTGCCACAATAAAATACAGTTCCCAAAATTCCCTAACCCTAACCCTAAAAGTGGACTCAATTTGCACTATTTCTAGCAGTCTGCAACCCCCCTATCATAAAATTAAATAAAAACACAGATCCTCCTTCTAAAGAAACCCACACCATCATCTTACCTCTTGACACACATAGGAGAAATGATCATGATCAGATTCACAGGAATCAATTAGTGTAAAAGCGAAAATTAAACCACCACACGTTCACAGGTAGACAAAAGGCAGCGATCAAACAAAACTGGTGGATTTCAAGCAACCAGAGGCTGGATGGGTGACAACCCTCAGCCAACCCCTCTCCCATTGTCTCTCCCCTCCAGTAAGATGCGATTCAGATATGAATGTCATTCCTACTTGATGAACATGCTTCAGAATTGATTCTTTTCAAAAGAATTGCCAAAAAAAAAAAACTATTGTCAGGAAAGATCAAGTTGTTTGCGTTTGCCATGCTTCAGTGGATGTTGCTAATTAATTGTTGTAATTGTCTTTTGCTTTAATTGACTTTTATTATTTTACCTATTATTTATATTTTAGATTGTATGCCTTTGGCAGGTTTTTATTCTATTTTATGCTTGATTGTCTTTTTATACAGCGCTGCATACATTGACAGCACTTTAGAAATAAACTTTAATAATAATAACATTGTGACTGAAACTGAGCACAGTAGGATCAGAACTGGCTTCAAGTGGGAATGACAGACATATAATCCAATCAGCAATTCACTTTAAGTCATAGTGGGAATGAGCCCCAAGATGAGTAAACGTGAGGCTATTTGACCAAAGCATTACTCATTAGAAAAGACAATTATACTAGGAATGGTGGAGGGTAATAGAAAGAGAGGAAGACAGTATACCAGATTCAGTAAATAAATAACTCAGTCAAGGAGACCACAGCCATGAGCCTGCAGGACCTGAGCAGAGCGAATGAGGACAGGGGGACTTGGAGATGTCTCATACACAGGGTTGCCATGAGTCAAAGTCAACTTGAGGGCAACAATCCATATTATAACTTTGTGGTATTTTAACAAATGAGAATGGTGA
>CM034706.1:94543366-94555694 GCA_020142125.1 Phrynosoma platyrhinos
AGGGGCCACTCTCACCAACCCATTCCTCAGACTGGGAGCCCAACTTCCAGGAGATGCTGCTCTCACCAGCACCTCTTCGTATCCACTCCTGGTCTTAATGGGTTCTAGTATTAGTTCCCAATGCTGGGCTATCCAGCTGCCTTATGCAAATAGGGCAAGACAGTATATAGATGCTCTACTATCGTCAGCAATAACTACAGGAAGATTAAAGAGGCATCACTCTAGCGCACCTTCAGCACCTGGGTCCCTACTGATGGTAAGAGGGAGGACAGGATTGAAGAGGCTCTGCCCAACCTCCTGGCTTCTCAGTAGCGTTATTCCACCAAGAGGATTGGTGAAGACATTAACCTCTCCGGAGCTTCAAGGCTCCGTACGGCCTTCCCGGCTCAGTCGCTACAGCTTCTGCTGCTCCGCCGGGAATGGATGTTTCTCTGGAGCTTCAGGGCTCTGGCTCTCCCCAGATGTTCGTGGTGGAGGATTAAAGCTCCACTTGAGCCTTTAAGAGAACCCTCCTCACCACCACAGCTGCTCCACTGCCCCAGGTGGTAAAGGCAGCCTTTTTAAAGGGTCCCTCCTCACTGCCCCAGGTGGAAAAGGCAGCCTTTTTAAAGGGTCCCTCCTCACCGCTGCACCTGAGCCATTCCAGGCCTAGCTGAGAAATAGCTCCAACAGCACCATTTTGAAGATCTGCAGGTCAATTCATGTTGAGACGATCTGCAGGTCAATGTTACAATTTTATTTCTGCTCCTGCCCAGTGAATTAGGAATGAGAATGAGATTGAAAGAGCAGCTCTCACATTTACATCTCAGCAGTAAGAGGGCTGATGCACAGAATAGCAGAGATAGGTGTTTCAGACTCAGAAGTACATACATAGATAGGAACTTGCTTTATACCAAGACAGATCACTGGTCAAACTGGCATAGTACTCTGCACAGTATTAGGGATGTATGCAAACCTCTGATCTGATCTGATCTGGAATGCAAACCAATGATTCAGATCACATCCTGATCCAATCCAAATTGATCTGGACTTTACCCAATCCAGAATCCAAATCTGGATTGCCTTCCCCGCATCACTTCTATTCAGAAATTTAAACAGCCACAACTTTTCTATTTCTTCACACATCCTGATGAAACATGGAGGCATGTTGGACACTAAAGAAGTAATTAACTCTGCCAGATTATAGACCAGCAACTTCAGGCATTTTTATATTAGGCAGCTTTAAATGTCCATTTTTAAACTCAACTTTTGAGAAAATTTAATTGGAACAAATGTGTGGAGGTGGCTGTGTCTATGTGTTGTTTGTTCTGCTTTAGCAAACAAAAAACAAAAAGTGTTTCTCAGTCTTTCTTGACATTACATAAGATTTCAAAATTATTTGTATGGAGTGACCAAATTTTTCAATAAAAACAAAAAGACTCCAGAATTGGGGGGAGGGCAAACAGAAAAATTGTAAATATAATTCCAGACTAAGCCCCAGGCAAAAGGGACCATAATTTAAGCAGCCTTTTAAACATATACACATAAATGTTTCCCTTTGCCCCTTAAATGGCTCTCTCTCCCAGGTAAAACAGGTGGTTAACTGATTTTACCAAAATAGCTGAAAATTAAAACTAAGAAGATGTTTTTTAAAAAAATCTCACAAACATGTGTTCAGGCATATGTGAACCTCCACAATAGTTATACCTAAGAAAAATGAGTGGGAAATTGCCACAAATTTGAACTCTGTCACAAATTTGAAACGCAACTCTGGAAGAAGAAAAAAAAGGAGGGAGCTACAAAGTCCCTCATCTCCCTAAACTAATGTTAAAAGACACAGAGCTATACCAGCTTTTGAGTTTTCCTGATTCAGGGTGTAGCCATACTGCAGAATTAATGCAGTTTGACACCACTTTAACTGCCATGATTCCATCCTACCAAATTCTGGGATCTGTAGTTTTGTGAGGCACCAACACACTTTGGCTGGGAATGCTAAAGACATTGTAAAACTACAAATCCCAGCATTCCATAGGATGGAGTGGAGCAATAGAGCTGTGCATGCAGTTTACCTGAACCCCAAATTCCAGATTTAATTGAAACGGGTGCCCTGATCCCAAGTAGTGGTTGGACAGAGCTTGGAAGCAATGTATTACAAGTAACACTGTTATAGATGTGTTTTGATTTCAGGAATAATTGACCTGGTTGGTGGCTGCAAGTGCTTGACAAAACCAATGATATCACCAGGCATGTAAATCTTTCAACAGAGAAAGCCAGAACCAAGCCAGGGTCAGTACAAGAGTCAACAAAAATGTAGCAGTCTGAAGAAGCAGGTAATGGAGTGTATGTATGTGCTAATGTCAAGAATCACTATTATCCCAGGAGTTCAGTGAATAAGTCTTCTGTATTGCAAACCCTAAACACTTTATGATAGAAAAACCTTAGATACTAACAGATAAGACATCTGAAGAGAAAAGTGCCAACATTCTCCAACACAGGCCTAACTTTAACATTACCCTGCCCCTAAACTTTGCAGGCTTCGTATTAATTCATTAACTAATTAAAACATACCACACTCTTCTCCATATCTCATCATTTCACAGTTCTGTTCCCATCTCTACTTTCTGTTTCCCTTTCAGAGAAAATTCCTCCCCACACATCTGCATATTCTAGCACCGGGCACCAAATCTACCTTTGAAACACCACCCCACATCTCTACTACTACTATACATCCTATCATTCGCTTCTATAATTTAAACACTATTAAATTCAACTATGACAGAATACTCCAAGTTCGGACAGGTGATCAAGCTGGAATCAGCGTAAAAGAGAAGAGTTCCCAAAAGGTCATCAATCAGAACAAAGAGTAGCTGGAAAATAAAACAGGGTTATGTGCCATGGTTAGATAACTGGGAGAGTTAGTAGACACTCCAGGAATGACAGACAGGTGAGGATTCATATTCTCAGCCACTACTGTTTAGATACAGCATGTTTATATGGAACGGTATTTGGACAACTCCCTTCTACAGCTGGAAGTACTGATGACAGACTATTGCTGAGGCATCACCCACTAGGTGACCTTGGGCAAATCACACTGTCTCAGCCTCAGTGGATGGCAATGACAAACCCCCTCCGAAGAAACTTGCCAAGAAAGCTGTGTGATAGGCTCCTCTTAGGGTTGTCATAAGTCGGAAACAACTTGAAGGCACAGAGCACACACACACACACACACACACACACACACACACACACACACACACACACACTTCTGTTATTGCATTTACACCTCACTTCAGCCTGGTCCTCAAGTCTTGCAGCTTCAGATGATGTTTGACCCTGGGGCAGGCATTTTGTCTCAGGTCAACCTCTGACTTCTTTCCTAGGGGTGGGGGAATCCTCTCTGGAGGGCTCAAGCTCTGCCTCAGTATCTTGTGGTGCCAAAAGAGAACTGTCAGATATGATCCTGTGTAGACGAGGCATGACACCAATAAGGGCATAACCATGTTCCTTCTTTAAAAGAAGTAACAACTGGCAAGTATGTCATTTTTCCTGTAATATTTCTCTCATTACTTCTTCCCATACTGGCTATAGTTGTCTGATGGGGGTTGTAGGCCAAACATACCTGAAGAGCCATGCATCCCTGCTCCAGACTACACCTGCCATATGGTGACAAGTGTGTTTGCTTTTTGTGAAGTCAAAGCCTTTCACAGCTGGCATCCATAGTTTTTTGTGGGATTTTCAGGCTGTGAGGCCATGTTCTAGAATCTAAACGTATTCCTGACATTTCACCTGCATCTATGGCTGGCATCTTCAGAGAAAGGGCGCCATCCACAAATGCAGGCGAAACATCAGGAATACATTCTTCTAGAAAACGGCCTCACAGCCCGAAGAACCCACAAAAACCTATGCTTGCTTTTTGTTTCTCTCCTGATCCATGTTTTCTAAGCCTTTAAGAGGAAACAGACAGGTGTTGTTTCCCATATGCTAGCAACTAACTGAACAATTATTTATGTTATTATCATCTGCTTTTCAATCAATCAATGGAAAGACAGCTTTAGAGCCTACCCTCAGTGGTCCATGTTATTTATCATATGACACAACAATCCTTTTCCAGTATAAATGTACTTGCATGTGGCTTGAACAGTGGCTGTTGATTTCCAGTCTCTTAGAAAGAGCTTTCTTAAAACCAAGAATGAGGAAAATGTGTCTCCCTAGATGTAGTTGAACCTCTGTTTCCCTCACATCTCCCCATCATCTGCACCAGTGATACTCAAAGTGGTGGGTCCATGAACCAATGCCGGTCCAAGAGCCATCAGCTGTGTGGGTCCCTGGAAAGTTTCCCGGAAAGAAGGAAATTACTGTAGTCAATGGGCACAAATATGGTAACAGTCCCTGGCAAACTATCCCCACATCAGATAGTGGAAGAAGCACTAGCCTACACTAGCCAAGGCTGATATAATTTGCAGTTCAACAACAACTGGAGGGCTACAAGCTTCCCACTCCTGCACCTGACAGTTTCACACCTATAGTCTGCTGCATGTCTTCTAAGGTCTCCTTCACTCAAGGTTTAACTTCCTAGTCAGTCCGTCCCCCTCCCAAACTGCTGTTTCTTCCTCTCCCTGCTCATTACTTCAATAGTAGTTTATCTGAGACTGAAGGAGCGGTTAGTTTGTCTTAATCACCTATATATCACTTTCCCCTTTGAAGTAAATGTAGAGGCAGTCTGACTCACTGCTTTATTAATTCTCTTTGCTGTAACATGTCAAGGAATCAATAGTCATCCAAAAACTACTCAGTAATGAATTATGAATCACGGATTCATTCAAAGAAACACTGAATGGGGCCATGCACCAAAACCCATTTAGAACAATTATTATTTGATAAAGAATACAATGTTTGTAATAAAAGCCACAGACGTTAGATGTGCTCTGGGACTTTTCACATCATTGGAAATTATATTTCTTCAAAGAAATATAATTTAGGGGAAGACTATGTTATTACACTGTAACCATAAGTAGTAAAGGTCCAGTAGTCCCTTCTCCTTTGCAGAGCCCTCAGGTTGGTTTGGTTACACTGGAAGATGTGTGCATATATGTGCCTTTAAGTTATCTATTGACTTACGGTGGCTGCATGCATTTCATAGGGTTTTCTTAGGCAAGTAATGCTCTGAGGTAGTTTTCCATTGTCTTCTTCTGAAATTTATCTTACAACACCTGGTATTCCTTGGCAAACTCCCATCCAAGTACTAACCAGGTTTGATCCTGCATTCAAGATCAGAAGGGATCCAATGTCTTCATGATATTTACACCCCACATTGGAAAATGTTGTGGTTAGCTGCCCTCGAGTTGACCAACTCATGGTGACCCTGTGGATGAGACATCTCCAAGCCTCTCCTAACCTCCACTCCTCTGCTTAGGTCTTGTAGATTCAGGCCTGTGACCTCCCTGATTAAGTCTAGCCATTGGATTTGTGGTCTTCTTCTCTTTCTGCTGCCTTCTACCTTTCCTAGCATTATTGTCTCTTCCAATGACTGATGTGGCCAAAGTATGGCAGCCCCATCTTGACTTCCAGGGAGATTTCAGGCTTCTTCTGTTCAAGGACCCATTTTGTTTGCCTTTTTTGGCTGACCACAATATTCTCAGCACTCTTCTCCAGTACCACATCTCAAATGACTTGATTTTCTTTTTATTGGCTTTCTTCACTGTCCAGCTCTCACATCATTACATGGTGCTGGAGAATACAATGCATTGAATGAGTCTAACTTTAGTGCTCAGTTGTATATCTTCAGGATCTTGTCTAGTTCTTTCATTGCTGCCTTTCCATGCCTAGTCTTCTTATTTCTTGGCTGCAGTTTCTGTTCTGATCAAAGTTTGATCCAAGGTACAGGAACTCTTTTAACTATTTTGATTTCCTCATTGTCTAGGTTGAATTTATGTAAATTCTCTGTGGTCATTATTTTTGTTTGTTTTTTATATCCAGCAACAAACCTGCCTTTGCACTTTCTTCCTTGACCTTCCTTAGTAATTGTTCCAAGTCCATGATGTTTTCCACTAGTTGTATGGTATCATCTGCCTATCTTAAATTGTTGATGTTCCTTCCTCCTATCTTCACTCCATCTTCTAAGTCTAAACCTGCTCTTCATATGATATCTTCTGCATGCCATTTGTACAAGCAGGGTGATAATATGGAAAACAGAACCGGCTGATGATTTCTTTCTGTACAAGATATAGTTCTGTATCTTTCAACCCCATCAGTAGACCTCATAAACACAGGAATTGAAGCTCTCCCACTGTCTGAAATGGGAAAAGAAGTACCATTACTGTTTCCACTCATCATTGCTGCCCCCTTCAACACTGCCTGGCTTCTCTTGCCCTCTTCCTGCCTTCTGTCTGTCTATCTGTCTGTCTGTCTATGACAGAGGGCAAACACAGTGGCCATGATTGCTCTATTCACAATATCTTGTTCTCCCAGCCTACATCCTCATTATCTCTGCTCTGCTCTGCTCTGAAATACTTAGCAGACCAGAGCATTTCCCGCAATAGAACTGTTCTCTGGCAAAAAAAATGAAGTATACGGTTAGTTATGATTTAAAAGAAAATATTTACAAAATGCTATACAGATGGCATCTGACCTCCTTCAAATTGGCAAAGATTTATAAATTAAAGAATAACAAATGTTGGAAATGTGGGAGAGAAGTGGGGACATATTTCCATATTTGGTGGGAATGTGCCCACACCAAAAAAATTTGGAATAAGATTCATATAGAATTAGAGTTAATTTTAGGACAACCGATAAAGAAAGATCCGGCAATATATCTACTTAATGTAAACAAAGAGGAAAGGTTAGAAAAAGAACATGGAAGGTTTATATTTTATATGACAATTGCAGCTAGATTAGTATACACCAAAAATTGGAAGCAAAGTGTAATTCCAGATATCGACGACTGGGTCTGGAAAGTTTATGATTTAATGGAAAATGATAAACTTACACAATTGTTACAAAAAAACCCCAAAAAACACCGCTAAAATTTTTCAATAAGGTATGGAATCTGTTTATTAAATATATTAAACAGAAATGGGGTGAGCTATGGGTGAAAGGATTGGAAAACATATAAAATATACAGCAGTTGTTGGAAAAGAGAAGTTAATTGAATATATAATCCATCACCAATAATTAGTATTTTGTTTCTTTTTTATTTATTTTTTCTTCACGATGAAGTCATTTAGAAATAGGAAACTTTTGGATGTATAAAGCAACGATTATATACATTTTTGGAAAGAGAATGTAATAGGTATTGTAAAAGTATTGGCAACATATTATAGTAATGTTAATTAGTATTGCTAGATGAAACTTTTAGTATTATTAAGCGCAATCAGTTGATAGTATGAGGAAATATTTTATATTTGTGTAATAATAGTTGTTTTTTTAGACTCTAAGTTGTGTGTTGTTATTATGTCTGGTGTCTATGTACTATTGTTGTTTTGTTTTGTCTGTTATTTGGTTTTAAAATATATAATAAAATTTATTTTTAAAAAAAGAAAGAAAGAACTGTTCTCTGGCAAAGTCCTCAGGCTGAAATGAATCTCTTAGCACTGGAATGGTACCACCCTCACAATCCCCCCACCTCCATTACATGCTCAGTATACAACTCAGTCATCTTGCTCTTTGCCTGTTTGAATCCTCTTCTGTCACAACTGATTGGCTGGTTGCTGAGGCATTCTTCATCGGTTTCCCAGGCTTTGCAATGTAGAACCCTTCTTCTTCTTCTTCACGTCTTCCTCATTTCCTCAAAATAAACAAATCTCACTTTCTATCCAACAGTATAATGCAGGAACAGCCAATAACCCTGGCTTCAAGAACAAATGTTAAAAGAATCTATATTGAATATGTATTCATTATTTCAAAAGGAAATTTGCTTATAGTTTCTCAGACCTTTTATACTTTGTTTGTTCTTGTTATGCTAGTAGCCAGCCACTAGCACAGAGGTGAACAACTGTCAGGAGTTGGATGATCACATCAGCCCTGCGTAGGACTATAGAGGTTCACATCCTTGTCTCCATCCCACTCCAGACGGGAAAAGATTTCTTCTGTGCCTCTCAAAAGCTTCCAAGGCATGTTATTGGACATTTTGCTGCAACTGGGACCATGTTAGGACCCTTTCACTTTTTTAGGCTTTTTTTCTCTCTCCCCAAAACAGAAAATGAGTGTCTGGTCATTTTCTATTCTGAAAAGGGTCTGTAGAGGCCAAAAATATTGGAGGGTATCCCAAATGTAATAAAATGGTCCAGTGCTAATACACATTGAGGGGCAATCATCATCATCATCATCATCATCATCATCATCCTCTTCCATTCAATTTTGGAGATACTGTTGGAGATGAAAAAAATCACCTTGGGGTTCCATATAGCCTACAAGAGTCACTTTGCCTGCTGCTACATTAGCACCATGGGGATTTCTACCCAAAGATCCACAGCCTGGAAAAGTTAATTTTTTGGATTACAGCTCCAAAAAGTAGCCTGCCAGCATGGGAAGCAGCATTTTGTTTGTCAGGGTTTCCTAGCCTTTCAGAGCATAGGCAGAGGACAAATGGGGACTGCAGGTTGGAAAGTGTAATGCTCCCCTGGTTCCACTGCCAGAAACAGTTCTGTCAGCAAAGCAATCCTACTGTTTCCTTCCTCTTTTTCTTTTCACAGCTGCCTCCTCAAGTTAAACTGCACTGACTTTTTTGTGACAGCTGGGGAAAGATGACTGTTGACAGAGAAATCTCAGCTGAAGGGCCAGCCTAAGACATTTTTCTCCTAGAGGTAAAGGACAAGATAGTGTTTCACCCCACTTGAGGGTAGATGGCTAGCTAGTTTACAGAGTCCAAGAGAAAGGAAGACTATTCAGAAAAATGGTCAAAAACATGTTTCTTGAATGTCAGGAGATCCAGATGAGAAGAATCCTGAACTGACCTAAATACATTTGTCTGGTATCCTGTTCAGTTTTTATGATGTTATAAATCAGACTTATGACATCATGAATATTCCCATTCATGGTCACAGTTACATGAATGCAGATGCCCCCTCAAACTCACCTTAAGAGCCAGATGGCTGCATCAACTGAAGGAGTTCCAAGGTACTGGAAAACAGGGAACTGAATAGTGATGCATCCAGTCTCCTCCCACTGGTAAGATATGGTGCAACAAACAGTTTTAATAGGACCTTGTAGGCTTCCTTGATGCTGCTTGTCTTCTAAAATGGGTTGAAAGGAGGGCTGAATCATCAAACATAACTACAACGATGCAGCTCCATTGTCATAGCTATGCCTGACAATTCATGTGATACCTCAGTTTTGAATGTGACATCCAGAAGTGGGGAAGGACATATTTTATGTAGAAAAAATGTCAGGTTCAATCCATGCCATCTCCAGGAAAGATCCCCATATGAAACCCCACAGAGCTACTGCAACAATATTATGATGGGCCAATTTTATTCAGATCTCCAAAGTTAGTATAGCAATTCACTCCAGGGAAATTAATTTCCTCCTCCCTCCTCAGGATACCATTAGAGTACAGATTTTAAGCATTTTTCATATGTTGTAAGGAGGGTGGTTGGGTGGGGGTGCTTTTACCTTTACTGAAACAGAGTTAGGTCTAACTCTGTCTGTGGAGGCTCACATGACCGTTTTAGTCTGTATTAAATTCAGAAATTCTGCTGATGAAGCCATATGTAAAAGTGGTTTTCCTCTGGACAGATCTCTTTTGTTCTGGGTGGACTGCAGGGAAGAAGGAAAAGAAATATCAGAATTAATCTCCCAGCAGTCCTAGTCCTTTCAAAATGGTGGCCTCTGCCTGTCTGTCTCTTCCTAGGCTATGAGAGAATAAGCCGTGTGAATAGAACCTTGGTTAAACTCTCCACAGGATCATGTACAAAGCTATACTTCCAGAGTGGAAAGATTATTTAAGCATGTTGCTCTACCTCTCGTAGTCACTTCAAGACTCCTAGCAGTTCCTGATGCGTGGAATTGTACATCTCCTGAAAGGCTGAGCATACTAAAGCCCAGGTGGCAGTCACTTGGTTCCTGATGTGGATTTTGTTCCTGCCCAACAGGCAGACGTCCTTTCAAGAAAGCATATCCGTGAACTATAAAGATCTGCAAATATGTTACTGACTGGCCCTTTTGTCCTCACTCAATGTGTGCTTTTGCAAAGTGTGGAAATTAGAACAGCTGCATTAAAGACATTGCAACATCCCTCCTTGGCTTCCACATTTCTAAAATTGAAAAGCTCCTGAGTTTCAGAGGAGAATAAGTCTATTCCAGTTTCCTTAGCATTACCTTCGAAGCAAAAAAGATTAGGTGAGTTATATGAACAAAGAGCCCTGTCCTCACAATGGCCTATTACTTTGCAGCTTCTTGTCCTGAAAGTTTTTTTTTTTAATTTGAATGAGAGTGAATGTTTGCATCTCTACAATACATTATCTACAATAAAAAATGTAAAGTCCAGGGTAAATGATGGTAAATTCAAGAAAGCATAATGTTTTCAGAGTTGTCAGAACTAATATTTTGTTAAATCCAAATTTCAATTTTTGTCAGTTTTCTAAGTGAACCTCCTTCATCTCTGTCTGTGACATTCATTATAATGTCAAAGGTGTTGTCTAACTGGAATGGCTACACATTGTTGAGCTATAATATTGGCCAATAATATTTAGCACCCCAGGTTGTATATCTGCACGATTTTTTTTGTAAAAACATACCCTCAAGTCACTTGCATCATGTATCACAGTAAAGAATACTGGCTGGAATTCATGATTACAATTATGAATGTGTAATCCAGTTATGACTACATATTCATAACTGTTTCATATTCATGATCCCTATGTAATCAATAGTGTAGGGAGTACATAGGGTTCCTAACAATCCCCCAATCCTGACTTACTGGTGAGCAGTCACTGCGAGCGATGAGGATCTGTTCTCCCATCAACCAGGACACAGCAGATTGATGTTGTCACTCTATGCCCTCCTGCAATCTTTGAAACAAGGAAGAACTATAAAACAGGGATCATGCTTCTGGCTATTGCGCCAGAGATTGCTGGAAGAAGAGGGATGGGAATGTCAGTCTGCTGCATCTCAGTTGATAGGAGAACGGATTTCTGTTGCTGTCAGTGGCTGCTGCCCAGTAAATCAGGATTGAGAGGATTGGACCAGGAGACGCTACTTAGCTACATAATTAAAGTAGTTGCATGGCTGATCTAGAATATTGGCCATAGTTTCTATTAATCTCTCAAACTGTGAATTCAGGTTGTGAGTGAATAGAGAAATAGAGCAAAAATGCAGCCACTCAAACACAAAAGGTACCCACATGCTAAAGGAAATCCTAAGGGTTCCAAAAGTACACAACACAGAGAATGAGAGTCCAGATATCCAGCTAAAAGGACTGTGTATGCATAGTAGCCATGACTGCTGAGTGTCATTTAGAGAAGAAAATTGGAAATATGGAAAATAGTGGCAGTGGTAGTGGGAAAAGAGGGTCATGGAATGGTCTTGTGGAGAACGGTACGGCTGGCTAAGGGTCAGGGAAACTCAAATATTATATGGCTAACAGCTATACATATGCAAATAATTTTGCTCAATAGAAGCAATGCAATCTAAACCACTGAAACATGTCTTTTATATCCTATGTTGCCTCCAAATACCTTACTTAGATTAGAAGCTAAGTTGATTCCTCTAGAACAGGGGGTGGGCAATTGTGGAGGGCAGAGCCAAACGCCTCACCATTGCTGCTCCCCATACAGATAGCAAGCCCAAATACTTCAATTTTCTTCTCCAGTTCTTCTCTAAATGGCAACAGGAGCTGACATCACATCCTGATACAATTTGGAGAGAGTCTGCATAAGAAAATGTGTTTCAGAATAGCATGTGGTTCTGCAGTACTTGTGGGTAGGGTAGGGGTATTTTTTAGGGAAATCCTAATCATGAAAGAACTAAGGACTCGCACTTAACTCTTTCAGTTTTCTATTCCCAACAAAGGTAAAACGGACAGGTTGCTTACCTGTAACAGTATTTCTTCAAGTGATCATCTGCGAATTCACTATAATTGGCTGAGTTTTACCTGTGCAGCACCTAAAAGTCCTGTCCCCGCACCCAATGTAGCAGTACAGAGAAATCCAGTGTTCTCTGCCCAAGAGGCCTGAGGCTTCACAAAAGACAGAGGCACCCTGGATCCCCAAAGGAGTTACTTTACTGCTACTAATGGGGTTTAAACTTTACTGTTCTTTGTCTCTGTCCCCACGTGTCCAAGAGGGGGTGTGTGTGCCTCTGTCTGTCATCATCCTCTCATACACTCAGGTCCTCGAGCAATTTCTACTTCAAT
>CM034706.1:94571653-94589095 GCA_020142125.1 Phrynosoma platyrhinos
CCTTTCCCCATCAGCCTAACAGCTGCACCCACACCATCAACCCTAGCCTAGATTTAATAATAATAATAATATGACTGTGCTGCCCAAAATGATGCCGCATGGCACTTTTCTGGCTCCCTATGACCCCTAACAGCTTCTAGTTTTTAAAAACCCTGATATATGAGCAAATCCCTGCCTCCCAAGTGACTAGACATGACTTCCAGATGCCAGAAACATCACTTCTGGCCACCAATGAGTGTGTTCCGGTGGCCTGCCATGGGTCAAAATGGTTCTCATTCCTCCCCCCACCGATCAACCCATGTTTACTTTCTGGCCACTACTGGGCCACTACATAATGAACATTGAAGTACCATCTTCTATGGGAAATTTACAGACTTCCTTATGTACTTAAATGTTTCCAATTGTTACTCAGAACCCACTACAAAATCTACTGTGCACAGCCCAAACTCTTTGATACAGCCTCTCCAAATCAGTCTAAACAAGCAGATTCACAACATAAAGTTTCAATTGAGGCATTTATCAGACTACAATACTCACTCAACACAATGAAAATAAAATTATCAGGACACACCCCAGAAAGAAAACAACCAAACACCATTTGTTGTCATGACCGCTTCCCAGATGAAACCACATCTGTGATCTACAGCCCATCCTGGGCAATGACACTTCCCTCAAACAAGCCTCAGAGGGTGACCTGTACTGGCTAATAAGACAACCTACAAAGGTTACTTGCCAGAAGCAACCTTTGCATCAGAATCACTAAGGGGCCACAAAAACCGCCTTGGAAGCTGCATGCAACCGCAGGACGCTTTACCTACCCCCTTGCCTTGAATTGGGAGAAAGGTTTTTTACCACACAACCTATATTAATCAGCTTATCTCTCCAAGAATGTCTTTGTTATCACCAAACTACTACATGTTAAAAATCACTGTTAAGGTAATTATCACTGTAATTACTGTAATTATTGTAATGCTGTTTTTGCACTTCATTTCCCTCTAACCTTGCTGATTATAATCTTCCCTCCATAAAATTTCATGCATCTGAGGAAATATAGTCCAATGGTTTCCACCTTCTGGCCCCCCAGATGTTGCTGAAGTACAACTCCCAACATCTCATACCATTATCGATGTAGGAGGTAAAATCCAACAACATCTGGGGACCTAGGATTAGGAAACACAAGATGTAGTCACAACAGAGTATACCATAATAACACTTTAAATGTTTTTAATATGCTACAAGCCTCCCCCTTGTTTTTGCTACAATGAGGCTGACATTATGCAATGAACCGTATTAGCAGGCTAGCAATATGTGGATTGGAGCTCCCATGGATTGCCCTGCCCCCATATTCGCCGATGGTAGTGCATTAAATAAATAAGGGGGAAGCCAATCTGAAAACATCCTTTGCACAGGAGCCAGTTATTCTTAGGTACAGTATAGCAATGATGCATATATGAAACTGTCTTAGTTTCATAACAAAGCTACCCATCTATTTTTGCTGCCTCATCAAAATTTGTCCTGCCAAAACATTTAAACTCCAGAGTGTTATTTTTTTCCTCCTAGTCTCACAATAACCCTGAAATGTTTTTAAAGCGTCTACAAGGGTTTCTGTAAGCTCACTCTGTTATAAATTTCTAGCTATGCAGCCAAAGAAACCATGAGGCTGGACAAAAGAGAGCAAAAGAACATGATCCCAGATTATTGTCAGCTGAATTTACCATTACAGGTAAGCAACCTGTCCTTCTTCGTGGTCTCTGTGAATCACACAAATGGGTTACACTGACAAGCTTCGGTCAGTGGAGGAGGGAGTGTCCAGACGCATTGGCTCCTCTGAGGTTCTTTCCAGATAGAATGCTAGCGCTCTCTGAATGTCTAAGGTGTGCAGTCTATTTTGGTATCAGTAGTCGGGTTCGGGGCCAGAGTGGGTAGCACAATGTCCTGGTTGATATGGAAAGCCGACACCACCTTAGGTAGGAATGTGATGTCGGTATGGAGGACCTCCTTGTCCTTATGGAATCGAAGGTAGGGTAGGTCCATCCATAAAGCACATGTGGGCAGAGGTGATGGCCACTAAGAAAGCTGTCTTCCAGGTCATCAATCTTAAGTCCGTGGTGGCCAAAGGCTCAAAGGGCTTGGTAGAAAGGTGGGAAAGCTCTCCTCCTGCTTCAAGTTCTGGTGAGGATGCTCAAATAGCCAAGAAGGTCCCGAGGAAGCAATTCTGTAGAGGTTTTCAATTTTCCTCTAGGTGGAAGGCACCAGTTGCTGGGGCCATTCAGGACCTTTTGGCTATCTTCTCTAAGGATGGGAGATACACAATTGCTGGTGGAGTTGGTACCTTCCCGTGGACCCTTGTTAGATGGGAGCAAGGGCCTCCTCCTTGCTACGGCCCACCTCTATCTCCAGAGCATTAGCCATCCTTACCACCTGGTCAGTGAAGGACTTGACATCATTGGTGGGGGACGAGGATGCCAAGTTAACCAGTGGGGCCAAGCTGGTAGACGTCTCCACCTCGGAGTTCAGAGTGGGAGATCAGGACCATATGGCAGAGCGGCTTGAAACCAAGGAGTCCTCTGGCCACCTTGAAAGTGGCCTGTCCACGAACAATGAGGTGTGCCGAGGTGGAACTGGAGGGCACAATCGTGTAAGCTCCCTAGCAGGTTGGGCCATGGAATACTGCTAGTCCTGCCTGAGTTGCTCTGGTTGTATGGGTAAGTAGTATTGGCCTGTTTGAGCATTAAAGAACAGGTCTGCATACTGCTGGAGGAGCAGATCCTGCTGTAGCTGCCTGTCCTCCATCCCGGTCTGCTCAACCTTGAGCCCAAGTGAGCTGGCCTCCCGTGGAAGGGTTCGAAGAGAGAGACTCTCTCAAGCCCAAGAGGTGCCCGGGACAGCCTCCTGAGCCTGATATGGGGTCAGGGATGGTGGCTCTGACTCCCAAATTTCACCCTCCGATTCAGAATTGACGTGGATTGGAGGAATTGGAGGCCGCATCATCGGAGTGGAGAGGGTCAGGTCAGACCCGAACAAAGTTGGAGGGGTTTTGGCCAATTCCATCGCTTTCTCCCAGCCAAGTCTCTTTGGGAAGACTGAGTGAGCCCTCTTAGAGGCTGAATGTTCAGCCGACTTCTTTCCTCGTGCTTCAAGGTGCTTCCTTTTGGCCATTTTCTTGCCAGCGCATATCCTCGGTCGTTGTCCGACCTGGAGGCATTTTTGTCCCTGGAGAACTTCTCCTTGGACTTCCCTTGGACTTCCCTTCCTTACTGGAGGTGGAGGGTCCTTCGCCTGGGGTGGTCTGGGAGGGTGCAGAGGTTGGTTTCAAGGTCTGCTCCCACAGCACAGCCTTCAGTTTCAGGTCCCTATTTTTCAGGGCCTGGGTCGTCATGCCCTTGCAAAGCAGGCAAGTTTTCAGATTATGGGCCTTGCCCAAACCGAGCACACACTTATCGTGGCAATCAGTGATTGGGATCTTCACGCCACAGTTAGTGCAGCGTTTGAAGGACGCCATTTTTCTGTTTAACAAAGTAAATTCGGAAGACAAAAGCAAGGTCAAAAATAGTCCAAGTCGATCGATTTGCCAACAATCACCAATACGCAGTCCAAAAGAGTAGTCAAAAGCCAGAAAAATAGTCAAAAAGCCGTAGGTCAAAGTTTTCAAAAGTGAAACAAGAGACTCTAACGAGCAAAGTTCCTTGCTAGCTGCTAACGCGGTGAACAAAAGGAATTGAGGAAAGAGTGGGAACTCCAGGGGCTTTATAGGGGTGGGCGGAGCTACCACCAAAAAGTTGCAATCAAAGATTTGTCCAATGATACTAGAACTTTCTGAGCTAGCTACATAGGTGCAGATATAACCCATTTGTGTGATTAGCAGGGACCATGAAGAAGAAAGTGAGGTTGTGTGGGTTGTATATTTGGGTACAACTAATGGGACAGTTTCTATAATGAATACATGTTCCCTCCTTCCTCCTTCTTTGAACGGTTTTGAAACAGTTTGTTTAAAGGTAAAATTGGAAAGACCTCGAGGCACCAGATCCTGTCTGATCTTGGAAGTTAAACAGGGTCAGTCCTGGTTAGTACTTGAATGGGAGACCATCAATGAATACCAGGTGCTGTGGGCTATATTTCATAGGAAGACAATGGCAAACCACCTTCGAGTATTCCTTGCCAAAGAAAACTCTATGAAATTCATGGGACTGCCACAAGTTGACAAGTGACTTGAGGCACATGCACCACACATTTATTTATATATCCTCATGCAGTGAAAACCGATAACTGTAAGACAATGAAGAGATCCTGGACAGCCCAACTGCTGGGAGATGCATTGGAAGAGGATGGGCTAGATTAGCTTTGAGGGCCCTTTCAGTTCTACAATTCTAAAAACTCATCATAGTCTTTTGTCAAATCAGTTTGGCATACAGTACAGTACAGTTTATTCATGCCAACCATATACAGGGTATAGCCATCAAAATTACAAAAATGATTAAAACCATAAACTTTTACAACCACAGTTAGCTCTATAACATATAAAGCAAAATGTTTATTCTAAAATTACAAAAATGATTCATACTAAACATATTGAATTTTTCCATAATCCATTCAAATTAATATAATCTATTTATTGCAGATTCCCATGCAGGCCTTTATCGTCAAAATCTTAATCTAAGTGTAGCTGCTTTCACAGTGAATCTGGCAGTGTTGAACATAACAGACTTAGCTGTATTAGCTAACAAGTAAGTGATTTTCTCCAGGTCATTTTGGTTAGCACCAAGTTCTAAACGTCTCTTCAGAAACTTATCTCTTGGGGTTTTATATATCCTACAATACAAGAAATATAGTGTATGATGTCTTCAATATCCCTACTTCCACAAATGCAAATACACTGCTCCTTGGGGATCTTTTTAAATTTCCCTGCAATGTAATTGGTTTTCATTGTCTGGAATCGTAAGGCTATAAAAGCCCTATGAAGAAGAGGTTGAGTTATTTCTGATAAATATTTTTCCTCTCCAAAGCATACTTTTAGAAAATGGAAACTAGAAGAGAACTTTGAAGCTCTAATGGCATCAATATCCCTCAAAGCATAATACTCTTGCATCTTTTCTTTGATGAGTTTCCTACCATGCTGTATATCATTAGATTTTAGAACTCTAGGGTTCAGGCCAAATTTCTTCAAATTTGCCTCACATTCTGACAGCCATGAATTTTTATAACTAGAACCTCTTTGTTCATCTACAACACGAGTTACCAATTCATTGACCAAATACTTCAATTTTCTAAAATAAAGAAATGATACATATAAGAGAAAATGAGATGACATAAATCCTTGTTCCTCATAGGGCTTGGTTTCAAGACCCTTCACCATTTTAGTTGCCCTCCTTTGGACACGCTCCAGTTTCTCCACATCCTTTTTGAATTGTGGTGCCCAAAACTGGACACAGTATTCCAGGTGAGAACTGACCAAAGCAGAATAGAGTGGCACTATTACTTCCATTGATCTAGACACTATACTTCTATTGATGCAGCCTAAAATTGTATTGGCCTTTTTAGCTGCTCCATCACACAGTTGGCTCATGTTCAACTTGTGTTCTACCTGGACTCCCAGATCCCTTTCACACATAGTCTCATTCAGCCAGGTGTTCCCCATCATATATCTGCGCTTTTCGTTTTTTCCACCCTAAGTACAGTACCTTACATTTCTCCATGTTGAATTTCCTTTTGTTTGTTTTGGCCCAGCTTTCTAGTCTGTTCAAGTCATTTTGAATTTTGAACCTGTCTTCTGGGGTATTAGCTACTCCTCCTAATTTGGTGTCATCTGCAAATTTGATAACTATGCCCCTAATACTGTCATCCAAGTCATTAATAAATATATTGAATAGCACTGGGCCCAGGACATAGCCCTGTGGCACCCCACTGGTCACTTCTTTCCAGGTTGAAAAGGAGCCATGGTTGAGCACCCTTTGGGTTCGACCAGTCAACCAATTACAAATCCATGTAACAGTTACTTTGTCTAGCCCACATTTTACCAGCTTGTTTGCAAGAATGTCATGGGGAACCTTGTCAAAGGCCTTACTGAAGGCCCCATGTCAGGGGGAGTCCTCCAGACATAATTTCCCAGCACCCTGATCTGCAGTATCTTGGAAACCCTTCAGTTGGCATGCTGGCTGACTGAAAGGATAGTTTTGGGTGATCTTGTTTGGTCATTAACAACAGTAAATGTGAATCCCAAAAGTTATGAGAGCATTAGCTTGGCTTATGGTCTCCTAAATACTGAACAGGATGCCATCACATGTTGTTGTTTTTTAATTTCAAACCTATTTTGACCTTGAGATCTCTTGCTAGGATTCTTATTCTTATTTTTGGTTAAATGTTTCTTTTTCCCCTGCAGCATCTCTCTCCTTCCTTAAGCAAGGCTCTTTTCTCCTCTTTGCATTTAACTTTGTAAGGTTATTAAGCAACTCAGAGAAAACTGAGCGTTTAGTCACTGCAGCATTAGAGATAATCCACTTTCACTCTGTGTATGTGTGTGTATACCTTCAAGTCCCCTGGCAACTGATGGCGACCCCATGGATTTCATAGGGTTTTCTTAGGTAAGAAATACTCCGAGGTGGTTTTGCCAGTTCCTTCCTCTGAAATATAGCTTACAGAACCTGGTATTCATTGCCAGTCTCCTATCCAAGTACTAGCTGACCCTGCTTAGCTTCCAAAATCAAACACGATCTGGTACCTTTAAGTATTTATGTCCAACTCTCATTGTACCACCACAATAATCATCTTATGCAGCTTTGATACATAGTCTGAAAAACTATTAAAGGAGAGTGGAGGGACCAAACCCCAAAACCCCAGACAGTTTACCAGAAGACCAGACAGGAGTGGGGAAAATCTAATATGTATTTCATGGGCAGTGACAATACTGTACTTCACATCCCTCTGAAGTCTCTGTAAAATTATTGTCTGTGAACAATAATTTCTGTGTCGCATCTCTTCTTAACTGTGACCAATATTGTCAATAACTCCAGAACACCAAGCAATTGCACCAAGGTCATCCTATATGTTAACCCTGTTTTACAGAGCATTGGTCTTTAACAGAAAGGTCATGACCTACAACTGGCTCATGAAACGTGCTAAACTGGGAAGCATCAGCAGCAGTATTTGTTCCTCCAGCGCGGGAAAGAGAAAAACAGGAGCAGAAGGAGGGAGTAAAGCAAAAGGAAAAGGAGGAAGAGTAATGGCAGGAGAAAAGGACAGAAAATCAATAATAGATTAATTTATGTTTATACTAAAAATATAATTACTAAAATATTACATTTCTATTTGTGGCTCTGGAAAAAAATTAATACCATGGGCAAAGAAGGTGTGTGTCAAATGTATGGTTTTGTCAGCTCTGACTCACATATGACTATCTTGACAATTAGAACCAAAACTACAGTCCAATACTATTAATGGCTCAATCCTAAACCAGGGATGCCAACTCCAGATATTGTTGAGCTGCAACTCACAATACCCCTCGTCTGCCTACCTAAAAATGAGAGTGAAGTCCAACAACATTTGGAGGGCCACACACTGCCCACTTCTGCCCTAAACAAAAGACTGGAGTTGCACTCATGCCCTCCTAACAGCCTTCCTATTGGCATAGTGGACTGGCCACTATGTGGAGAGGATGTTGAACTAGATATGCTTTACTGGGTTTGTATCCTAATAAAAGCTCTTGCCTGTCTTAATTGTTTGACAGAGTAATAAAAAGGGACATTCTCCTGCATTGGTATACAGGAAGGTACTGGATCCCATATGCTCTTGGAATCTAAGCAAGGTCAGGTCTGGTTAATACTTCCTGGATGGGAGACCACCAATGAATACCAGGTGCTGTAGGTTAGTATATTTCAGAGATGGAACTTGCAAAACTACCTCTGACTATTTCTTGCCTAAGAAAACCCTATGAAATTCATGGGGTTGCCATAAGTCAATAGGCAACTTGAAGGCACAGAGAGAGAGAGAGAGAGAGAGAGAGAGAGAGAGAGAGAGAGAGAGAGGGATAGAAAACCTACAGCCCTCCAAATGTTGTTGGACTCTAAATCCTATCAGTCACAGCCAGCATGAACAGTGGTCAAGGATAATGGGAAGGCTACAGCTTGATTCCTTACCATTTACTATCTCTGAATGTATCCATGGGAAGGATGGGAACTCCTTCTTTAGATGTTCTGTGTGCTGGAAAACAGCTAAAGCCAGAAAAGCCTGGAAAGGGGAGGAGGGGCAAGAAGAAGCTCTAAAAGCTAGGGAAGTATGTAGCAAAGGGTCGTCACTTATTAAACAAACTATTTAGCTGAAGTACATAAACAAATTCACATTCCCTGGTGTGCTAGGTGAAAAGGGGAGTTTCTGGACAGAAAGGAAATCTTATTTAGATGAGGCAGAGTTTAAGATTATGGGAAGTCAAGACTGTGTTATTTTGTGTTATTCTTTTCTCTGCCCCATATGCCACTTATGTACTGCAGGCAACAATTATAGGTAGGTCTTGTATCTCACAAAGCTGAAAAATGCTGTTGTAGAAAATGTAGTTGTCACACTGTTAACAGCTGAAACATCAAGCCAAAGAACAGAACTTGCAGTTCTGCTTGGTCAACAAATACTAAGACTTAACATTGAGTAAGGAGGACATTATTTACCTAAACTGCACCTTCCGACAACTTCATCTGTTCTGCAATCACACAACCTCTTTCTCCTTTCATTAAGCTTTAATTGATCTTAGCGTCAAAAAAAGACTCGGCAGCAGCCTGCGGCTTTCAAGTAATGAAACACAGTAAAATACAGTGCAGCACAGCACAAGGCAGGTGTAGGAGAGAGGGAGGTGAACAGCACAGAATTATTGATGGATGCTGATGCCACAAGGGGACAAGGAAAGAAAACAAAGCCAACTTTCAACAAATAAAACTGTCAAAAGAATAGACAATATCACATTGTGCATCTCTGGAGAACCAAAAATAATAATAATAAAATTTCTATTTCCAGAAAATGGCAATCCAGGAATTAGCATTCCAGGTATAATATGGCAATTAACCCGCCCCCCAACAAATTCTTGGAACCCAATCAAATCTGAAGGTCTAGGTTTTATAATTACTTTTGGAGCTTATCGCTCACCAAATTAAGCCAGTTTACCTCTTCCAGCTTTAATGCTGGATCCAGGATACCCCCAGATATTATCAGACATAAATCGCCACTGATTTATCTGTGATTCCGCCGGCCGAATCCATCCCAGGTCGAAGCCTCACTCAGTTGGCACTTTTACAAAGTCAGGGAGCTTCTGACTGAAAAAAATTGGCCGGTTCAGTGAAGCTTCGACCCGGGATGGATTCAGCCAAAGGCATCGCGGCTAAATCGGCAGTGATTTATGTCTGATAACATCTGGGAATATCCCGGATCCAGGATTGAAGCCGGAAGATGTAAACTGGCTTAATTTATTGAGCGATAAACTCCTTTTATCTACTCAGAGACATGAGAAAGTGCAGAGCTCCACTTAAAACAAGCAAATAAATTCATCTTCCCCCTCTCTAGACTGCTATTCTTTTACTTTGGCCCTTGCTAATCTGTTCAGTATTTGGCTGCAAAATCATTTACCTTGCTAGTTGTGTACTCTGAAGTCTAGCACAAGCCCTTGTCCTTACCTCCAAAGTTTTCCACAGACTTTATCCTTTCATCTCTCTCCTCATAAATCTTCTAGCTCCACCAATTTTCACTATTCAAATATCTACTGTTACTTCAAAAGACATCACACTTTTTGAGGAAGAAGAGATGTCCCTGCAATCTCAGAGATAGCAGAAATGCCCTTTCCCAAAGCCCTTTCACACTACACAATTATACCACTGTGGTTCCAGTTTGATTTCTACAGCTGCATCTTATGGATGCCTGAAGTTTACAGCCTGGTGAGGTACTACAGCTCCCTGGCTGTGAATTCTAATTTTCTCCCCCCAACTGCAAATCCCAGAATTCCACAGGACAGTTAATGTGGAATCATAGTACTATAACTGTGGAGTGCATGTGATGTCTTGTAATTGTGGAGTATGTGTAATGTTTTATATCCAAAATGTCTATACACCAGGCTCCAAAACAGTAGGTTTATTAGAAAAGCCAGTGTGGTGTAGTGGTTTGAACACTGGACTACATCTCTCTCTCTCTGGAATTCAGGGTCTGAATTCCTGCTCAGCCATGGAAACCCTTTGGGTGACCTTGGGCAAGTCTCACACACACAGCCCCCAAAAACCCTGTGATAAGTTCACCCTTAGATTCGCCATAAGTAGGAAACAACTTGAAGGCTCACAACAATAAGATTTATTAGACAACAATAAACACCACCAGGAACCTTGTGAACAAAATCTAAGCATCACAACAAAGGAGATTATCAGATGGGAGAAATCAGGGAAGAAAAAGGCATGTAAGCCACTCTGGTTGCATTACACAGAGGGACGGGATAATAATAACAACAACAACAACAACAACTCCTGGCAAAGTCACACGATTGTACTGAAGGTTTTCAGACACATTGCACATATCTAGGACTTAACCCATGAAAATCCAGGAATGCTCCAGCAACAAACCATTCCTGGGACTTCCCTATGAATGGCTTGTTGCTCGAGTATTCCTGGATCTTCATGGGTTAAGTCCTGGATAAGCACGATGTGTCTGAAAATCTTCAGCATGATCACACAACTTTGCCAGGAGTATGCCCTCTATTTCTGATTCCCCCCCCCCCCCCGTCTGATAATCTCCAAAGTCTAACTATTCCCATTATATTACATTCCTCTCCCACAACTGTGTAAATATGCTTTATAGCCTAAGTCCTGGATATCAGGTCATACTAAAATAATAATAAAAAAACATAGTTTCAAAAGTACTATTGTATCTCACTTCCTCATTTTTATGCTGCAAGAGACTAACATGACTACTTGTTCAAAATCTAACCTGCAAAGGCCCTTAGCCTATTAAATAATCTTCAGCTGTACTAAAAGGAGAACAACTTTAAAGAGATAATACATCACAGCATGAAAGGTTCCCGGCTTTCAGCTGGTGCTTCCAGCTGAGTCTCAGATAGGTCCTGGAACAGCTCTTCCACACTTCAGAAATAAAGCAGTTTGACACTAATCGTCATGGCTCCCTCCTGTGGAATCCTGGGATTTGTAGTTTGGCAAGGTATTCCGCCTGGTCTGTCAGAGAGCTCTGGTCCCTTGGCAATTCATTTCTGTAGTGTGGATACACCTGAAGAGCCAACTGGGAGTGCTTCATTCCTGCTCCTCCTTCCCCATAAGGAATAAGGAATAAATGAATAAAACAGGAAAACAGAAGAAGTGAAATCTAGTTCCTAGTGGAAGTGCTAGCTAAGAAAGTCCCCAATGCCATCTGGCCTGTGATGGGCTATAGGGCAAAGAAAAGATCTGCCCTCCCTGCTATGAAATAATTTCTCTCTCCATACTCTTTTGTAACTCAGACTAGGTGTATGCAACTGAACCAACTGCACACTACTTCCCTATTCATCCTACCTCCACCTTTCCCTTGTTCTGTTCTTTCTCTGTGTTGTAAGCCCCTCAGGACAGGAAAGTACCCTATTGGACTCTGTAAAGTGCTATGCACAGGGAAGGTAGAATATAAACAAACAAACAAACAAACAACAGGGTAGCATGTCTTCTGTACTAATATAGGGAGTAGATTTTCAATGAAAAGAATCTGGACCATGGATTATTTATGATTCCTATCCTGCCTGTCTCCCCAAAATGAGAGTCAATATATGGCTCATAAAGCACAAAGCTCATTAAAGCACAAAAAATACAAAATACAAACAAAAATGAAAACACAATGGATAAAGTACACAACTGTACAGTTTTGCTGTAGAGTTTGCATGATTTTCCGCACACACATATACATATACCTGAGGGCTGTTGCATACTACCCTTCAGCAATAATTATTGTGCTTTACTTGCCAAAAGGCTTCCCCCTCCAAAGAGAAAATATTACTAAGTTATTGTCATTGACAAACAAGTGCTGTTTCCTCTTCACTGTACGCTTTCAAGCCACCACATCCAGTAGACTGCAGATGATTACTTCAAGCTATGCTATCCATTTTAAAGCTGACAGTTATTGCTTTAGGCTCAAAGCCAGATCAGGGCCAGATGACCGAGGCTTGTGCCATATCACATCATCAATGGGAATATGATTTAAATCAACAGCAGTATAATACAGTATATGCATTCATCAGTAGAAGACCTATGTTGTAATTAGTTACCTTGGACCGTGTCACACCATGCAATTACAGTCGTCCCTCCATTTTCGCGGTGGATCTGTTCCTGACACCCACCCACCCCACAAAAATGGAAATTCACAAATATTCAAGCCCCATTGGCTTGAATGGCCACATGCCAAGGGTGCATGCATCATTTTAACCCTCCCCACTTGCCGGTCTGCGAAAGACCAAGACCGCGGATTCAAAGTCTGGTAAAATGGAGGGACGATTGTATAGCAGTATGATTCGATTTCAGCTACCATGGCTACATCCTATATTATCCTGGGACTGGTGAGACAGTAAAACTCCTTTGATGCATCTCTTACAGTTCTAGGATTCCATAGGACAGAACCATGACAGTTCAACTGGGATATAGTCTTATAATTGTGTGGTGCGAAAGGGCCAGTTGTTAGATTTTACATGCAATAAAGGGATCACTTTCCCTGCTTTCTTTCCCCAAAGGCTGGATCTGCACTGAAGAAAAAAAAGAAACCCAAGTTTTTTGGACACCACTTTAACTGTCATGTTTCAATGCTATGGGACTTTGGAAAATGTAGTTCTGTGAGACATTTAGCCTTCTCTGTCCTAGAACTCTGGTGCTACAACAAACTACAGTTCCCTGAATTCCATAGCATTGAGCCATGGTAGTTAAAGTGGTGTCAATCTGAATTGTTTCTGCAGTGTGGAAGCAGCCTCAGAAAGTGACAAATCTGAAGAGGAGAGGTTCCTGTTCGCAAAGAGACTCTCCACAAGGCCCCTGATACCTCAGAATATATGTTTAGGTGTAAACAAAGCCTCTGCATGAACATATGCTTTTTGCTTTTCTGTGTGAGGAATGTAATCGCACAGGGAGAGGGACTTTTCACATGTTGAATCCTGCTCAGGAGTAATTCCTGAATGGGGATAGTGCCCAGTCACAAAGAAGTATATCCTATTCATTTGGTTATTTAACACTTTTAATCATTTAAGGCCAAAAATGAGGTGATGTACAGAAGAGCACATTGAAATGCTGCCACTGGTGCAGAACACAGGGAGTAGTCACCAAGAAAGCCCTTTCTTATATCCCCACCAAATGTGTCTGTGAATGAAAATAAATTCCCTCATCAACCAGAGAGCCCAGGCAGGCTTGTACTGGAGAATAGGCCTTTGTAGGTTGCAACCAGCACTTTGAATTGTGCTTAGAAATGAGCTGACATCAGTGAAACTGTTGTAACAAACACAGAGTGCATTACAGGAATGCAAAAACAATGTAACACCATAGCCAGATCAGTCATCTTTAGGAATTGGCACAAATGTTACTCCATCTTTAGCCCAGCCTTTGCAAAACCTGAGTAACCAAGCTCAACCTCAGGGTTGAATCCAGGAGTAGACCCAAACTGCAAACCTGAATCGTCAGGGGAAGTGAAACCCCATCCAGCACAGGCTGAATCCTTTCTTATCTGCCTTTCAAACTGAACAGAAAGACGATTGCCTTGTCTTGGAAGAACCAAGACATTCCATTTATTTGCCTTCATCTGGTCCATTACTGACACTGATTAAGAATGGAAACACTTCCTTCAGATTTAGATGGGTGGGATGAATTGTGCACTATGTGTGCTGTCTGAACCGAAAACTGTGAATAGAAGATATAACAATTGTGCAAAGAGGCTGAAATAGTTATTATAATTTATACAGAAATGCAATACTTCTTGCAGGGCCTGTTGGTTTGCTTAGTCTACTGCCCACACACTAATTACAGATGGACAGCTTCAGCATCCTCATGGTCCCTTCTTATGGTTCCCTCTTTGAAAAAGGATTCTTTTAGGCAAGGCTTCAAATCAATGATACCTTCAAATACTGAAGTGTCCTCTGATAGTTCTTCAAACAAAGAGGTCATACAGCCATCCTAATTGGGAGAAACTCTTTCTCATATGCGGAATCTGTTGGTAGCTGGGGATATACCATTTTAGAACAAATGAAATCATTCACAAATGGTCCTCTAAATGCCTGCCAAGTATACAAGCATGACAAGGCAACCCCTGAATTGACTTCTAATGCTCTAACTTTAGTGATAATCCACTTACTGGGCAGAAAAATCCTAACAATGGCTTCTGGAATAAAATAAGTCAGGATTACTGAAGTCATTCATAAAGTGGCCATCTGCACCCTGCCAGAGAGAGTAGATGAGGGGACTGGCCTTGAGAAGCAGAGGTTGGAGGGGAAATTTATAGAGAAAACTATGATTCTGCCATTCCTTTCTCTCCAATATCGCGTGGAAGTTTGGAGGTATGTGAGGTGAAGATGTCAGGCCATGTAGTCATGCCTAAATGAGTATGGTCACAATGTTGCAGAGATTTAACATACTTATGCATATGGAGGTCCAACTGTATACTGTCAACATCAAACCAGAGCTTTGAAAAGTTACTTTCTTGGACCACAGCTCCCAGAATCCTATAGCCAGCATGGCCACAGCAAGCTATTTGTCATTTTTTAAGGCTACAACATTATACTTTTAGGCTGCTCATTTCTTTCTTTTACTTGTTTTGCTTTAAAATTGTGATTAGTTTTGTCATTGGTTTGTGGTTTTGAACCCCTGTAAGTAGCCTGGATTAACTAAATAGAAAGGCAGTTCTAAATATTACCACAGACACAGGGTGAGGGGGGGTCTGTTCAAAATCCCATCTGAAGACACAAAATCATCAGGAAAACCTTGTATATTGAGGCTGGAGACAGATAATGAGTAAGACACAATGGTGTGGTTCTGCTGAGAGAACTGCTTCCACCATCATTGGGGTGCACTGGGTTGTCTGTAACCTTTAAATAACCTGCCTGCAGGCAATACCAAAATATGGGACAAGAAGGGCATGGGAGGAGAAACAGTCTAGGGAGCAGCCATTACAACAGTAATGAGCAGAGAGAGAGAGATCCATGGGAAGTCAGCCCTACTATCATGGTAGAAGGGATGCCAACTTGTCAACACAGGGTGAAATGTTCCCCATTTCAAGTAGTCTGGATACGCTTGGTAACAGGCCCCATGGGTTGAAAATGCTGCTGCTCATTCACTCAGTGGATAATGAAAAAACATCTCTGATCCAGGACTTTATCCTGGATGAGCATGTAACTCCCTTGTTGAAACAGTTCCACTGGGTGCGGGTTGGTTTCCAATCCAAAGCACTGGTCATGACCTATAATGTCCTACACAGCTTAGGTCTGACTATCTGAAAGACTGTATCTCCCCATACCAGCCAGCAAGGGTCCTAAGATCTACAGGGGAAGGCTTTCTCAGTCCTGCCACCATCACAGACTCACTTGCCGAGGACAGAAGAGAGAGCCTTCTCTGGAACGCTCTTCCAAGGAAGGCTAGATTGGCCCCTCTCTGCCTTTCACCAGCAGGCAAAGACATTTTTATTCAAGTAGGCTTTAAAATATATAATCATGTCAGGGAGGATTTTTTATGGGGTGTATGTTTTTAAACTTTTGTAAGTTTTATGTAATTTTATACTGTTTTTAGCTAGATGATTTTAATTGTTTTAAAAAAATTGTAAAGTTCTCAAATTATTTTATCTGTGAACTGCCTTGAGTCACTTTCTGATAGAAAGGCAACATAGAGTTCCACCAGCTGCCATGGAGTGAGATGATACTTTGAACTCCGAGTGTTTCTGCTATTCCAAGGTAAATCAGCTTTCTGTAAAACTCTTTCTGTTGACCCCCAAGGCTCATAGAATGTATTTTGTGTTGATTATATTGATTGTTTGCAAAGCTATTAATAAAATCTGTTAAAAACTAAAAGAAAAAAGAAAGGCAACATAGAAATGAAATAAATAAGTACCAACAACAAATCTTGCCAAGAAAACCTTGTGATACACTTGACTCAGGGTTGTGATAAGTCAGAAGAGACTTGAAGACACACAACAACAAACAAGACTGCAGGAGATGGAAAGGAGGAGAACATAATGTTCATTGCACCAGACCATTTTTTATTTCAGTGAGGTGTAGCATAAAAGAGGAAGGATTTTTAGGAGTGTCTTTAAACTCTTATAACCTTTGTCTCAGGGAAACAATTTTATAAGTGTGGGGTAAAATTTCAAAATTTTGGAAAGTTCTTTAAACAGACGTAATGGGACAGAAGAAATTTATGCATATATACAACATACAAAAAAACCAAAACAAAATCCACAGCTCTCTCTCCCTCTCTTTAAAATATGTTTGTCTCCAGCCCTAATTATGTAATTTACACCTTTATTTGTTAGGAGAATAGACAGAAGCAGGTGATTACACAATGCCAAAAATGTCACTTTGCTAAAATACCATCTGCATGCAACTAGAGGAGAGATGCTTAGTTAAGCAGAGCTTTGCTCATAAAGTCTGCCACAACAATGCAGCCATCTGCTGGCCTTGGTCAGTGAGGTTTTTCATCTGAAATGCTTCCAGAAAGTTATGGAACCCACAGATCTGGGAATCTTCAGCCAACAGAAAAGAGAGACGCCATCTGCAATGGCCATTCATATCAATAGCTGTGTAATTCTGAAACTACACAAAGAACATATATGGCCTCCTTGTAGAAAATTTATCTTAATGCATTTGGCCAGGGCAAGTCCAAAGAAAAATTATATGAATACATCTCTGGAAATGTCAAGCTCTGATTGCTAATAATATTTGGATCTTGGGTTAGAAGGTTCCTTCAAATGTTTTACAGTAAATGTAATCTGTAACTGGTAGTTTTGAGGCAAATGCGTAACTGGGGTTGTGCAGTCTAACAACAGTTCAGTTTGTGACTGAGTGAGTAGACAATTTTGGACTAGATATCTCTTCATCAGCAAGAGCTATTATATATAATGAATAGCACCATTCTATGGACATTTACTTAGAAGCAAACTCAAATATTTTCAGTAGTACAAAGGAAGGGAACTTTGTCCTGGAAATCCCTGAATCAATTAGGGGCCACCACCCTGCTGCCACTTGCTGCTGCATTATCTAAAATCCTCCCAAATAAAACAAAAACCCAGCACATTTTCCTTTCAAATAAGGTCTGTCCTCCCATGCACCTTGCTTACAAGTGCAACTGCACTTCCAGGTTTTCAGGAAGAATATGTCCATTTCTAAAAGATATATCAGGAGTGCATGCTTTCTTTTTTTAAGGAAAAAAAATCCTATGTGAAGTTGTAGGCTTTCATGGTCAGCATCCATAGTTTTTTGTGGGTTTTTCGGGC
>CM034706.1:94589195-94613351 GCA_020142125.1 Phrynosoma platyrhinos
AGCATTTGTTGGATTTTCTTGGTCGGTTTGTAAACCATTTGGAGGTTTAGTCCTCCCTACCCAGGGTCTCACAGTATATACATACCCACTCTCTTCCATTCTAGCATTCTCTGAAGATGCCAGCCACAGATGCTGACGAAACGTCAGAAAGAAACTCTTCTAGAACATGGCCACACAGCCCAAAAACCCACAAAAAACTATTTAAAAATTCTCTTTCTTCCTTGGATACAGCTGTAAATTTAATCGTGGCAGAACATCCTGGAAAGGAGGCCACAAAAGCAGATGGGTTGTATTCCACCCCGCCCTGTAAACTGTGTTTAGAACTGTAGATTTTGTTAGATGCAGATGACATGATGGTATATTTCTGAACAATTAAAGTGTAAAAATGAAAGCCTAGGCACATTTACTTAAAGGTGAGTCCCATTCCTTCAAAAATTCAAAACGCTGGTTATGGCCTATATGGCTTGTTGCTGCTGTTGTTGTTGTTGTTGTTGTTGTGTGCCCTAAATCATGGGGTTTTCATGGAATGATTTGTTCAGAGGGGGTTTGCCTTTGCCTGCCTCTGAGGCTGAAAAGAGTGTCACCCAGGGGTTTCCATGGCCATGTGGGGATACAAACCCTAGCTTAGGTCTAGGTTATCTAACACACCATACCTCCCCATGCTTACACTCTGAGAGTGACAGGAGAGCCCTTTCTCTCAGTCCAACCACCTTCTCAGGCACTTCTAGTGGGAACACAAAAGAGGGCCTTCCTGGTGACTGCTCCCAGACACTAGAATTTCCTTCTGAGGGAGACTAAAATGCCCCATACTAGAATTGTCATCCTTCCATCAGGGGACGGGTGGATTCAGTGGGAAACTGGCCTTCCATCCTGAAGACAGCTCACCCTCAAATCAGGGATTTGGTCCTGTGCCTTGAAGACAGGTTGTGGTGAGTACAGGTAGAAACTAGTTTCATTGGCCAATGTAGACATACTCTTATATAGAATCAAAAGAACTAATGTTCCAAGCTAACAGCAAGTAACATCTGGTAGATTGTGAACAAGATAAAATTGACAAGAATGATAACACATGTTCCACAGAGAAAGAGCACCAAATTACACATAAAGTTATCAAAGTATACACTACTTTTTACAGTTGATAAAATTGGGAGCAGGACAGGAAGTTTCCCTACAGTTGATAAAACTGGGAGCAGAACAGGAATTGCAATGGAAGCTGGAGATTAAAAAAATCAGTCTGGCTGTTTTTAGCTATTTTTAGGGCCAAAACACACTGCAATAAAAATCCAGTTTGAGACTTTAACTGCCCTGGCTCAATGCTAGGGAATTCTGGGAACTGTAATTTTATGAGACATTTAGCCTTCTCTGTCAGAGAGCTCTGATGCCACAATTAACTACAATTCTCAGGATTTCCTAGCACTGAGCCAGGGCAGTTAAAGCACTCTCAAACTAGATTATTTCTGCAGCGTGTTTTGGACTTAGTTTAGAAGTTGTTGGAGTTCCTGCCAATTCATGAAGCATCTGATGTCAAGTTTCTCTAGTTTCAATGACTTCTCTGCATCCCTTTAAAAACTGATGGACATTTTAAAAAGTTACACTTCCAGAGGTATTACTGCGGCTTTCCAAGAATTCTGCACAATTAAAACCCTGCCTTACCTGTAATTAACCCAGCACTGGATATCAACAGCTTTCAACAAGTAAATGATTTGCTATTGACATGAAGCTGATGGGCATGCCCAGTTTTATTATTAAGCCATTGAAAATAATGGTGCTGGACTTTGTATGTAGCAAAAAATCTGAAATAAGATATCTTTTCCAGTTTTTATTACTAACAGATCAAACCCAAAGCATATAAATAATTAGCATGAAATCACTCTTGCAAATTACATGTTAACACTAAAGGGTTTGAGTAAAAATAAGATTTCTGTCAAATTAAAAACGTGTTTAAATAATGACCGGTTTAAAGAGAATATTTAAAACATATCTGCCTTATTGCAAGGAAGCAAAGGCAAATCAGAGTGAAGTAGGAGTTCAGATATTTCCTATTAACATTTAAATAAATCACCTGGTCAATATCCTAGAAACCAAGGTCTTTAAACTCATTTGGACCGGTCTATTGTGCTGTGAACAAACATGCAAAATGTTGGCTCTTTGCAAACAATACAAAGATCTTTCCCTCTTCTGATCAAAAGTTGTAACCATGGTCACAACGAAAATAGACAATGAGATGAAGTGCTTTCAGCAAAACAGAGATGAAGAAATTGGGAAGTGACAAAGAACGTGGCCAGAAACTGCAACCCTATATTGGATTTTCATCTCCTCTCCCCTTCATGTGTAGTAGTGGAAATACATGATACAATGACATCACCATGCTCTGCATCTCCACACCTCTCTGCAGCAGCAGTGGTTTAGGGAATCATGCAGTTTGATATCTGCTATATTATGTCCACTGCAGCAAGTTACAGCACAGATTAGAAAGGAAATTGACAGAGTCACTTCGGATACAGATTTTCACGTTCGTTGTGACATCTAGTTCTGCCCTGGTGTTCTTTTTAAAAAACACATTTCAATTTTATTATTATTATTCATTTATAAATGACATATGGATAGTTTTGGCAAAAATTAGAAATATAGCATAAACCTACAGCTTTATTATACAACTAATTATACATAGCAAAAACCCTTCCATTATCATTCTTTTAAATAATAATTACCCAAGTGCAATTATTTGCTTAAATAACCTGTACATTTTTAATATTCCCAATAAAGCAAGTGGCTGTGCTGTATTGTGCAGTTTAGTGAAGACTGACTGATGATTGTCAGGATTTTTCGGGCAGCAAACAACCCCATGGGCATTTACCAATTGGGTAATTGTGCTATAGCCTTCCTTCTCTTATTGTAGTAATAATGGTTAGCTTGGTTATGTAGACAAGCCGGCTCCAGATGTGCTCAACTACTACTCCTATCATCCCCACTCAGCATGCTCAATGGCCAGGGATGGCAGAAATTGTCGTGCAGCACATCTGTGAATGTTAGGTTGGGAAAGGCAGATGAAAGGGAGGAAAGAGAGATCGTCATGGCTGGCCAAATCAATCTTGATGATCAATGGCATATTTTGAACCTTCACATTTCCAAAATCCACCATCACTAACACAACCTGAATAAAGCCATATGAGTTTTAATTCTGTGGACAGCACGAACATAATAGAAGCTTTTTTCTGAAGATACTGAAGTTTGCAGAAAGCATGCACAGTATTCATATTCATGGCTTCTATGTTTAATAATTTTTCTTTGATTTCTGGGGAACCAAGGTGGACTGTTCTCTGTACAAAACAGAATTCCAGCTGCTTCAGCTGCTTTCAACTGAATAACTAAACAGAGGACTTAATTAAGGTCCCAGTCTGCCTTCTTAGAAGGGGAAAAGCACTTCAGTGACACACATCGTAAGCAAGGCGATACCTTGGATTGGACCAACTTTTAGCCATAAGAAGATGCAAACTTTCTAATTCATAGACTTCTTTGTGAGGGAAAAAGAGTTCAGAAAATTAATTTCCATCAAAAATATCAATCTGTGAAATCTTGTATTGCCTTTCTTCAAAGGCTAGGGTGGATTTCATTTTTACTATCTCAGTAGAATAAATGAAACTCAGCAGCACAGTCCCATAACATCTACTAAAAAATAAATAATAATGTGTACAGTTGTTTAGTCCGACTGGTACTTTGAAGATCGAGGTTTATGTCCCCAATGAACCATGAAAGTTACCTTAGGCCAATTACTCTTGGTGTGGCCACACACTGCAGAATTAAAGGTGATTGACACTACTTTAACTGTCATGGCTCCATCATTCAGAATCCTGGGGTTTATAGTTTGGTGAGGCACCAGAGTTTTGTATTAGACCAAGCTGAATACCTCACCAAACTACAAATTTCAGGATTCTATAGGATAGAGTCATGGCAGTTAAAGGACGTTTTCACACTTGGGGTCTCAAAGCCACCTGGAAGCAATCAAGAGCCATTCCAGAATGGATCCTGCAGCTTCAGACCTGTGAAAGCAACATCATTCCGGAATGGCTCTTGATTGCTTCCGGCAGCGGCAACTCAATTCCTTTTTAAAAAAGGAATTGAAAAGAATGGGGATGATGCAGAAATGCGCCGGGGATGGCACTGGATGGGGCGGGGCGGGGCTTGCTGCGACATCGTGTGAACACGCGGAGCAAGGACCCGGACTGACGCAGGATTGTGCCGGGGATGGCACTGGATGGGCGGGGCTTGCTGCGACGTCGTGTGAAAACTTTGCAAAGGAGCCTGACTGGGGCCGGACGGAGGTAGGATTGCGTCTGCCTTAAGCCCTGTGTGAAAACGTCCAAAGTGATGACAAACTGCTTTAATTCTGCAGTGTGATTACACCCTCATAGGCTTGTTATAAAGATAATGGAGGGTGGGGGAGAAGGACAGCCAGTGTTCAAGGTATGCCTCCTTAAGCTACTTGCAAGAAAGATGGAATATAAATATAAAATAAAATGAAAAAACACGAGTCAAACAATTCCACTGAACTTTAGTAGATTTACCCCCAGAGAACTAGGTAAACTCATCTTTAAAGAGTTTGACTGACTACACCATGTTGTAGAGTAATGGTGGAGAAGCTGTGAGCTTCCAGATATTGTTTGACTGCAATTTCTATCAGCCCTAGTCAAGGGTGAAAGATGATGGGAGTTGTGTGCAATAACATTTGATTGGGTAAGCCTTATGGCACAGATAGACTGGACAGATGGATAAAACCATTCTGTGTTCATTGTGCCTAACAGAGATTTGGAAGGGATACTGGGAACACTGGGAACAAGATGATACTTTGAAAAACTATATTGTTCCCTAAGGAGAACAGAGGATTCCAATGCCTGAGGGATTGTGGCATAAAGTACACAGCGTAACACACAAAGCATCCAGCTCTGCAAATGAGGCTATTCTCAACTCCTTTGAGTCCTGCTTTCTATGTTTTCCAAAAACTAAAATAAAAATTTCCAGCAGGGATGAATTTTCATCCACTACAGTTCCTCTCACAATCACAGGAATGTTACAATTGCAAAGGACAAAGTGAGCTATTCATAACTACCGCATACACTTGACCATAAGCCAACCTCATGTATAAGTTGAGGGCAGGTTTTGGGCCAAAATTATGGATTTTGATATGACCCATGGATAAGTCAAGGGTAAAACTTAGGGGCATGTAATGAAGGATGTAAAGGATGAAGCAAAGGAAAACAATACCAAAGAACTTACAAAATTCCAACAGGCATAACTATTTGTGCTCATACTAAAGGCTGGATGCCTTTATTTGCGCTCATACTAAAGGCATAACTATTTGCGCTCATACTAAAGGCTGGATGGGTGAGAGAGTAGAAGAGAGCCAGTGCTTCCAGGGCTAATTAAACTCTTGCCTTTCACCAAGGGATGGTGTATATGCGTGTGTGTATATTGACCCATGAATAAGTCTACTCAGTTTTATTTATATATATATATGATTTAAAGTACAGTACTTACATTGACTCATGAATAAGTCTACTCAGTTTTTTAGGGGCCCAATTTTTAACCTAAATTTCTAGACTTATACATGGGCATATACAGTATGTCTTTGTACAGTATCTAAGAGGAGCCTTGAAAAGCTATTGAGAATAAGTTGGTATTTGAAAAAAACTACAACAGCACTGTTCCCCAACAGGAATGTAGAAAGTTGGGGGAAACCCCTAAAACATGAATTTGAAAATGCATTTTATTTCTTAATAAACTAGGAATATGTGTGCAGAATGTTAGGCAAACTAAAAACCTTCTTCCATGTGAAAATTAACCTATGATTGTATTTATAGTAATGTAGGAACGCTCTGTCCTTGCTCTCCTTCGGCCAGCAAGTTAAAACATTTGCATATCATCAAATTTTAGAAACTAACTGGGATGGGCTTTTAATGTGTGTGATGATGTTTTTAAAGTTTGTATATAGTCTTTTAATGAATATATTTTTAATATGTAACATTCTGTCTTATGAATTGCTTAATTGTTGCTTTCAGTAACTCTTATATTTATACTTTTATTGATGTTTTTGCATATTTTAAACTGTATTGCTTTTAAATATGTTGTTAGCTTCTGACTTGGAAAAATGGCCTCCGGAGCATGTTTCCCAATTTGCATTGGAGGGGATGCATCCAGACGGCTCTTTTAGGGGCAAACACTGTGTGATAAGACCTGGCTCCAGCCCAAATTGGGTTCTAATGCTCAAGAGTATGCTGGGTTCAGGAGGAGGTGCAATAATTCCCCGAGTTCAAAATGCAAAAATAGTTTGTACTCAAATAACTCATCAGGCAAAAGAGGAGAGAGTATAACCTTGTCTTTCCCAGTAGTTTCAGACAAAAGCAAACTGCCAAAGCTCTTCTATATTGTTTGTTCATCTTTTGCCATCTTGACCACATTCTGAAGTTATTTGGCCACATGTGTCTCAACTATTATCTCTGATACATTGGAGGGCACGTTGTGTGGATTGGATGTGGTTTGTACAAGGCAGGCAAGGAAGAGCTGTCTTCTGTTGAAAAGCTTTGCCCTTGTTGGAATGGTTAGTAAGAGGAGAGAAAAACTCCTATATAGAAAGGTAAAACAATGTTCTTGTATTACAAAATATAAAAAAAAATCAAAACAAATATTTTATTTTCAAACCTCTACTGCTAGAACAGTTCATCTGCAATCTTAAAGTGTTAACATTATTATACTGAGTATTTAGACTATCTTTAAATTACAGCAAAGTAAAAAAGAAAAGAAAAGGGAAAAACCTACCTGGAAATACACTTTTTGCTGTCTTGGAACAGGTGTCTTAACCAATTTTTCTAAAATCTTTTTGAGTTTTTAGTGACCTTTCCTCCTCTTTCCAGTTCATGTGTTTACTGGTGGGTGGACAATCTAGCTGTTGTTTTTAAAAAGCTAATATAGTAAGTTGTGCAAAAGTGTTTGCCAGGCTGTATTCATAGTATTGATTTTTGATTTTTTACAAAATCTTTTTTCAAAATCTTTTGGTCTCCAAATCCAAATCTCAGAGTTTTGTGTGTAATGAAAAAGTTTTCACACATAAACCAACTCAGTAACAATTTCTTTTAAAATGCCCTGCAGATTGTTATCTTTAGTATACTGGCCATGTGTTAAAACATCTCCCTTCCCTGTATGCTTGGTTTTAGGGAGTAAAAAAGCTGAAACTGGCTGGATAGAATACTGAAAAATTTTCAAAAACAATCAGCTACAATCTCAACTTCTTCTTTACAAAGGGACTACAATGGTTTCCCTTTAACAAACAGATAAATGTTGAACGCAAAACCATTGGAAACATAGCCAGTTTTTAAATTTTGCTATAGAGAACTTTGCAGCTAACTGCTACAGAGGAACTACAGGTAATTGGATTCAACTATTTGTGGAAACCTTAAGAGTTTGTGTAACTATACATGAAAATCCATACTCTGAGAGACAGTGACTTTTCCACTTGAAATTGTGGGGAAAAGAGGACACTGTACCAATACACATGGATTTCTGAAAACAAATTTTAGCCATTAAAATAAAAACTCACAACAATTATAAAATGTCACAATAATGTGATTCCTCAATTTACTGTTTAATTATGATTTGAGTACTGAGTTTAAAAATTAGATTTTAATTTACACACAGAGATGAATTGCTACTGGAGTCTCACACTGGACAAATCTATTCTGACACTATCAATAAGCCAAAGAGGTATGGTGGTGATGAGACAGTTAACATAAATAGTTGATCTTCACCTCTTAGGACATGTTCACATCCAAATGGCTATTATAAATGTCCAGGGCTTAATATAAAGAGATCCTAAATTAGAAAACCACCACCAGCAGCATAATTCATTTCAGAGTAATGTTTCAGCTTATGGCCCAAGGCTCTGTTTGATAACTATATTAAAATATGTAACAATAAATTTCCCAGCCCACCTCAGAAGACAAAATATATTATTTAACACAATCCTAACATCTTTTTTTAAAAAAAGCAAAACAAGGAAACCAATCACAATTTATGCTCCCCCATTGCTCCCATATAGGTTTAGTTCCTCTGTTTGGGCACAGTTTTGTAGCACGGGTCCAAAACATACTGCAAAAATAATCCCGTTTCAGACCACTTTAACAGCCCTGGCTCAGTGGTAGGAAATCCTGGGAATTGTAGATTATTGTGGCACCAGAGCTGTCTGACAGAGAAGGCTAAATGTCTCACAAAACTCCAGTTCCAGAATTCACTAGCATTGAGCCAGGGCAGTTAAAATGGTCTCAAACTGGATTATTTCTGCAGCATGTTTTGAACCACACAGTGTGCTGTTTTCTGTTGGTTCAGCCAAATTTCTGTTGTACTTGTTGTTCTACAACCAATTCCAAATATCTGTTTATGTGCCTGCCTGGATGGCTCTCCCTTTCTAAATTGCTAGGCCAACACTCTTTAAGTCACAAAGCTAGGACAAACTTGCCTAAACATGTGTGCCATAACTGTGGAAATCCAAGAACAGATGTAATGTAATATTTTGGCTTAAGAAATGAAAGCAGGGTACTCTTTCTTCCTGGTATGAAGTGCTATAAGAACTCTTTTTCTCGGAAGATGCTAGTCACAGATGCTGGTGAAACATCAGAAAGAAACTCTTCTAGAACATGGCCACACAGCCCGAAAAACCCCACAAAAAAATTTATAAGAACTGTCTCCATTTCTCTGTAAAGCACTGGTACTAAAAATATGAAGTGGGCTTCCCTAGAGAAGCACAGACAGTTTTAAATAAAAATTTCCCCCAGTCCCTCCCATTGGGCTAAGAGACAGAGCAACAGCAGCACATCAGTATATTCTCCTGTAACAAACACACTATGCCCTGCGAGTTTCTGTAGTCATCTCTTGTTGTCTGTAAGTTGCTGTCACAGGAGTTAACATGATATAGTTGACCCTTCTAAAGATTGCCTTGTCCATTTTCCATTGATTTGCTTTCTCCCAGGCTGAGAACTAGACAACTGTATATATTCGACTATAAGTCGACCTCATGTATAAGTCGAGGGCAGGTTTGGGGGCCAAAATTATGGATTTTGATATGATCCATGGATAAGTCAAGGGTAAAACTTAGGTGCAAGTAACAAAGGATGTAAAGCAGGGGTAGGCAACCTTTTTGAGCCAGAGGCCGTGTTGCTGTCCCTCAGACAATTGGGGGGCCGAAGCACCAAAAACAAACAAACAAATAAATAAATAAAATATGCATGCACACTCTCTCAGCCTCAGAAAAGTCATGGCAAAACCCCTGTGGAGATTTTGCCAAGAAAGCCCCAAGAACAAGTAATAACAACAATAATCAATATCATCATAGCGAGCGGCGGCGGGGTGGTGGCAGGACTGGCCTGGGGCCGATCCAAAGGCCTCGGGGGGCCGCATCCGGCCCCCAGGCCTTAGGTTGCCTACCCCTGATGTAAAGGATGAAGCAAAGGAAAATGATGATAAAGATCTTTAAAAAAAATTGACAAGCATAATAAATAATAATAATAATATTTAAATAAAATAATTGTTTGTGCTCACCCTAAAGGCTGGATAGATCTGACAGTATGGGGGGTTGGTGCTTCTTTTAGCTGCTCCAAGAAAAGATTAAGCCCTCACCTAAAGTACAGTACCTACACTGACCCACAGATAAGTTGACCCAGGTTTTTTGGGTCGATTTTTTGATTAAAATTTCTAGACTTATACATGAGTATAGAGAGTATATAGGAAAAACAACTTAGAGCAAAGAGGAAGAAATCTTATTCTTAAAGCATATAGACCCTTTCTCCTGAACGTTATTCATCTGACTGTTCCCTGATAGTATCAACATACACATTTCTGAGGATGCTGTCTGCCATAATAAACACAAGTAATTCAATTTCTGAAAGCACAGTTTCTGTCACTGGTAGAAATATGTTTGAGGATGCTATTTGGTCTGCATTTCAAGATGGCCTGACCTGATCTGAATCAGACTTATTCACAGATTGGAATGCAGCTTCCTTTAAAATTTGCACTTTTTCAAAATTTGTGGTGCAGTTATTTGATTCAAAAATATATACCTAAATGTGTATTAGAATTTGTATTTTATGATAAAAATATATTTTTGAACAAGCATTGTGAAATTAAATATATTTTTAAAATTGTGTTTTGTGAGAAAATACATTCACAAGCCCACAATTAAACACATTTGTGTATAGATTACTTTTTGTATAATAGTTCATAGTACAATAGTCACAGATTCACATAGAAATAGGACAGAAGAGCCTTTTTATAAGCCTCACATGGAGCTCACATGGAAAACTGAAACAGTGCAGAAATAGACTGATCTGTTCACCCTTGATTCCTGGACATTATCTTCCTTAGGAGGTGGTGAAAAGTAATTAATGTATTCACAAAATTGTATTCCACTCATGCATTTTATTCCACCAGCTTTCAAGGATTGCCTATTTGTCTTCCTGTGTTAAGAGTTGAAATTTAGCATTTTCCATGTGCTATGAATATGCTCCCAGCAGACTGTGTCCACCTGTCCTCTAAAATACATTTCCCCCCACCTGGATTCTGTATAAAGTTCTCCTGTTTGAACAAGTTTGTGAGATTACTAGCAAACATGTTCAATCCTTGCAAGGTTCAACTCATATTCTTCCAGAAGTCCTTCTTCATGGAAACACAGATAACAGTCCAAGAAGCGAAATACAACATTATCTGTGTAGCCTAGTGTTCACTTCCAGAACTCTTCTTTTTTCTTGGGCCATGATCTTCTACTGGAAGGAGTGATAAAATAAGGTCCTTCACTTTCTTATCCCAAGCTTTACACTTGCTTCTTCTATATTGAAAGCTGTGACTAGCAGGGATCAGATGGAAAGGGTTTTCCTTTGTGTCCTATCACGTGAAGCAATACACTGTACCTGTTTAAAAACCTTTTTATTTATACAACTCTTTGGCTGTCAACTGGTTGTGACAGAAAGGTCTTTTAAATGGAGAAGGTTGTACTTTTATCTTCACAACTATGTTTTATTTTATTTTTTAAAAAAATGTGATTTAAATTACTGTTTAAATAGGAATGCTGTTCATTGTTTTTTAACCATAATTCAGCTTTTGGATTATAAAATGTTTTAACTCTACTCAATTTTAACCTAAGATGTAACCCGTCTAGGCCTCATATTGGGAGAAAGAGGTGATATAATTAAAAACAAACAAACAAACAAACAAACAATGATGTGGGCGAAAGCTTTCCCTGTATTGGCACTCTCTAATGTTTTGTAAGATTGAAATGGCATTTTTAGAAAGAGATGAATCTGTATTGTTGTTGTTATTTGCCAATCTGTCTTATGGTAACCCAATAAATGAAAGACTTCCAAGAACATTAATCATCAATTGTCTTGCAAATTCAGGGCTGTCGTTTCCTTTATTTAATCAGTCCAGTTGTTGTACGCAGTCTCCTTCTTTTTCTACTGTCTTCCACTTTACCAAACATTATAACATTTTCCAGTGAGTCACATTATCTCATGTTATGTCCAAAGTACAAGTTTAGTCATCTTTGCTTCTAATGACAGTTCAGACTTGGTTTGCTTATCATTTTGAGCAGTCCATGGTATCTGTAGAACTCTTCCAACACCACATTTCCAGTGATCAGCATATACTGTATAAATAAATCAGTATATTTCTTTTTAGGGCTACTTTGGAATATACCTCAGTTTACTTATTAAATACCCCAAACACACTTTATCTGTCATGTCCACAGCCCTCAGCAGACCCTGACTCCAACTGAACTTCAAAAAGCTTAATTCTAAGGAGTCTGGCTTAACAGCTTTACGGATCAATCATTTAAAGTGTGACTTCAGAAATACAGCTGAAGCTACAATGAGAACTCTGACTTATCTGGAGAGATTCATTGCTCGACTTGTCAAGAGTTCCAGGCTTGAGAGAAAGACTACTGAGGTGCAGCACAGTCAGGGATTTTAAAAATTATTATTATTACTACTTTTTTTAGCAGCAGGGAACAAGGGGCTGAGCTCCTGGTTAAAACAAGAATTTGCTAATAAAGGAGCAGCGAAGCAACCAATTTTCATTTCATGGAATGGAGAAGAGGGATTTGCTTGTCAGGTGTTTCTCTAGAAACATTTGCTTATGAGAGTGCAGGGACACACGGAAGTCCCTGACATTATTTTGGGGAGAAGGAGATCCCTTGAAGGATGCTGACATCTGTTTTGATGGCTTGCCCTAGAGATTTACGGACTGTAGTTTTGCCAAAGGAGGAGGCTGTGTAGCTGTTCACTGCACTCTCTCCTTGCAATGAAAACTGCTCCACTGGAAAAAAGCAACAGCACATATAGAAAAGGCAAGTATCAAGTAAGTGCCTAATTTCACAGCAGATGAGATATTAGCACAGGGGTAGGCAACCTTTTTTTGTCGGGGGCCAGGTTGCTGTCCCTCAGACAATTGGGGGGCCGAAGCACCAAAAATAAATAAATAAATAAATAAATAAATAAATAAATAAAATATTTAAAAAAAAAATTAAATAATTTAAAAAATATGCATCCACATTCTCTCAGCCCCAGAAAAGCCATGGCAAAACCCCTGTGGAGATTTTGCCAAGAAAACTCCCCAAACAAGTAATAACAATAATAATCAATATCAACATGGCGGTGGCGGCGGCGGTGGCGGCGGCGGCAGGACTGGCCTGGGGCCGGTCCAAAGGCCTTGGGGGGCCGCATCCGGCCCCCGGGCCTTAGGTTGCCTACCCCTGTATTAGTACTATGGCACAAAGATAATCCAAGCAAGGTTTCCAGCCAGAGATATGTTTTGGAAACTTTAAACCAGGGGTCAGCAACCTTTGTTGCTGGGGGACCGGGGGGGGAGGAATGGCATGGAGGCCAGGCATGCGTGTGTGCGCGCGCACTTGCCTCCCGCGGGCATGCGCACAACACCCGCCACCGCCTGCATGCACGCGTGCATGGGAACGCCATTTTGGAAGGCCCAACGGTGCCGTGCGCATGCACACGGCGCCGTTGGGCATTTCAAAATGGCGCCCATGTCACACGCACATGCACACATGATGCAGGCACCATTTTGGAAGGCCCCATGGCAGCTGCGCCTTGGGAAAGCCCCACCATGCCTGCGCCATGCGAATTCGTGGGGCCTTAGGAAGGCATGTGCGCATGATGCAGGCTCCATTTTGGAAGGCCCCACAGCAGCTGCGCCATGCGAATTCGCACGGAGCAGGCACGGTGGAGCCTTCCCAAGGCCCAATGGCAGCTGCACTGTGTGAAGTCGCATGCCGCAGCCACTGTGAGGCCTTCCAAACTGGCGCCCACTGCCGTGTGCATGCGCATGCAGGCACCATTTTGGTGTCCAAAATGGTACCCGTGCTTGCACATGCATGCACATGATGGCGGGCCCCATTTTGGAATGCCCAACAGTGCCGTGCGCATGCACACGACGGCAGTGCTTTGGGTGTTCCAAAATGGCGCCCGCCACCGTGTGCATGCGTGCGCAAGCGCGGCTGCCATTTTGGATGCCAAAATGGCACCCGTGCTCACGCATGGCGCGCCGGTGCATGCGGGGCGGTGGCGGCAGTGGCGGGACCGGACACGGGCCAGTTCAAAGGCCTTGGTGGGCCACATCCGGCCCGTAGATTGCCGACCCTTGCTTTAAACTGATGAGAATTATTAAATGTTCTGCTTATCAAGATTAGGGATGGAAAGAATATTTGAAAAATGGTTGAGAAATGCATTTTTCAAGTGTCAAGATGACCTGATGAAAATACTCCTGGACTGATGAGAATCTTCTCAGATTAAGAGTTATTCTGCATAAAATTTGTCTGTGGTTGTTTGGTGTAGAAAATAGCATTTTCTGCATGGAAAATAGTATTTCAGTGCAGAAATATTAATTCCTGCATAGTAAATGTTTAAAATCTGCACGTTTGATTTGTATAGAAAACCATTTTCTATACAGAAAAAAAAATTGCTACCCAGGAATTAATATTTCTGCACTGAAATATTATTTTCCACATAGAAAATGCAGCTTCTGGTAGAGAAAATGCTGTTTTCTGTGCAGAACAACCATATGCAAGTTTTACACTGAATAAATCCTGAATTGTGAATAGCCTCTGAAAACTGTTTTTGAGGGCTTTCTTGCAGCAGGAAGAAAATTGTTGAAATCATTCAGTGCTACTTTTGAGAAGAAACTTAGGGGCTTTGCAGACCAGCACAAAGGGCTGGCCTGGGATGGAATTGGGGTGGGGCAGCCACACACCGGCTGCTCCGACTCCACCCTGATGCTGTCCTGATGCCACATGCCCATCTCCATGGTGCACAGCGTCAGGATGCCCTTTTGGCACAGCGTGCGCACACGCTGTACCAAAAGGGCACAAAAAAGCCGCCGCCATGGCTGAAGGGCGGCCTCTTACTGCCCCCCAAAAGAAGGATCGGGGCTATGGTGTGCGGTTGCCATGGCCCCAATCCACCACTCCCAGGGGCAGCTCTGTGCCGCCCCTTTTGCACTATCTGTATTGGGCCTTAGTGACGATTTACATCCCAAGTTGAGATGCCAAGGAATGTTGGATCTCTCTTCTTACAGGCAGGATCAGACAGAAAACCAGTCAAACTAAAAGGTTAAATCTTTTCTTTCTCCATTAAAAGGCAAAGCAATTAAGCATGCTACCTGCCTGGTAGCTAATACTGTTGGGGCATCAAAGGAAGAGGTACATGAGTTTGCCTATTATACCCCTCCTTTTCCCACTCTTCTCTTCCAAACCAAGACAGCATGGCCACCTAGACCCACCTTGGGAGGATACCTGCAATTTTTCTCATCCTAAAGAGAAAAAGTGTGCCTTGACACACTGAAACACCCCATGGAAAAACAGATAACCTGTCATGATTTTTTCACATATCATTATTTTTTGCAAAGATTTGCATGTATGTTTGTTTCTCCAGAAAACAATGTATTTTCTTGTGCAGAACATTCAACTTACTGTTTATATAATATATATACATAGAGAGAGAGAGAGAGAAACAAATTTTTTACTAAAAACTCCTAATGCAAAGAATCATTGAAAAATGCTGAAAAACTAATGCATGTCCAACCAAATATAAAAAAACTGAAGAGATTAGGATCATTTTATTAACCATTGTAAGGGATATTGTTGCTCACCTTTGGTACTGTGATTTAGGAAACAGAGATTAACTAGGCCAAGTATGCTGCCAACATGCAGGTTCATACATCCCTAAGCTACAACAAATTACATCCTTGGGTACATGGACCCAAAATTCACCTCCATACTAGACCTAATCATTCAAAAATGATTAGATGTTTACACTTATTGGTAAATGGAATCTGATTTAACTTTCAAAACATTCAAGTCATTTCTCTTTGTGTAAGAAGTTAGCATTTGTTGTGTAGCACAACACAACACACAGTATTGCTTGAACACTTTCCCCGACACAGGAATGGCTGCTATTTTTGGTTACTGCCTGGAAGGTAGAGTTGCTCTAGTATCAGAGCACTTGCTTGGACATTATTTTGTTATATGATGAGAGCTTGAGAGAGTTACTGTTTTCACTACAGCAGCAAACTGCCCATGCTAGGTAGGCAATACTGGGAGTTACAGTTTTTTTAAAAAGTAAAATTTTTGAGCTCTGAATGTGACTATTCACAGCATTCTTTACCACCCCAAACACACATGATGCTTTAATTTAATTTTATATGTCTCGGTTGGCATGGAAGTGAGAAGAGGTGCTGTTCCTCAGTTTTCACTGGACAGTAGAGAAATTGGGAAGAATAAATCACCAGGAAAATATGATATCCCAACTGAAATGCTACAATGCACACAGACAGAATCAACTCAAGTGTTAACTAAAATATGCCCACAAATATGGATAACAAAACAATGGCCAACACAATGAAAATGATCAATATACATCCTGCTCCACAAAAAAGGAGACAAAAAAGAAAGAAAGAAAAGATTGCAGCAACTATAGGACCACAGAAATTCTCATGCAAGCAAAATAATGCTGAAAACTCTGCAGCATAGACTCCAACCAATGCGATAGAGAGAGAAATCCCAGAGGTATAAGCAGTGTTCAGGAGAGGAAGAGGCACTAGGGACCACATTGCAAACATACAATGGTTAATAGAGTTCACCAAGGAATTTCACAAGAAAACTAGCATGTGATTTATAGACTACAGCAAAGCCTTTGGCTGCAGAGGCCATGAAAAGCTATAGACAGTTCTTAAACATATGAGAGTGTCACAAAAGTTGATAGTGCTGATGATAAATCTGTACTTAGGATTAAAGGCCACTGTTAGAACAGAATATGGCGAAAAAGAATGGTTCTCAATTGGCAAAGAGGTCAGATAATGCTGCATTTTATCTCCCTACTTGTTCAACTTGTATGGAGAAAATAAAATATGAAGAGCAGGTTTAGACTCAGAAGAAGGATGAGTGAATATAGGAGGAAAGCCCAAATTTAAAATGCTATTATAATGCAAATCAATTAAGATACATTATAGATGGAATTACAGAGAAAGGGGCGTCAGACTGGCTAGAGATGGAAACAAAAGAAATAGAGAATAAAATGGAAAACATATTTTTAAGGACTTTGCCATGAAAGAAATGAAAGAAATAGAAAACCCCTTTCTAAAGAACATACTAGGGATCTGGAAAAAATATAAAGAAAAATTAATGCCAGTTATCTCGCCATTAACACCAATTATAATGATAAAAAAAATTCCAATAAATTTAAAGGAAGAATTAGGGAAAGAGTTAAGGAAGCAAGAAATATATAGGATAAAAGAATGGATAAAGATAATGAAGGATAAAGGAGAAATTACAAAGTTTAAAATTAACATGGTTAAGTTGTATTCAACTGGAACAATGGACAAAAAAAATAGAATAGGAAAATTATAGAATTTAGAGAATATACGAAATTTGAGCAAATGATTAGACAAAGAGATAGTATGGAGGTAAATGAAACTTTGAAAGGAATTACAAGTGAAATATATGAACTACTATTAAAATATAATGAGAAAGAAGACTATCTTAGGACAATAAGGGAGGAGGATTTAGCACAAATAATAAATGTTCAAGAATGGGGGAAATTTTGGAATCAGCGGCATTTAAAAAAATTATCCATACAGATAAAGGAGAATTATTATAAAGTAATATGGAGATGGTATTTAACGCCAGTAAGGTTAAACAATGTACGGTAAATAAAACTATTCAAGGCTATGTTGGAGGGGATGCCAAGAAATGGGTACATATATTCATATGTGGTGGGGTTGTAGATCTGTAAAGAAATTTTGGCAACTAGTATTTAAAGAGATAAAAGAAATAACAGAAATTGATCTAGAATTTTGTCCAAAGATAGCATTATTATCTATATATGATAAGATCAATAGTACTCAAGCTAGAAAGGACTTAATTACAAATTTATTAACAGCAGCAAGACTAATTATAGCAAAAAAGTGGAAGGATCAGGGAGATCTACAAATACAAGATTGGTATAAAGAGATATGGCAAATAGCAATTAATGATAAGTTAACTTGTGGAATTAAGGTAAAAAAAGGAATATTGAAGAGAAATGATTTTAAAGAAATATGGAAAATATTTGTACAAAATACTTTAGTAAAGGAGGGAAGTGTTTTACCTCCACAGGAAGAGTTACAATTTTGGAAGGGAGAGTAATATGAAGACATTAGGCTCTGGTGATGGGGGCACTTGGGAAAGGGAGAAAAATAAAGAAAAGAGAGAGAGAGAGAGAGAAGAAAAGAAAAGAAAAGAAAAGAAAAGAAAAGAAAAGAAAAGAAAAGAAAAGAAAGGGGGGAAATGAATTAATGATTAACTAATAGTATTATACCTTTGTGGAATTAGTAAGAAGAATGAAGATATTAACAACAATTTTATGTGGGATTTTTTTTAATTTATGGGTTTAATTAATATTAAATGGTTTAATATGAAACAGATTTAGATAAAGTAGTAAAGAATGAATAATTAATGTGAGATACCATATATATATATGGAATATTATGTAAAAGGTTTTTTAAATATTATTATATGTAGGTTGTAATACTAATAAAGAATTTAAAAAAGAGAAGATAGGAGGAAGGAACATCAACAATCTAAGATATTCAGAAGAGACTATACTACTAGCAGAAAACATCATGGACTTGGAACAATTACTAAGGAAGCTCTAAGAAGAAAGTACAAAGGCAAGCTTAATGCTGAACATAAAGAAAACATAAATAATGACCATGAGCCAAGGCTGTTTGAGGGCAGTTAACAACAACATGGGCGACTGCAAGGCAGGCCCAATCACATTACAAAGAAAATATGGCTTATAAAGCAAATTGGAGGAACCAGAGCCTTCCCTGAGAAGTATTTCCAGTGCACCCTTTTAGAGACATCTGCCTCACAGATTGAGGAGCCGTAAAACCAAATTGTTAGCATGCTCTCATTTCAATTTAACAAGAGTTCAAGACACTCAGCATATCAAAGAACTCGATGCTGTGAGTATCACCTCACTAATAGATTTTTTTTAAAAAATATTCTCTTTGATACTATGCTTTTTTGAAATTCTCCAACATTTCCAGCAAACACTTTGAATTCAGATTGTGTCTCTAATGCTGCTAGTTCTTATTGGATAATTAAACCTTCATTTCCTTGTTGCTAGGGTCACAAAGAAATGACTAATATAATCCTTTTCCAAAAAGATAACAATTTATACTAATGTACTCAGGCAAGACTGCTTGCAAATGGGAAAGACTTAAAGGTCAAATTCAAGTGTAACTTCAAAAAGGAAATGCAAGTATACCTAGTAGCATATCTCAACCTTTACATTGCAAATTAGCTGATCTCTTTCAAAGTTCCTATTCAGCCTTTTACAAACTATGGAATGTGTATTTAAGCAGCTACTGGGTTACCAACCTATCATGTTGACACCCAATTTCTGTGCATATTAAAGTGTTGAAATTGGTGTGTGTGTGTTAAAGAGCATTTTATCATACAGTCTGGGAGGGCCGGAAGAGCACAGAACAACTTTCCACACAGATGATGTTACATAAATATAGATCTCTCAAACAGAAGTGAGAGAAGCGTATGTGATGGTGTGCTAGCTTTGGGTAACAACTCACGAAACTGGAGGCAGCAGGGGACTAGTTTTAAAGCTACTGTGAATATTACAAAATGTCCAACAAAAACAGCAGTTTATTGCTGTTTCAGTGTAGCAGTTGTATGTTAAGTTTATGCTTAACAAACTGAATGAGATAATGGTGTTTTCAGTAACAGTATTGACTGTTTGCATACCATTTAATAAGGGCTGACATTTTATCTGCAGAAGCCATATTGAAGTAAGCAATGGAATTTCTGTAGAGCAATAGGATATATACACAGGAGAACCTCCTGCTGAACTTTACTCTAAATTATTTAATACCCTGAATTTTGTACCCTAAATAATTTAGCACTAGAATTTCATTATCAGATTTTAGGGATGTAAAGAATATTCACACATTTTCTCATCCTCAGTGAGAAAGGATGTCTTGACTTATCTCAACACCCCATTAATAAATAGTCAACCCCCAAGAGATTATTCATTTGACATAAGAGTAAAATGATCAGTGCTCTTTTCACCATCAGCACCCAACCCCAACCCCCACCCCAAATGTTGGGCTTTGTGCAAAATACATTTCTTTTGTGCAAATCAAATATACCAAAAAGCAACATATTTTACCCTAAAATGTTTAAATCTTTGCCCAAAAGATCCTAAAAATCAATGAAAAGTACATTTTAAAAAGTCTTGCAGTCTTGCCCAGTAAAGAAAATAATGTCAAATATTTTGTTCTCATATAAGAAAATGAAATAAATGATGTGCATCCTTATAATATTTTATCTTCATTATATTTCTTCTTCTAGGGCTCAAAAGGAGCACACATGGACCTCTTAGCTGTCTTCACAGAAACTCATGTTTGCCACACAGTGCTATTTTGTTTCCCATGAGACACTTCAGACCATTCTCTCCCTGCTGGGTCTCATGTACTTTAGAATTATTGCTCTGTTTATTAAAAAGGAAAAAAAAAAAGAGTGGCCTGGAGAAACAAGTATAAAATGAGGGCTTTTATCTTTCCAAGATGCATCACAGGATTAAGGCCTGGTCACAAATTGACTGTGAAAATCTGGAAACCCAAGGAATGTCAGAGATTCTACTAGAAATTATGTGTCTTAATATCCAAGTATGCAGCCAAGCTGGTGAATTAGCTGGATCAGCAGTGATTAAGATGAAAAAAATGGCACATATACAAGGATTTCACAGAAATTCACAAGTGTCCCAGATTTCTTATTATTCTCATACATTAACACAATAGTACTTAACTATTTTTACCACATCAGATGTTTCTCCTCTATTTTGTCCTATGTAACTGAAGATCAACTATTACTGCCACTGCAGCTGCTGCTGCTACTACTACTTTTGAATAAGAAGATTGATCTTCTCTTTTGAATATACTTTCTACCCTTAAATACTTTGTTAAGTTGAGCTTCACAAAATGGTCCAACAGACATCTGTAGAAGTAATAAACACCGTGGTTCTCGGAAGTGGAGGACTCAAGTATAGCATCTGCAAATCTGGGTCCTAGACAAAAGCTGAGTCCTAGACAGGAGATTTTCATAACAAATCAGGCAGCTGTTTTCTCCTCCACTGCTTCCTAAAGTTTCTGAAAGAAAAATATATGAAACAATGCTTTTATGCACAGTGGACCAAGCTCTTGTAAGATCACACATTTCCCACCTCTAATCTAAAGGGTGAAATGGATCACTCTGAAGCAGCGGTGTCAAGCCGCCCCTGCCGATGCTGGATTGGGGCTGAGGCAACCGCATATTGCAGCCCCAATCCACCTTTTTGCTGGCCTAAAAAGAAGCAGCAAATGCCACTTCTTTTTGTGCTGACAAAAAGGCAACATTTTCCCCTCCACCACAGCTTTACGCTGCTCCTGCAATATGTGGCATGCAATATGTGGCATGCAACTGCACTGCCAGAGTGCCCAGAAGCCGGCGGTGTGAAGCCAGCTTGTGGGCATCTTGGGGGTGTGCATCATGTGTATGCTATGCCTCCAAGCAGTCAGGAAGCCAGCTTTTCATACCAGTCTGTTTCACTCCTGAATCACCTCTAATCTATCAGTAATCTAATCTAAATTTCCCACCTCTAATCTAAATTAATCTAAGGCAGGAGTAGGCAACCTTTCCCCTTTAAGGGCCGAAGGACTTCAGCTCCCAGAATCCCAGGAGCTATTGGCCAAAATGGGACTATTGGCCAACATGGCTGAGGCTTCTGGGAGCTGAAGTCCCTCGGCCCTTAAAGGGGAAAGGTTGCTTACCCCTGATCTAAGGCCATTCTGAAGTGACCCCATAGGCTTATCAATATTCTCCCATCCCTATGGAGCTGAGCTTAACAGAGCTTGAACTTCAATCTATGCACTTGTCAGAAAGATGCAGAGTTCGCTGATATTTCTGCATCCCTTGTCTGTCTGCCACCTGGATTCTGGCCAATAGCCTAATTTGAGCTCATGCTTACTTTTAGCCCTTGCGCTGCAACACTTCTGTCTTTGAATATGGTCTCTACCTTAGCCTGTGGTCTAGCCAGTGACAACCCCACATTGGTGTGGGGGGCAGGACTTCTGGCCCTGGACTTCCGATAGGGATTCCAGAAGTCCAGGGCCAGAAGGACATATGTGAGGACCACAGCAACACATGTGCAGGCCCTGAGACCACCTGCATGGGCCGAGAGAGAGCCAGCGCAGCATAAGGAGCATCCATGTGGGCCAAAACTATGCCTGCAGGGAGACGACCAGGTGTCAAACCCCTTCTGGGATGTCAACCAGTACAGTCCGCACCGCCTGAACGTGCCAGTGAGGCTACTGGGTCTAGCCTAATGCTTTGAATTACTGCTTATTTTTAGCCCTTGGGGTGCAACACTTCTGTCTTTGAATACGAGTTTTTTGCTGTTGTTAACTGCTCTTGAGTCAATCTTGACTCATGGAGACCCTGTGGATGAGACATCTCCAAGACCCCCTATTCTACACTACTCTGCTCAGGTCCTGCAGGTTCAGACCTGTGGCCTTTCTGGTTGAGTCCATCCATCTGGCATGGTCTCCCTGTTTTTCTTTTGCCTTCTACCTTTCTTAGTATTATTGTCTTTTCTAATAATATGTGCCTTCTCATGATGTGGCCCAAATTATGACAGACTCAATTTAGTCATCCTGGCTTCCAGGGAGAGTTCAGGCTTGATATGCTCAAGAAGCCATAAGTTTGACTTCTTGGCTGTCCAGTGTATCCTCAGCAGTCTTCTCCAGTACCACATCTCAAATTCATTCATTTATTTATGATCACAGACCAAATACCCACATTTTCTTTCTATCTGCTTTCTTCACTGTCACATCCATATATGATGATGTGGAATACGATGCTTGAACAATCCTCACTTTAGTGTTCAGAGTTATAGCTTTGCTCTTTAGGATTTTATCCAGATCTTTCATAACTGCCCTTCCCAGTCCTAGCCTTCTTCTAATTTCCTGACTGCACTTTCCATTCTGGTTAATGTTTGATCCAAGGTATGGGAATTCTTTGACTATTTCAATTTTCTCATTATTTAGGATGAATTCTTGTGAATCTTCCATGGTTATTTCCCCCCTTCGGCTTGTAATGTTCAACATCAAGCCTTTCTTGGCACTTTCCTCCTCAACCCTTTTCAACAATTGCTCCAGATCTTTGTTGGTTTCTGCTAGAAGTATTGTGGCATCTGCATATCTTAGGTTGTTAATGTTCCTACTTCCAATCTTCATTCTTCCTGCCTATGAGTCCAAGCCCACTTTGTGTACAATATTTTTTGCATACAAGTTGAATAAATAGGGTGATAGTATGCAGTCTTGCCTGACCCTTTTATGATTGGGATTCTGTTTTTCTGTAATCAGTTCTGACAGCAGTCTTTTCTCTTGAATACAGGTTAGGCATCAGGACAATCAAATGTAGTGGCACTCCCATTTCTTTAAGAGCATTAAATAGTTTTTCATGGTCTATGTACTCAAAAGTTTTACAGTAGTCAATAAAGCACATGCAAATTTTCTTTTAGAATTCCCTGGTGTGCTCCATTATCCATTGTATGTTTACAATGTGATCTCTAGAGCCTCTTCCTCTTCTGAAACCCACTTACACTTCTGGGATTTCTTGTTCCATATATGGTAGGAGTCTTTTCTATGGAATTTTGAGCATGACTTTGCTTGTGTGGGAAATAGGGCCACTACCTAAGCCCCACTGTGGTATAGCCTAATACCCTGAATTCTTGCTTACTTCTAGCCTTTGCGGTGCAACATTTCTGTCTTTGACTTTGGCTTGTGGTCTAGCCTGCCTTGAATTCTTGCTCACTTTTAGTCCTTGAGATGCAACTCTTTGAATATGGCCTCTACTTGAGCCTAACTGTGGTTTAGCCTAGTGCCTTGAATTTCTGCTTGCCTTTTTTGCAACCTGCTCTTCTGCCTGGTTCTGACCACCCCTGCTATTGGTCCCTTGGATACTAATTATGATGGCCAGGTGTCATGAGTGTTGCAACTTGACATCCCTGGTGCAGACCTTTGTTGATGTTTTAGTGATTAAAAAAAGAAGAAGAAAAGAGGGAGAAGAATGTTGCTGAAGATCTCTGAGTACCTGCCAAGTCCCTCTTGAACTAAGCAAGTACCAAGACACTACAATGATTTTATAATGATAATATTTAGGAGCACAGAAGCTTTACAGAGTTTTTCAGTGTATACATAAATAAAATTCATAGGAGCTAATTAACAGATGACCAAAAGAGGATTATAAACATAAAAAGATTACCTCTCATTACCAAACATTGTTACTAATTAACATCTCATTAACATCCTAATATACTTCTAAAACTTTCTTCATTCTGTTTCTGAGATTTTGAAATGTCAATTAGTTGCTCATACAGCACAGTTCTGACACATATACACAATACCTTGTGTGCATTCCCTCCTTTGATTTCACACACCTGCTCCAATCTCATTTTAATCTAACAAAATTAAGTTACCTTATTTTCCTGCGTATAAGACTACTTTTTTACCTGCAAA
>CM034706.1:94618682-94628689 GCA_020142125.1 Phrynosoma platyrhinos
TGCGATGCAGAGGGGCGGGTTAGAAATAAAACCTATTATTATTATTATCAGAGAAATGGAACCAAATTTAATATGAAAACTGGAATCTAATCCCTTTGATTAATTTACAAACTCCTTAGCACAAAGTCAATATAAACCATGTATAAGACCACAAGTGGATTCCAGATAGAGAGACTGGTGAGTCAGTGGATCATTTCACATTTTACGTAGCAGTAAATCTGGGGCATGTACAGACCGGCCAAAAGGGCTGGCCTGGGGGTGGAGTTGGGGCAAGGCGACTGCATGCCAGCCGCCCTGATGCCACCGTCATGTCATGTGCCCCACTGCACAGAGCACGGCATCAAGGCACTCCCTTGGCGCAGCTTTTAGACACACTGCGCCAAAGGAGTGCAGAAGAACTGCGGCACTAACAGTAAGGGCGGCTTTTTGTTGCTCCAAAAAGGAGTGGCGTTTGCCAGCTCTTTTTGGAGTGGCAAACTGCTGGATTGGTGCCACACCGTGTGGTTGTGGCAGCCCCAATCTGGTGCTCCCGGGGCAGCATGAAGCCTCCCCTTAGGGGCCATCTGTACGGACCCCTGGTTTTGTCACTCAGCATCAGCTATAGTTTTCCCAACTCCTGAATATCTATAGTGGGACCTTGGCATCCATGGGGGGTGGGTGGGTTCTGGAAATCCCCCCCATGGATGCCAAAATCCATGGATGTCCAAGTCCCATTAAACACAATGGCACAGTAAAATGGTGTCCCTTGTAAAAAATGGCAAAATTAGGTTTGTTTTTGGGAACTGAAATATATTTTAAAAATATTTTCAAACTGTGGATACTTGAATCCAGGGATAAAAAATTCACGGATATGGAGGAGCAAATTCACCATTTACATTCAGATGTGGACTTTAAAAAATCCGTAACTGTTACTGTGTAAAGCAGTGCAGCATATGGAGACATTGTTCCTTCATTTTGAAGGACTACAAATGTCAAGCTAAAGCTGAGTACACTTGTACTTGGTGTATGTATCACTGGATTATTATAAAGCAGAATAATTTCCTCCTTTTCCTTCTTCCATTGCTAAGCCTTTGGTAGACTTGTTCTGTTTGCTTCTTTTTACATTCTTTCTTTCCTGCTCTCTAAAACAGTACATTCCTGTAAGAGTCTGGCTGCTGTTTGAACTAGGAATGTGTAATTTGCCCTATCGATCTCTGCTGTAGAACACGTGTTGGAGGCTACCTCACCAGAGATGCTTTTGCTTTGCAGGTTGGCATTTGCCTGTTGCACAGATAGGTACATTTCTCCTTTTCTTAGATCTCTTTTTCCCCTCAAAGGGTCAATATGTGCTGCTGGAGACAAACGAGATTCTAACAGCCTGTAGTCACTTTCAAGGAAAGGTAAAACTTCAAGCTGGTAGGGTCCATTTAGGAATAAAACTTCTTACCCCATGTTACTCTCTTGGGAATCAATTCTTTTTCTACAAACTACAAAAGGGGTATTTTTCTTCAACTTACTGGATCGTTTGGTCTCAGAATAGTGTTTTGTGTAGCCTAGAGTATACAGCTATTAGGATTCTTTTCTATTTTCACCCATAATAGTCTAATGGTCAAACCTCAAAACTTCAAAAAGAGAGATGGGCAAGACAGGAACTGCAGGCTTAGGTGACCCCTCACGACCATCCAATTTGTTATAGTACAAACACAAAGAAAAGGGTGGTGCACATAACCTGTACACTTTGCTATAAATTTAAATCAGAGGTTTTCCACTTTCCAACAATGTGTACATTCTCTTTAGGAGTCAATGTGTACCATGATGAGACTTACAGGACTGTAGTCTGATGTATGAAAAAACTGCACCCGTTGTTTTAAATCAAATTTGAATCAAATTTAAATATAGCACCCAGAGAACATGTGACTTGATTTAAAAGTGAACCTGCCTTGTGTTAACAGTTTAAAAGAGGTTTGTTTTGAACCACCACAATTTGCTGGTTGTAGCAAGGGTCTGGGGTTCCAAAATGGTCAGAAGATCACATGTCAGTTGTTATTGTTGTATGCTTTCAAGTTGTTTCTGAGGAGGATGGGTGGGGTGAGGTTTCTTTACACTCTGGGGCAGGGTTGCATTGCAGGACATGATAGAGTTTTATGCAATTATACAAGTATGGAGACAGCGAGTAGATATTAATTCACTCTCTCCAAACATTAATACCCAGGGCTATCCAATGCAATGCAATGGCAATGACTTAAGTATAGAGGACACAATAAAGAGACTATTGCATAAGCAAGTTAAACCAGTTTACCTGCGCCAGCTTAAAATTTTAAACAGGTGGCATCCTGATTTTATGACAAGGATTTAGCCACTGAAATCGCCACCCAGGTGCAGCCCGGGTCTACCTTGCTCCCAGGGGTGTGCAGTGTGGCTTTTTTTTCGAAGCCAGGAATTTTCCAGCTTAAGGAAATGGCTGCCGGAGTAAGCCAGTTTAATTGCTTATGCAATAAGCTTCTAAGAAAAGGAAGTTCTTCTTCATACTCTGCACACATTTTTAACTTATAAAGTGCACTGCTAGTGATATTTAAAATGGAATTAAAATGTGGAACTGCATGACTGGGATGTCTTTTTTCATATCTTATTATTCCTGGATGGGGCATACTGAAGTTAATGGACTGAAGACAGACAATTGATATGACTCACAAAACAGGAGTGGGGTGAATTTTTGCCTTTGGATTTTTTTACTTCAGCTCTTCAAAGCCATAGTAATGAATTTTGGGAATTGTAGTATAAAGCATTTGGAAGGTCAAAGGCTCCCCATTTCCTCAGTAAAGCTCCTAATCCCTCCTGCATTAGGAAAAAGCAAAGGCAACACTAAAAAGTGCTAATATAACCCCTTTGAACTGCTAGGCTCTTCTACATGCCTCCTTTTCTAGTGGCTTCTGTCTGTCTTCTCATTTCCTGAAAAAGGTTTGAGTTATAGAATTCCAGTATTCCACTTTGCTGGGCTCCATTTCTAAGGCAGCTATGCCCAATGGGAAGATAAAATTATTCCTTATACTTGTTTGAATATCCATTTTTATAATGCACCAAAGCTCTTTGTGATCCTTCAGGTTGAAAGATGCTGTAAAAGTGTCATTATTTTTTTTATTATTATTGTATTTATTATTATGGAAATTGACAGCAGTGCTGCTCCAAAAGTACAATGAATGGGATATTGTGCACATCTCAAACAGATGTAGTGGACGGTAATTAATTTAACATATGAAAAGGCAAGACTACAGAAATCAAAATTATGTGTGGGGATTGAAATGAAATATGCACCTTATTAATGTTGATTGAAGGTTCATGAGAGCCAAGCACTAACATGGGGAGAGTTGGGCTGCCACCACAGGTGGTGCCTCCTGCAGGACATGGAGAGGCAGCAAGATAGGGGCAGACAAGCATGTGTCTGCTATGTAGTGCCTCTTGCCTTCAAGTATAGGGAATGACACTGTCCTGTTGCTAAAGTAAGATGCAACTAGGAGCCTGATTAACCTCTCTATATGGAGTAAGAAACACCATCTTGTCCTATCCTCAGATGCAAGAAGACCCGAGTAAGCCCTGAAGTGAAGCTTTTCCAGAAAAGTTCTAGACTCCTTCCCTGAATGTTTCCTCTTATAAGTGAAGGGGAGGCAATGGTAAACCTGTAATCCTCTTATTTATACTCTACACCAGGGGTAGGCAACATTTTCCCTTTAAGGGCTGAGGGACTTCAGCTCCCAGAAGCCTCAGCCATGTTGGCCAATAGTCCCATGTTGGCCAATAGCTCCTGGGATTCTGGGAGCTGAAGTCCCTCAGCCCTTAAAGGGGAAAGATTGCTCTACACAGACATATAGCAAAATGTGTGGGCACAGTATTCTACCAAACTGCTCAAATTGCTCCCAGCTCCCTGTGAGTGTAAAGGCACTGGGCTACTTAGGAATTTTACACATCTTCAAAAAAACCTGTTAAAATGTTTGTATTCTGAACACATTATATTCTCTGCTTTAGGTTAACATCTCTTCCATTCCAAACTACCAGAGAACTTTGGTATCTTTCCAAATGCATCACTTCACTATCTTTCATCAAATTATCACACAGTTATCCTTATACCAAATCATATATTTTTTCTCCCACAAAAGTATTTCTCCATTTTTGTCTTTTTATTCTGTTTCATAGTTTTTACTTCTATCATAGAAGTAAAAAATGGTAAAAACTGGACAGCCCCAGTACAAGGTATATTCATTGCATTAATGTTCACCTTATGATGGAAACACTAAAGGAAAAATACTCCTATACCAGAATACTATCACAATTTCATATTTTAATGTAAAAGAGAAGAGGCTTGAAACAACTGAGATACCCAGTCTCCCTAAGTCTCATGGTAATGGCTCTGTATCACCTAAGTTGGAGTTGACTTGAAGGCAACAATAAAAACAAAAGTCATAATACATTTCAGTCTTTATGTATAATTCTGTCTTCCACCATCAAGAAATGCTTAAAATTGTTTTCCCCTTATGCTTTATTCAGTGCTGTTTCAAATCCCACCCACCCAGTAAATGATTATACAAGTGAAGGGGTAGCCATAATAGCCATAAAACAAATTTCAAAGTCCAGATTGTGACAGCACCTTAAAGCAACCCTAGGTTCTTAACATAAACTAACAACTCTTGTCATCCTTTCTCTCTTATTGTTTCTTGGTACTCTGAAATGCCTACACAAAATAGTCTACCAATGACTGTCATGAAGGAATAAGCCTGGAACTAGGTCAGAAATAATGTTGTCAATTTGCTTTACGAGTTTGCTCATTATCTAGAATGAAATAATGAGCTACCATCCATTAAACAGTTCAGACCCACCAGAATTGCTGCTGCTGTCTCTGTTAGTTTTTGGCTGAAAACTGAAATTGTTCAACTGAATTTAAAACAACAACAACAAAAATCCTTGAATCTAGGAGTGGGGGATGGGGGAATGGGGCAAGATGGATGCATGTGGCCCACAGAGCTCACAACTCCCAAGCCTGATTCCCACACATTAAGACGTTATATACTGGAAAATGTCACAATCTTCTTCACTCCATATGGCCTACAATAACAAAATACACAAACAATGGCCTAGATCCAATGTGATACTCATGGTGCAAAAAACTGCTAGTACAAGAGATAGTGTATGCAAGTTTGGAACTTCCTTCCATGGTTGGTCTGGCTGGTCACCTCTCTGCTGTATTTCTCCCAGTAGGTAAAGACCTTTTTATTTAATGATGCATTTATTTTTTATGTTGCAGGATATATTTATTTTATTTACTTTATTTATTTAGTTTATTAGATAGAGCTTTTAATGTGGTGCATGTGCAATGCTTTTATTCTACTATGTTTAAACATCTTTTAAATATTGTTTCTAGCCCTTGTAGGACCAGAGATACAAAATATATTTACTAACTGCACTATCTGCTCTTAATCCCAAATCCAACAGATGGTATAGAAGGAAAAACAACAATTTGTGATCAAAAAGAACTAGGGAAATGTTTGCATAAAGTTTAGTCTGTTTTTAACAGCACTATCAAAGTCTGAGCTAAAATGTCATCTAAAAATATTAACAATGAAAGGAAATGCCAAACTATATAAAATGAAAAATGGGGTAAGGAAATTTCCTGCACATGAAATGACTGATGAAGAAAAATACAACAGTCCATGCAAGTGAGTTGAGGGTTAACAAAACCAGCAATGCTTGGTAACTCAAAAGGTCCAGTACATTCAGTGAGAGTCACTCTCTAGAAAAGATGGGCACTGGATTTCAGCCTTAGGCTTTATTTTTATATGAACTGATCAGGTTCAAATGCACGTTACATACCAAAGAATTAAAGAAACCCAAGCCTTCTGTTTCCTAAAAAGTTAAACTTGGGAGTGGGTAAAAGCAAATTTTGGCGTCTTTTAGTTTTAGGTCTACCAAAAATGTGGATGTGGTGGCTCAAGTGGTTAAGATGCTGACTGTTGATTGGCAGGTTGGCAGTTTGAGGCCCAGGTGCTGCATGATGGGGTGAGCTCCTGTCACTAGTCCCAGCTTCTGCCAACCTAGCAGTTCAAAAGCATGCAAATGCAAGTAGATAAATAGGTACCACTTTGGTGGGAAGGTAAACAGCGTTCTGTGCAGTCATGCTGGCTACATGATCACAGAGTAGTCTCTGATAACACTGGCTCTTTGGCTTCGTAACGGAGATGAGCCCCTTACAGTTGGACACAACTTAACAACCTTGTCAACGGGGAATACCTTTACCTTTAACCTACCTCATAAAAAACAATACACACAAAAATCAAACCATTAATATATATCCCATTTGTGAAAATCACAATTACTTCACAAAGTATATGAATAGTGCTTGATATAGGGAAATCTGAAAAACCAGGAGGAAAAAGGGGGAAAGACAAGCCACCTTAGAAGAGATGTAGTATGACACTCCCCTGCTAAAAGGAATTCTTTTCCCACTAAACGTCACCAACCATTTATGCTAATAGTAATGAGGTGACTTTCTAGCCATAAGGTATGGGACCACGTGTAAATGAATGGCAGAAAATTTATACATTTGATGAACATATATATTTCTGTAATTTCTCTGCAATTTGTCTATATGTACTGTAATAAAAGTTCAAAAATATTACCCAAGGGAGGTGTTGACCAAATGCTACCAATGTTGGTTGCCCTTTGCTTCCTAAGAAATCATCAGTATCACCATTACCACCATCATTATTATTTTTATTTGTATGCTGTGTTTTCCCCAGCCTTGGGACTCAAGGAGGCTTTGAGCGTTTTGACTGTGCTCTTCCATGAAAACTCACTACTGAGTGTCTCCACCTATTCGTCCTCACAGGAGGAAAGGTGTGAAACCTTTGCTGGCACACAGAGCTGGTCTAAACCAATCAATTTAGAAGGTTCTGGGCTAACACATGTGCAAGCATAACTTTCATAAAGATGGGGTTATCCTAAAAAGAATTGGGTTTTTTATTTTGGCACACCTGCTGTTTGAGCAGATGGAAACTGCTAATTCCCTACCTGCTGCTGTTGGTGGTGGGAATGAGGTGGCAATCTATGTCACATGTCACACATTTCTGATCACAATTTTGTACTCTAGGGACACTTGTTTTAGTCACTTGGGACATAATTTAGAATACTCTAGCCAAAGACAGTGAGGTCCCTAGCAAAGAAAGATCAGCTGCATTATCCAAAGCAACAACGCCTGGATCTAACTTGAAATACATGTACCTTTTATGCACCCTTGTGGGCACCATCAGATGCCTTTATAAGGAGTGACATAAAATTAAAGCAGAACAAGGAATGCAGGTGGGACTGTCTGGCATTTGCCAGATGTAAAATGCACAGCCCTCACCGCCAGGTGACTTGAGATCCACTGAACAGCTTGTGTGCAAAAGCAAAACAGAAGCAACTATTAGGATAGTCAGAAGGGATGGATGTAATAAAACCCTGCTTAGTACTTCTCTGTGTTTTACAGCACTGGGCACTGCACAAACATTAGCTAATTAGCAAAGCTTCTCACATCCCACCTCCAGAGACAGGTCAGTAGTATTTTATTGAGTCAGACAGGATGATGCTAAAGAGCTGATCTGCTCTGAAAAGTGTCTCAAAAACCTGGCACACCAGGCTTTGTTGCTGTTGATCAGCTGCAAATGTTTAAAATAAAACATTCCTCATTTGCAATCCGAAGCACACACACAGAGAGAGTGCAATACCCCCTGAATCCTAAATATTAACCCTGGGCATAGAAAGTCATTTGCATTCTCTTCCCAAGAATAATTATTAGCAGTAAAGGTTATGACAGGGCAGATTATGACCTCATTTGCAGTTGCATACTGTTCTTTATACATACGCCTTTTTTCAAAAAAAGCAAAGTAACTCCTATGAATTCACTGGGGCACTTTATCATGGTACTACCACTAAACTATATTTAATCTTCAGACACAGTTGGCTATCTTACAGAATACTTCCTTCTTCCCTGCACAGTGAAAATGTTGAAACAGGCATGGTTCCCCACCCATACCTCTTTATACCAGTGCTTCTCAATTATTTTCTGTCATGCCCCCTCTAGGAAGAAGAAAAAATTTCGCGCGCCCCGCGCGACTATAAATAGTATCATTTGTCTATAAAATTGTTATAAGTACACCTCTGCATAACACTGTATCCTTATTAATGTATATGAGAATAAAAAAGGAAAGAAATGTGGAAAGAGCCTCGCACCCCCCTTTACGGAGCCTCGCGCCCCCCCTTGGGGGCGCGCCCCACTATTTGAGAAGTACTGCTTTATACTGAGGAATTGAGGGTTCCTTGCTTTTTTCAGCTAATTTGTATCTGTTTTGAGATACGGTATAACAATTTCTGGTTGCTGGGGCTTCCAATCGCCATATACAGTGAAGCCCAAATAGTTAGAGTGAGCATCAAGACTCCACTAAAACACTGTTGAGTGTTGGAAAATATTATATGTAGTCATAGATACAGAAACATATACACTCCCCTTAGGGAGAAAGATAACTTTTCAAGGTCTAGGTACATTACTTTTACATTACGTTACATGTTAGTGATCGTATATTTATTTCATTACAGTATATGGTAGGAAAGGTGTCACATTTTCATAAGGACTGAAACTTTACATTTTCTACATCTCCTTATCAGCCATCTCCATATTTACACATAGAGCAATATTGCCATCTTAAACAATACTGAGGTGTCTTAACCTATATACTATCTTCATAGGAACCCAGTGGTTACTGTCCCTCAGCATTGCTATATCTAGCAGCATCCATTACAGTAATAATGGGAAATGTCCATTTAGTACAGCCTAAACTTTAACTGGGCAGTTATCAGCTAGGAACAGCATAATTGCCATTAAAACCATAATGGACCATTGTCTTCACATGAAGGAGGCTGACTCTCAGTCTGACTATTTTCTCTGTCTTCTCAGCCTCTTCTCACAGGGACCATTGATTGTCGCTTATCTGACTGACTGAACAGAAATTAGGAACATGATCCTTGTTTTTATAAATGATTATTCTTCCCCAATCAGAACAAGGGTTTTAGAGATGGTGTAACACACCAGCACCACTTGGTTCTTGGCCGCCTTCTATCAGATTACACCAACCACCTGATTGCATCTACCTGTGCCTTTTAATGCAGCACCTGACTTGGGTTCATTATAAGTCAATTCATTTTTCATGTTTTCTCACTAGCCTAATATATATATTATATAGTTAGGCTGGCTTTATGCCCGGAACTAGTCAATGCCCATATTCTCAGTGACACTTACATTCCAAAATACAGTGTCCAACCTGTATCAGTGGTATTTCAGAGACAGGACTATGCATGTCTGGCCTAACACTTTTGCTTGGAAAATAGTGAATTATGTGCAGGATATACTCTTTAATTGTGCAAACAATATATTTTCTCAAAAAGCCTCAACATATATTTTTTAAAAATCACAGAGGTTGTTCATTTCCTCAGCAGGATATCTTGTGATATTTAAACACCTTTCTAATCAACCTCTGCACCGCAATCGGGGCGGCTTATAACAAGCTAAAAATACAAGAGTTAAAACATTCTGAGTCCCCGCACCCTCTACCCACATCCCGCACCCCTTAAAACTGAATATTTTCACCATTTTAGTCGCCCTCCTCTAGAAACGCTCCAGTCTTTCAACATCCTTTTTGAATTGTGGTGCCCAGAACTGGACACAGTATTCCAGGTGAGGCCTGACCAAAGCAGAATACAGTGGCACTATTACTTCCCTTGATCTAGATACTATACTTCCACTAATGCAGCCTAAAATTGCATTGGCCTTTTTAGCTGTGGCATCACACTGTTGACTCATGTTCAACTTGTGGTCCACTAGGACTCCTAGATCCCTTTCACACGTAGTCTCTTTAAGCCAGGTGTCCTCCATCTTATATCCATGCATTTCATTTTCATTTTCATTATTTATTTATTTATTGACCTAAGTGCAGTACCTTACATTTCTC
>CM034706.1:94654403-94700820 GCA_020142125.1 Phrynosoma platyrhinos
CCCAGCGTGAAGATATTGATTATTGTTATTACTTGTTCTTGGGGTTTTTACTTGTTCTTGGGGGATAGCAAAATCTCCACAGGAGTTTTGCCATCATGGCTTTTCTGGGGCTGAGAGAGTGTGCATGCATATTTTTTTTAATTTTTAAAATTTATTTATTTATTTATTTTTGCTTCAGCCCCCCAGTTGTCTGAGGGACAGCAACCCAGCCCCCGGCTCAAAAAGGTTGCCTATCCCTGATTTAAGTGATTGGAAGTTTTGGTCAGCTCACTCACATTCCTCATGTTTTCCACACCATGCTCTTCTTTAGCGTTATTTCACAGTTTCTAACATGATTGGTCCCAGGGTATTTTATGGATCATTTTCTTCAACATGAACCTACCATTCCCACCATTAAAGTCACTTTGGGACCCACATTGTTGTGGAAGGGAAGCTCCTTTCATACATCTCCCGCACTGCATTTGATTTCCCATCAAACTATGAACACTGTATATTTTATCAGGCTTTCAATCTGGAGTGACTGCAAAAATGCATAGCATTTTTACTTTGTTTTGTTGTTTGCCACTTTGATTTTTAATATTTTATTATTTGATTTATTATACTGTATTATTGCTTGGATTGTAGTGCAGCATGCCCATGCCTTAGTGAAGGATGCCTGCAGCACCACACGCAGGAGCACGTGGCCATTAACAACAACACGACTTGAGGTCCACCAGTTTTTTTGCATATGTGTGGGGGTCTGGAACAGATCCCCTGCATATACAAAGGACCCATTGTATAAGCTGCTTTTTGGGTTGAGAAACAGCATGAAAATATGACAAAAATAAATAAATGTTTCTTATGTCCTTACTGAGTTCAGTGATGTCATTACTCACTTTATTCACAGGCATTCAAAACAGAAAGCTTTTACAGAACGGCCTGGGGTGCTATATTGTTTTAATGTATTATTTTTGTATGTTTTATTTGTATTGTTTTTTAATGTTGTAAGCCACCCTGAGTCCCAATCCTGGGAGAAGGGAGGGATATAAATATAAATATAACAACAACAACAACAACAACAACAACTCACCCAATAAATTTGGCTCAGCACCAAGCTAATTCAGAATGAGTTCAACACATCCGAAATTGCACTGCCCACAATCTGAGCATGCCATGGCTCCACATAACCAATCACTCTTAGCAACACAGCATCACAGAAAGCAATTTGGCTATTTCAAAATGAAAGCAATATTTCTATATCACATTACCATCTTTTCAGAATGTCTCTGTGCCTTTTCAAAACCCTAGCAAAGAGGGGGTTGGGTATTTTTACAAGGTTAAAAACGTTCACCAACAGTACAACCTTATTTTGGTTCGGCACTACTTTTAATACGCTACGGATTTTATTTCAAGGAAGTTGTTAACACACTGCTAAGCAGAAGTTGCTTTAAGATTGTAAACCACAAGGTTGACTGCCAATATTGGACACTAATGCAGCTGAGCAGTCAGCAGGACAAGATACAAAAAGTATGATTGAAAAGTGAAAATAAAGGAATTGGGAAGAGGTGAGAAGCAGTGAGGGGGAAGAAGCACTGAAGGAGGTGAAACAGAAGAGCAAGTCAATACCAAAAATCAAATTAAATAAACAATGGCTTTGTGGGCAGGCTGGGGTTTTCAAATAAAGCTAATTTCCATGTGTTGCTGCCTGTAATTCAATGGGAGGACAGCTTTCCCATCACCCATGTTTTAAATTACGTGATTCTGTTTAAAGCTACCCAGGCAGAAAATAAGATGCAACTGTCATAAACCAGACTGCAGGTGAGCACAGGCCAGGCAACTGCAGAAGAGAAATGTGTCAACATTCAATCAGTTTACAGGTAGGTTATAAGAACCTCAAGGGGCAGGTTCTCCTTAGAAAAAGAACTAAGATTTCCTATGTCTTGTTCACTTCAATTGCCTACTTTTGACACTTTATAATTTGGATTGTGTAACAACGCATGGCAGATTCTTCACTAGGTCATAACCTGGTGTCAACCAATATAATTCTATGAAGCAAAGAATAAAGATCAAGATGGTATTACAAAGCTTGCTAGCACATTATCATGTGGAACTGATATGACAGGTTATATTCCTACTTCATTAATGTAATTGCAATGTCATCTGCAGGTGACTTTAATGACATTCGGAATGGATTTGGACTTTGTGGCAGGCAGCTGAGTGAAAATGGCTATAGATACTCAAAGGGAAGTGAGATATGAAATAAAGTGAGGATGTGAATTGGATGTTTTCATTTATGCCTTTACTAACAAGGCAACATCTAAGACTCAAATGTCTTTAATGCTGTTGGAAAAGAAAACAAAAGTGTAGTATACAACACTACATTTTTCAAGTTATTCCTAGTCAAAGCATGCAAACCAGGAAAAAAAAAACCCTTGAAAGTAATTTGACATAACATTAACAATTCTTTCACTGCTCAGTTGTATTAAATAAAACTTACCCTGTGAAGATGTACAATTAATACAGACACGGGGGGCGGGGGGAGGCATAAATATCACAGTTTGACTCTCTTATAATGGCCAGTGCCCTGTTTACTGGTAAACTACATTACAAACTTTAAACCTTTTCAGATTTTATTTTTCAGCCACCGAAAGGCATAGAGAACAAGAGAAAGCAGCATGGAAGTACTGCAGGCTGGCTAGGAAAACATTTCCTACCTGAAAATGTGAGGAGAGACACAATAGAGAAACAATCCAACAGGGGATAAAACCACAACCACTGTTCCATTCCTCTTCATGTTGTAATATGACAATCTTAATGACTTTCCATCACAGCATCCTGAGGTTTCTTTCTAACCACTGTATATTCACATCCATTCTGGGAAAAGGCTATTTTCTGTTCAGCCAGCCTTGGTTCCTCACTGACACAAGTTCTACAGTTCAGAAAGAATTACAGTTACCAGACTTAATTTGGAGACTCATTTTTCTTCTTTGGCTAGAGATTGTTGGCTAGCAGTTAGAAATATGTGGTACTGAAGAAAGGAAGTAGAAATTATATGAGCAAACCCCCACAAAACCCCATTAGAAAAGTGATACATTACCAAAAAGATTCCACTGGAAATGCAATTATCTTTCATCTGAGAAAAAGGAAACATATTGCTATTTATCCATAGCACCTGGGAAGCATATGTATTCAGTAATGGAACAGGTGAGCTACTCTTCCATATACCATGAACTTCATTCTGCCCTTTCCTCTCTCTCTCTCTCAGCAAGATGAAAAATGCCAGCTCCTTTTGCTGTGTGGTGGCTTCCAGATCAGTGATGAATCTGCTCTGGGTTTTAGTTCAAATGTTAAGGGTCCTATCTAAGTTATGAATTTATTTTGAGGATGGGGTTAAGAACCTGGGATAGCTCTTTTAAAGTCCAGACCAGATTCACTGTTCCACTGACATGGATGTCACTTGCCACTACTGGCCAGCTTATTTCCTTTCAATCTGTGCAAAACAATTTCACAGTTAGTAAACAATACAGATCAAGGGTGAGGAGAGGTTTTTGTGGTGTTTTTATTTAAAGGCTCAAAATGGCCTCCTATATGTTGTGGAGTGCTTGAGTGCAATTTTCCCATTTTCCCCTTCTTCTTGGATGGTTTGGACCCAGAGAAGCCAAAGCAGCTCAACCAGAAGTTGACTTCCAATTGACTTCTTATTTTTCAAAAAAGTCCTCTCCTCCGTTTAAAGCAGGAGCTTGGGGGGGGGGGGGACAAAAACACTACAAAACTGCACTGCAATTTTGGACCAATTTAGGGGAAGGGTTGGGGGAAAACCCAATCACAGCTTTAGAGGTCCTATGTAGGGCCAATATGTCCTCCAGTCCCTAGTAGCTGCCCACCTCAGTGTAAATGGATGGCTGTAGGACAAAAGGGATGATAACCTTTTATATATGAAGTTTTAAAAAAAAAAGCCCAAAAAACCTAAGGTGATGTTTCTCAAACATTTTGAACTTTAAAATTTCTTTGAAAGTCCAAATTCAAACCTCTTTTGCCACAAAATCTTGAACTACTCAAGCTACAAAAGTCTGAATGACTCAAACCACTTTGAACTCCAAAAATTGTTTTGATCTATTTTCAAAGAATCTTTTGTCTGTCGCATATCACCTTGGGAGTACTGGGAGGCTGAGAGGTTATAAAGGTATACTTCCAATAAATAATAATGTAGGACCTATTCTAAATGCTAATTAATGGAGCTTCAACATTCATGTAAATCATGCAGGCGTTGCAGACTGCTAGAAATAGTGCAAATTGAGTCCACTTTTAGGGTTAGGGTTAGTGCTAGGGAATCATGGGAATTGTTTTTTTTTCCTGGGACATTGAGCCTTCTCTGTCAGAGAGCTCTGGTGCCACAATAAACTCCAGTCCCCTTGATTCCCTAACCCTAACCCTAACCCTAAAAGTGGACTCAATTTGCACTATTTCTGGCAGTCTGCAACCCCCCATAGTGGTGCCAAACTCAGCCCAGTTACAGACAGGGGAATGGGTTCTGGAACTAGGCCAAGACACTTTAGTGTCTGAGGCATTAATTCCAAATGGATCAGCCTATGATGGTCAAAGCATAACTAAATCCTTGACCGTTTCTTTCAGTTAATTAATGCTGGGAATAGAATTGCCAGGATTGTCTCAGGCCCTGAGATTTCCAGGCCAGAAGCTGAGACCTAGGGACAGCCCCTGGTAATGGCATTAAGTATCAACCGTAGTTGCTCACAACTTTTCTTCAAATACACATTCTCACTCACAGAGGAAATATTTTCTTATTTAGAAATTAGAGGCATAGCTAAAGGGGCTGTTCCAATATCAAGGTGAAATGAGAGGTTATTATTTCTCATTTACTTAGGGATACTGGATAAGGAACATTTAATCTAGTTTATTTTCTATAGCCAGAAGGTTGATGCAGAGCAGAACAGAGCATGAGTCCTAGTGCCAAAATAAATGGGCTGGGAAAGAGGAAGATAACTACGAGTAAGTAAATGTATGGAACCTCTTGGAGAATCTTGGCATGTTGAATTAACAAATCAATTATCCCTTAGAAATTGTAGCAAACTGCTATTGTAGTAAGCTGCTGTTGTTCTAGCTGAACTGGAGATTTGCACCCAATTCCTGTCTGGAAGTGAGTTCAGCAAAACCCTTGTCTCACACCAGATGAGCCACCAAAAATGGAAACACAGGGCTGGGCCCTGAGATCTGGTATCCCTAGCTAGGCATCATGAGGCCCTCCAAATGTTGTTAGACTGCACCTCTGAGCATTCTTCACCATTGCCTAGGCTGGCTAGGGCTTCTAGGACTTACAGTCCAACAATATCTGGAGGGCTGCATGATTCTCACCCCTGCTTTTCATGACACCATACATTTAGCTGCCTAAGGTGGCCCATTTCATTCATTTCATCCCATTTCATATGGGAGCCTACTATAGGTTCTTAGAAAACCAAAGAGCTTGCCAGTAGTCAGCCTTCCATATCCATGGATTCTTCATCCATGGATTCATGCAGCCATGGCTTGAAAATATGCAAAAAAGGCCACCTTGATTTTGCCATTTTAAAAACAAGGGACACCATTTTACTACCCCATTGTCTGTAATGGGACTTGAGCATCCATGGATTTTGGTATCCACGAGGGGGTCTTGGAACCAAACCCCAGTGGATACCAAGGGCCCACTGAACATGAAGCCATGCAGCATATTATGTGTCATTTTACTTCCAGTTACATATTTCCTGTTGAGCACTACAGTGTGCAGAGGACACTCCCTTTGCTATACTTGTGGACAGTCATTTTTTTTGCAGAGAAGCACCCTACAATGAACCTCTGTCATAATATATTCAGAGAGATGAAGGAGAGTGTATCTTTATTTGTTTTATGGAACAAACGGCTCACTGAGCCTCTCCTTCAAATGGTTCAGACTTGATATTTTTTTAAAAAATGTCAGTGTACATCTCTGGAGAACTTCTGTGGCAATTTCCAAAGCACTTCACGGGAAATATCTGAGGAACTAGTTTTGTGTTTTATTAAGTGCTTTTAGCAGACAGCAGACTGGTGACTGAGGACTAAACAAAGTACTTTGAACAGGAGGCAGGGAAACAAAAGAGGCTTGCAAGCTCTTGTGCCTCTGACCATTTCCTGTGTCCGTTCCCCAACTTTTTATTACCCTATGACATTTACCCCTCTTGTAGCAGATAATTAGAAGGATGTGCAAATTTTAAAGTACTTTTACCAATATAAACATGTGTATGGAATACAAGAGCAATGAAACCACTTTGCAGATAGACATGAAGTAGGACTCTCTGAAGGGACTGGAGATTAGCTATTGTTAAAGTGGGGTGGAATTCTGAAAGCATCAGAAATGCATAGTGTTAGCCTACAGGATGGAAGGAGCACATTTCTTGCCCTGTTTTAAGTTTCTGATCTAAGTATGTTTTTCTTACCTTTAAAAAAAAATAGCCAGCATTGAGCTTCCCCATGCTATGCATTGATATTACAACATTTTCTGCCCCTCTGAAGAGCTGCTCAGATGCTTCATGAACAACAGTTTGAAGGCCCACAGTTCTGGCTGAGTCCATTAAGAGAGACGTCTTGGATGGTTTCTTGGGAGGCAGGAATGAGTCAGTAACATTGGCATCAGTCACTCAGCTGTTCTTTGAGTCAAGAAGGCTCTTCACAAATTGCAAGCTGATAACTGAGAGAACCAGTGGCAGCTGGTGGCACCTGTGCCAATGGGACAGTGAATCTACTTGGGGTTTGGGGCAGATAGAGTTCAACACCTTGTTTAGATCTTGTAAAGTTCAGACTGCAACCAGGAGTAAATGTATTATTATGGCTTGCCTAAATCATGCTGCACATTATATTTCCAGATTGTTGAGTGCTACATGTACATTGATGGTGCTACATAAATGATTGATGGACTCCTTAAAAGTACTGAGTCCTATTGACTGTTGTAAGTGTCACTATTTTCCCCTTCTATCTTTCAATGGTAATCTGTTTGGTAGAATTGCCAACAAGGTCTTCTTAACCCCAGTTGATCAGTTCTGCAAAACTACCTAGAGAACTGTCTCTTTCTCACAAACTTCCAACTCTGTACCTCCTGGCTAACCCCAAGGCTTGTTTTAAGTGAAGAGGAAATGTCACTCCTGTACAGAAGGGAGCTATTATATCAACTGACAGGATACTGAATTTTGAAGTTCCCAACCTTGGGGTTTTTGCTGGGAACCATGTGAGAAATCAGTACGCTAAAGCTAATAAAAGGGTGAGGGTAAGGAAGGGGATTGTGAGAGAGGAAGAAGGGGAAAGGAAGAGAAAACTTTGTCTTGGAGTTTTTAAACATGTGTGCAGCTGTTTCCTTCTCTCCCAACTCAAAACAGGGACAAGGAAGGAGGAGGAGGTAAAACCATGGATGGCGTTTTTCAGCTTTGTTCTGGAAAGGTTTGTTGTTGTTGCTGCTGTTGTCTGCCTCCAAGTCATTTCGAACTTATGGTGACCCTAAGGCCATAAACTCCTATCATGGGGTTTTCTTGGCAAGTTTCTTCAGAGGGGGTTTGCCACTGCTATTGCCATCCTATGAGGCTGAGAGTATGTGACTTGCCCAAGGTCACCAGTGGGTTTTATCTGGTTTGTTGCTGCTGTTGCTGCTATATACCTTCAAGTCATTTCCACCTTATGACAACCCTAAATGTTTATCTCTTATTGCTGATTATACAAATGCACTCACTCTTTCCCATCAGCATTCCTATCTCTAAGTACTTCAACCTTTTAGAAGGGGAAAAATTCCAAACAATATTACCATGCACAAAGGGGGGTAGCCCTCTGGGCCAAAGCAGGCTCCCAGAATGATTGGATTCAACCCTACAACCTAGGTTTTCCCATCCTTGTTGTATTGTATATGTGTATGTTTGTGTAATCTACATGATGAACACCCAAAAATGTTCTAGGTTTAATCCCTAGTAACACAAAGTAGGGCTGTAAAAGGCTTGTTTCAGAAACTGTGAAAACCTGCTACCAGTTACTACTGACTAGGATGGGGCAGATCACAGACTGAATTAGAGCAGCAAAGGTTTCTGATTCCCTATTGAAACATTTTTTTAAAAATAACCCTTTCAGTAAATTGTTAAAATCCTTAATCTGCAGTACTTGAGTTGTAGACAATTCCTTATATATACTGTGTTTATGTTTCATTTACAAAAAGCCTGATTATACCATGCTAAGATGGAATGGACATTCCTAACCATTGGACATGCTGGATAGGAATGCTGGGACTGCAGTCCAGCAACCTCTGAAGAGCCACACTATTCCTATCCCTGGTCTAGGTATATATTGTAATGGGATGGAAATGAACATGCGTGCATGGGGGCGTGCGCATGCATGCACACACACACACACGTCTGCATATATAGATTATATTTGACTGTTCTTGTTTATATAATCAAAAATATAAGACACTGGAATAAATCTTTATGGCTTAATAGGACTTCTTTCATGGTAAATCCTCAAGAGATTTCTCAGGAGCAGTTGGAATCTATCAGCTAAATATACATTTTTGTATACATTCCAATTGTGAAAAATAATATTAACCCAATTGATCATCCCGACATCTACTAAAGTCGATCACATAAATATCTGCTTAGGCATGTGTCTGTGTTTTGTTTGTTTCTAGAAGGCCATTTACCACTACAGATGAAAACTTTCCAACCTGGGGGGCGCTGAATGTTTATATATGGGAGTTGACCGCAGGAGTACAAGTGTAACATCAGGATAGTCAAGTTACTTTATGGTAGTAATTCAAATCTAATTTATATAAATAACTGTGTAGTTTTTGTTCAGATTTAAGCTCTAATTAAACCACAAACAATTTACTAGGCTCAGGCTTGCCAAATCTCATTTACATTCTCCCAATCAAAACCGTATGTCTTATTAGAGAGAGAGTATACATTATTCTCGCAAACACAGATCCATTCTCCAAACCATGCCTGCTGAGGCATTGTGAATGGAGGGACAAGGGGGTGTGTGCTGGGTAAAACATTTATTTTAATTTTTTTTTTTTGGTAATTACTTAGTACAGTGGGTCCTTGTTATCTGCTGGGATTTGGTTCCAGGACCTCCTGTAGATACCATAATCCACAGATGCTCAAGTCTCATTAAATACAGTGGCATAATAAAATGGTGTCCCTTATATAAAATAGCAAAATAAAGGTTTGTTTTTTGGAATATATATATATATATATATATATATATATATATATATATGTAATATTTTCAAGCCATGGATGGTTGAATCTGTGGATTTAAAAACCTGTGGATATGGAGGGCTGACTGTAGTAGTATTTTATAATCCAACCTTTCCTTCAGTGAACTCTATGTGGTTTTTACCATTTTCTTTCACCTTTATAACCAGAGTGTGAATGATATATCTTTAAGAATATGTTTTCCTGAATTCTTGCTCATGTTGGAATATCATTTAGAAACCAATATTTTATGATAATTATCTTAACCGCTTCATTTTTGATTTATATGTTCCTATTGTGCTGCTGGAAACTAATTTCAGTTCCTTTTGAAGTAAGTGGGGCATATATTCTAAAAATAAACTTTGAAAAAACTGATGAGAGGAAGAGGGTGCTCAGGTGTTGCTCCGTCCCCAAAGCTCCTCACCTTAGGCCATCCCAAGAGAGAAAGTCAGGGCACCAGATGAAGTCACTGGGAACACCTATGCTTCTCTGGCATGTAACACTTACTTACTATGGTGGCTTTTCAAATAGTCTTTGTGAGGGTGGGTAACAGTCAAAAATATTATTTCATTAGTTCATTTGTATCCCTTCATTCTCCTACTTTATCCTCACAACAACCATTTGCGGTAGGTCAGGCAGAGTGTAAAGTCACCTAGTGAGTTTCATGGTTTTGTGGAGAGTAGAACCTGGATCTCCCAAATCTAAATCCAATATTCCAGTCACCACATTATGTTGTTCATTAACGGGAACCTTTGGAAAGCCCCAAAATACATTCTTTCCAAGTTGATAATTGTTTTGTCTATTTACTTACCTACTTATTTATAATATTCACACTTAACCTATATCAGATGATCTCAGTTTAACCATTTAAATAATACAGAGTAGTAAAAAAAATTAAATAGAACCAGATTTAGTAATCTGATGAACAGATACAACATCAGTTAAATTAGACGATTTATACATTATATGTAACTCTTTTCAGGTAACTATGGTCTTTGCAGAGTGCCAGAAATAGTCCACATTTAGTCCACTTTAACTGCCCTGACTCAGTGCTAGGGAATCATGGGAACTGTAGTTTATTGTGGCACCAGAGGTCTCTGACAGAGAAGTCTCAATGTGTCAGAAAAAAAATACAATTCCAATGATTCCCTAGCACTGAGCCAGGGCAGTTAAAGTGGACTCAATTTGCACTATTTCTGGCAGTCTGCAAAGGCCCTGACTGTGCGAAAGAAGTTATAGCATAAGCTTTTGTAGACTAGGTCAACTTTCATGCATCTGAGAAAGTAGACCTAGCCTGTGAAATCTTATGCTAAAACTTCCTTCTCACTGTCTCAAAAATGTTACAAGAATCCTTTGCATACTGATGTTTCTCCTAACATGGCCACGTCTCATAATTCTCTATTTTCAGGTGACAGTATCTAGGAACTGACCATATATCTGATACACAAGTCTTTGGGCACACTAAAATTAGTAGGTATGTCTTGATAATAGCATAGACAAGACTAGGGACTGTTTGGAGACAATGCAGGAAAGCCACACAATCTAACTCATTCTCTTATGTGCCTGCACACATACACATTTTAAGTGTTGCATAAGACTCTCTCCATGACTTCAAAAGGAACCACCTCTGATCTCATGTTTTGGCTCTCATGCCTAACCAATATCTAACTTGGTAACCCTAATCCCAACTGCTGGCTTTTTCTCTGTTTGGGAGTTTGTCTGGAGAAAGAACAACTAGTAAATGGCCCTCAAGGGGAAGTGGAAGGAGAGAAATGGCAGGTATAGAGGTAGTTAAATGTCCCTCCTACATGTTCATTCTTCTCTAAAAATGTCCCACTAACTCATATTAGTCTTGTATGGCAAAGATGAATTGGGGGTTGTCATATTTTGTCCCCTAAAGTTCATTCTGACTGAGTTAATACTAGTATTTCAGGCCTACATTCTTTAGCCTCAGAAACAGCAGTTGGTAAAGTACACATTTAGTCCATAAGGGACAGCTTTTTCATTAAAGGATGTAGCTTTCCCCTGTGCTATGTGAATGCCTGTGACAGCACTCTCCTCATCTGTTCTTTCTTCCCCTAAAGGTAATTTCAGGACATTCATTCCTGAATGCAGGGCTCATCAAGGGAATTGGGATATTTAACAAATACTACAAAGTACAGCTGATTCATATGGAGGCTAAAATAAAGCAGACAGAACACCCAGTCACTTATTACTTGCTTCATCAAATTGTGTACTTCATTATAAACACATTTGGATCTTCTCTAATACCCCCCCCCCCCATGCACAGCATTACTTTTACTTAGAAACAATTTGCTTCATCTTGAACTCTTGCAGTATCATTCTCCAGGACTTTGTGCATTTATACATGCTATGGAAGTGAGACAGCAGAGAAGAAACAGATATAGGAAACTGGCCTCACCATCACTCTAAATTGGACATAATATTGTCTAATTGTCCCTGTTCGATTAAAGAAGCCAGGAAACAAGCACTACTACACCCAGCTGCCAAAAAATCCTCATATAAATTATTAAGCAAAAGCAGAAATGCCAGTAAATTGCTTGGCTCAAGATGTTTTCAATTCATGATAAGGTCGCATCCCCATTACACTAGTTTGTTCATTGATCTCCTCTCTGTCATCTCCTTAGGCCTGGGCTGAAGAACATGTGGCCATCCAGATGTTATTGGTCCAGTTTATCACCTCAGCAACTTGGTCAATGGTGGGACATGATGGGAGTAAAAGCTCATCAACCATGACTTACATTACTTCACCAACCTCTGCTTTGGGCCACTGTCCCTGAAAATTCTGCTTTGAACACTAACAGCTACTTATGTCCTGGTTCACCAAACACCCAGACTGGCTGGCTGGGAGGGAACTACCAACTGATAATGCAGATAGAGGCAGTAAATTTCAAACAGCTTGTAAGTGTCTTTGCCTGTGAGAGTCCGTCAAGAGAAAGGTGTGAGTCAAGCAGTTTGAGTCAAGAGAGGTAAGAGGAATCAAGGTCAACACAGTCCAAAGGTCAAAGAAGCCAGGAAGTCTGAAGTAGGAATGCAAGAGTCTAGGAACAGGAATGCTGGTCAGGATACAGACAAGTTGCTTCCAGCACTTGTCTGAAGCAAACTCAGCTCTGAAATAGCCTGACACCAGCTGGTTCTAATCAGAGCTTGCTTGCTGCTTAGCCTGGCTGAGCATCTTAGCTCTATCTTTTGTTGGATCCTTTTGTTCCTCCTCCTTGATTGAGGATTTAAGACCCCAGCTGTGTCTTCTGTCTCTTCAGCAGGTGAGTCATGCCCTTGTCCTGCTGGCTAAGGCTACAATTCCCCAGGATGAGCTGGCTGAAGCCATTCGGCAGGGAGGGGTGGCTGTTCTGCGACAGGGAAAGCTGCAGGCTGTTCCCTGTCTGGAAGACTTGCCTGGGTCCCTTCCTCAGCCTCCTCATCGGATTCTTCCTCCAGGTCCCAATCCTGCAGCTCTTGGCCCATGACAACTAGAACACTAACAGTTACTTCCTTGAGCACTGTAATTCCTGGTTTCCTTTGCCTCCTCTTCCTAGTTGTTGTCTGTTTTTTTACTTCTCACAATCCTCCAGATCTGACCCCTTCATCCATTACTCTCACTCTTACTCCACATTTACTTGGTCAAATGATAGTTCTCATATTTGTTCAATTCCAACATCAAATGTAGCAATCTAGTTGTCTGAACTCCATTCTCTGAATTTTTTTGAAATCAATGAACATGCCAGCACATCACAGAAGTTCAACTATCATTGTTCACAATCTCTCCATAAATGTTAGCATTGCATCTGACACCTACACAACTGAATAGGCTGACTGGCACCACATGTGAAAATGAAACACAAAACTTTGCCCCAAACATATATTTCATAATTGTCAGGGAGTGTGTGTGTGGTGGACTTTGAAACATGTGAATGGATCAGTCAATCTTACAGAAATGTCTCCTGAATAACAAGTTTCATGGCTCTACTATAAACTTCAAAGGTGGTATCATACTATAAATCAGGAAGGGGAATCATGGGGTACTCTAAATGCTATTGGACTACACCTCCCAGCATTCCTCAGCATTGGTTATGCTAGCTAAGACTGCTAGGAGTTGCAGTCCAACAAGATGAGAAGGGCTGCTGATTCTCTCTTCTGCTGTAACCAAACTACAAACATCAAATGTTTGCCTGCTCCAAGCTAAGGCAATTAGACTTTCTTTTATTTGAACAAAGGAGAGAGCACTCTTCTGAATGAATCTGTATCCTCTGATGGCTGATGTCATGCCATGTCTACTGATTTTGGTGCCATTTTGTATGAGAAGCTACTCCCAAGACTTTTGCTAGGTCAGCAGTTAAAGGTAGTATCAAATAATCCTTTTACAAACTGCTGTGGGCTCAGGATGAAAAACAAGATGTCAGAAGTCTGAACTGATTAGGTTTCCACTTGTGTAATTCTAGCAGCAAACACTGTTGCTCCATGTACTCATTACTTGCAAGAAAAAATTAAAACAAGATTTACCAATAAGGGAAGTCCTTAGTCAGAGGTATGTGTATGCTGAACTTAAGAATGAAAAAATACATTGTCCCAGAGATCTGAGGAGGAGAAACTGTAGCATCTAGAAATGAAATGACAGAATCTCACATAAAACAGCTCTCAGAAGACATGGTGGTTTTTATTGTTAAAAAATTATGAGTGTGTGTAATGCCATTTAGCAGATAATATTTGCTGACATTTCCTATATTTTTCTCAGAATACATCGATTTTAAAAAGAAACTGAGATCACTATATCCTAAACTGGAAGCATATCCAAGTCTTTTAAAGTGCTAACATGTCTAATGACAGCTATTGCCATGCCTTCCCCCTCTATTAGTATTTGCTTTAAACAGTTAAAAATGAGCAACTCTGCTTCCAAAAAGTAAAAAAGCAAATAATTCAAACTTAAAAAGATTTCACTGCTCACTCTTTTTTCCTTTTTAAAAAATTCCAACGCTGCAGTAAAAAGCAACAAAATCAATTTTTGGTGCTTACTGTCTCCCATGATGCCTTTTCCAGGGTATTTTTAGTTGTTCTGATTAAAAATTTACTTCCTACGTATAACTGACAGCACAGTTCATTTCTGGATTAGAGATTTGTGTATTTCTTCCTCCTTCAGTGACTTTCTTTACTTAGCCATAAAAAGGTGGCATTTTTCTCAAGTTAAAGCTTCCTAGACCAGATAAAAGAAATCTCAGATATACAGATATTCTGCTTTGTTGTGTATAACCAAAAGGAATGGAAATATGTCCCTAAAGAAAATACAAAAGAGGGTGGATCCTGGGTGAAGTTATGCTATAATATTACATGTTACCTTCCTACACCATATTTTATGTGACAATGTATATACATCTGTCTTGTAGTCAAAGAGCTTTGCAACAATAAACTAAGGATGAAAAGAATATTTACAAATTTTCTTATCCTCACAGAAGAAAAATTTCTATCACAGTTAGATTTTTAATCCTACAGTGACAATTTTAAAAAGCCACTGCATATTCTAATTTGTTTGTGTTTTTCTGCAAGAATACTGACTTTGGCTCAAACACAACTGTCTCATACAAAACCACTGTATTTTACATAAAATCCAATGTTTTCTGTTCAAAAACATTGGTTAACATTTTTGTGTCAATAGATATTTTTTTAAAGTCCTCAAATACCAAAATATATATATATAAAACATTATCTGCCACTGAGCAACAATTAAAATTATGGTAATTTTGGCCAAGAGGAAGACTTTTTTTTAAAAAAAAAATCATTCTTGCATGTGAGAATGAAACAAATGAAGATGTACATCCCTAAAGTGAGATCATGCAGAAATATCCATAAGACTAAGCAGCAACAGCACATTACATGCAAAGACATATAGCGACATGTCAATAATCTGACAAAAGGATAAAATGGAAGGGATGGTCAAGATGTTCCTCACTAACCATTTTGCCATACAGGAAAATACTGTTTTTAGGAAGGATTTAAATCAGTTTCCATTTAGCAGACATCCCATCTGAAAGAGGCCTTTCAGCTCAGCGTTTAGACCACAATTCACAACCTATATTGAGGACTCAACTGTGATAGGTTTGTGGGCCACTTCTGCACTGCAGGAACCCGTGGCAGACTACCCCTCCTCTAAAATCACAAATTCCCCATATTTTCCCCCCAAACTGGACATGATTGTAAAAGCCCTCTCTGCAGTAAACAAGGCCCTTTAAAGACTTTTAGAGGAGAACTGCCACTCACACACTTGTAGACCAACAATTGTGAGAGGCCAGGATTCCAGGGTTCACAAAAACAGATGGGGCTAAATGGATCCAGTGGGCCATGGGGTTTCCCACTCTTGATATCCTTGTTTCCAGTTTCATCGTTTCCTTTTGCAAATGTTTGTTCTGAATAGGATCTATTCTGCAGACTTTTAACATCCCTTTTTTTCTCTTTGGTTTATTTTATTTTATTTATATCCTGCCTTTCTCCCAGCACAGGATCCAAGGCGGCACACAACATTTTAAAAGCACACTAGAATATAAAACTTCATAATACAAAAGTTAAAACACAATTAAGCTAAATTTCTATTTAAAAACTCAAGTTAAAAAGCAGCATTAACGACAAGTTAAAAATAGCATTAAAAGACACTTAAGACTATATATGACTTACTTTGGATGTACATATACATCTATGAGGTCAACTTTTTCCACCAAGTCTCCTCCAATTGTTCGGACAATCTCATAGAAGTCATTTTCACAATATTTTTCAGAAGGTATCCAAAAAGAGATATCGTTGATAACAGGAGGATATTTGCTGAAAGGCTAAACAATAACACAACATTATCAATTTACTTATAGGAACTTTCTGAAATTAGCTGTGCAAAAGTGCAGTACACTTAGTGATTGAAACCCTGCACTACTCATACTAGATATTTAAAAATATAGAACTAAAAATAAAATATGTCTTTAATCACAATAAGTTCCCACCACCACCACCACCTAGCTCTGCTACACTTCAGGTCAGCTAATTCACTTACATGTTGATTGAGAGTCATTCTAACATAAAAATGTGCAACAGATGTGGTGGCCATACAATGATATTTTAATACCCCACATTCAGTAAGCAAGGGTTTATGTGGTATGCTGTGAAATGAATTCTGGGTGGAACTTGAGTCATAAGCACTATATCCAGCTATCATGTATATCACCTTATGGAAGACCAGTTCCAGCACAATGTATCTATATTTGCAAATTCTGTAGCTGCATAATACATGCTGATGTTGGTCAATAGTACCCCCTAGGGCTTAAGGTAGGTTCTACATTTTGCTGAGCAACTTGACCAAACACTTATCAACAATCAAAATCTTAACATCTGTTTGCACATCTAGAACCTCCAAGATCCAAGAAGAACTGGATTCATGGTTCACTTTCTAAAAAATGATAGTCAAGTTTGAAAGAGAGCTCAGTGCATTGCTTTCAGCTTGGCCAGTCTCCCTTTCCAGCAGTTTTTAATTGGGAAGCAATACTGCTTTGCCTGACTGTAGTTGCCTCACAGCTATTTCCCAATCCTAGATTTAGTGCAAATGTTCCACTAGTGCATCAAACCTGAATTAGCACCAAACCGCACACTGCGAAGGAAACATCTAGTTCTCAACAGCCATGTTTTCTTTGTTGTGTATATGAACAGGAGAACCAGTGGGAAACAGCTGGATACTTAACTGTCTCTTACCCTCTCACTATGCCCTAGTGATTCTCCCCATCCACTTTTTAAAAAGCCTCCCCCCCAAACCACATAGTGGAAAAAGAAGGGTCACTGGAAGGGAAATTAAAGAGGAGATTGGCAAACATGGTCCTGCCTATCAGTCATACTCTGCTACTGCTCCACGCCAATGTAGAACTGACATTAAGGAATTATTTTGCAAATGCAACATGTAGCTTTGCCCTAAAGAGTACTACCAAATGGTCCTCAGATGCTTCTAGAGTATACAGTTCTCCTCACTTTGTTTTTCCACCCACAAGACTGTTTTGCGCTCTGATTAATACAATATATTATCTCAATAAGAAAATGTATTTTTTGCCTGGAAAATGTTTTATGACAGAATAGTGAAATCCTAAGTGAATACCTGATAAAGCAATAAACCTGTAAGAAGGGTAAATTTACAGTGGTATGATTAATACAGATCTGGCCGCACATGACGCGAACACTTTAATGAATATCTGATAAGGAATACTGTGAGAGTTTTAAATTAACAACCCCACAGCGATTGCAATTGTGAATCACAAATGATTATCCAACTTGTTACATGAATAAACTTGTCAAACAAATTCATCGCCTGTATGGCAACTGCAAAACTCAGCTCTCAATAAAGCCATCACAGGAGTGCTCTTGATGAAATACCAGTGTACATGAATGATGCTTCCTCTGTTATACCCAAGTCACAGTTGCATGTTAAAGAGCCTCTACAGATAATATATGGCCACAAAGCTCATGTGAACTGGGTGATTTATTTTATCAATGTAATAAAGCACTGATATGATTAGGGCAGTATTTTTATGGAAAAAAGTTATCTCTTCCACAATATACATTTGCATGCCTCAGAGTCTGTTGGCCCTAAAATATTTCATGCTTACAAGTGGGAGATTTATAGATCATGTACACACACACACACACACACACACACACATTTTTAATTTCTTTGCTTTTCTGGGGTCAGAGCTTTGTGGAATGAAGGGGCTGTAGAAGGAAAAAGGGCTTTGGGGAGAGGACAACCTAGAAGACTTTTGTGGATTAGACTGGGGTTTCTAGCAGATCTCTAGCTGTGATTTCCCTGTTGCTTTATTTTTAACATTATTTGTATTTCACTTTTCTGTTGCCCATGGGGACTTAAGGAAGATGAAAAATACATCTTTAAAAATATATCATCAATAATAGGAAAAAGAACTTAAAAGGTGTTTTTTTTAAAAAACAGCAGCACCAGTAAATGTGATTCTCAAGAATGACACATGGCGAAAATTGAATCAAGTCAAAGACCCAAAAAAGAGAACAATCTTTACCAAACAAATTTCTCTTTGAAAGGAAAGAAATTGAGAAGGGAGGGGCAACTGAGGTAGGGAGTTCCATTCTCTAGCATTTTAAAAACAAATGTTTTTTAATTCTGAATTCTGCACAATTCATTGTACATTTATGCCACGGGAATCTGAGAAAGCCATCCACAGTAAACCATAACACAGGATTAGGTTCAGTAGGTAACAGGACAAACTAGACTGCAATAAGAACATCTTCAAAAATCTGTGCCTTCAAATCATGGCAACTGCATGAAACATGAAAGAAAATATTGAGCTAAACACACAAAATCTTCACTAAACTTTCATATATGGAAATTTCATTACAAATATGGAATTCATGGAGAAGTAGTACAGTATACTGAGAGTTCAAACTCTGAAAGCTCCCAGTTCGAATTCAGTTGCAAACACCATCCTAAAATCAAGTGGAATACTTCTTTCATTTTGTTTGTGCTGCTTTCTATCATTTGCTATGTATATCAATAGACTCCTAGAATTTTTACACAAAATACACATGTTGAGCAAAGCAAAGTCAAATGTTGCTTTTTAAAAATTATAGCAGATTGCAAAACAATAATGAATCTCCATTGCCTTTCAGCTTGAATAAGCAGAAAAATCCCAGTACTCATATACAGCTAAACACAGTTTTTTTATGATTATTAGGATCCAGAAGTCTAGAGAAATGAGACCCAAGACAATGCATCTATTTTATTACACAAAAATGACTGTGAAACCTAACAAACCTACAAACAAACACCACATTGGTGAAAAATTATCTGTCCCGATAACTGAGCTACAGCACCAGTTTGAAGAGTCACTGAGGCAATTTCCAACAGTGGGCTACATACGTATTTTTCACCAGATGTAGGAGATTATCCCACTGCTGAAATAACCCGGTTTAGCTCTTCTGAATTGAAGCCTAATTTGGGAGGCAGATGGGTCCTATCATAAGGATTTTGCCTCCAAAGTCACCAGGCGAGTCCAGCCTGGCTGCAGTCTGGGTCCCCGGCATGCTTCGGCAGTCTTATTTGAAACTGAGAGCTTTCCGACTTCAAAAACTGGTCGCTGAAGCAGGCCGGGGACCTGGGCTGCAGCCGGGCTGGACTCTCCTGCTGGCTTTGGTGGCAAAATCCTTGTGATAGGACCCAGCAATGGGATAATCTCCATAATTTGCTTCACTGCATTGGACACTGCTGTAGATATGATGAAAAATGAGCCTTTAGAGTCAATGGATAAGAAATTATAAGGACAATTCCACAGTATATGTCATCATAAAATCTAAGTTCCCTTAGAGGTAATTCTGAAAGGCTTCAGATAGTCTGTTTGGCAACAGGCTTGAGCTTAGAAGCAGTGATAGTGAATTTCCAATTGGAATGTCTGTAACACCTGCGTCCCCTTTGTTTCCCTGCAAATGTGTGCAAGGAAACAAAGGGAGTCTACAGCAGCCATTCACCATATGGTGGCCCCATCTGACCTTAAAGCAAGGAATTCAATCTTACTAGCCATCTCAAGTTCTTGAGATCCAAGTGGGATTCAGCCATTCCAGTTATCCATAGATATGCAGGGAATTTCTAATGAATCAGAAATCTAGTGAAACAACAATGTGGTACAAATCACTTCACTATGTGGTATCACTTCACTATGTGTTAAACATCTAGTTCTTGAGTGATAATTTTTTTAGAATAATAAGATATAGTGTGTGTGTGTATGTGTATACATGCGCGTGCGCGCGCGTGCACACGCACACACACTGCAAGTTTTATAACATGAATGGCCATTGGTACTAGAGAACTGGAAGAATTTAGTTTTTGTAAATTCCTCTATGGCACTGAACTTTACTGTCCACAAGATATCACAATTCTCCAAAAGTTGTGATGATGCAGAAAAAATCTCATACTAAAATACCTATTACTGCATACAGTCGACTATATATATGTCGAAAAATTTATGCCCCAAAATTAGCCATAAAATCCTGGGTCAACTTATATATGGGTCAATACAGTAATACTGCTTAGAAAGATCCTGAAAGAAGCACCACATGAAATGCCTTGATAGTGATTTCTGAAAGAGCTGCCCAGGCGTGTGTGTGAGTGAGTGAGTGAAAGAGGTGATTCCCTTCTCAATCTGATGCTAAAACCTTCTCTCCCCATCCCTCCAGTTCCTTCCCTTTTCAACCCAATGTTAAAACGTTCTCTCCCCACCAAACAAGCACCCCATTTCCCTCCTTTTCATTCTGATGTTAACCTTTTCTCCCCATCAAACACCCCATTTCCCTCATCCCTACTCTTTTCAATCTGATGTTAACCTTCTCCCCCGACTGAACAAACAACCCCTTTTCCCTCCAGTGCCTTCCCTTTTCAATACGATGTTAACCTTCCCTCCCCATCAAACAAACACCCCATTTCCTTCCAGTTTCTTTCCTTTTCAATCTGATGTTAAAGCAAAATGGCAAAAACAAAAGTTTGCTTTTTGGAATGCTTTTAAGGAATGTTTTCAAGCTGTGGATGGTTGAATCTGTGAATGCAGAATCCATGGATACAGAGGGCCAACAGTTAAAACATTATGTTAAAGTAACATAGATTAGAAACAGAGTCAACCATACTTAGCTAGTATGCACTCATTATTTCCAACTAAAATATACCACAGTCACCCTGGATATAACAATCTGCATTGGATAAAATAAGACAACTACCCCAATGAGAGATGCAAAGACACAGACACAGCAGAGTTAGATATCTCATGTATATATTGTCCCTCTACAGTAGATTACTATCTCAAGATATGGTGGAGGGAATGCATAGGAGCCTTGGTTGCACAGTAGTTAAGTTCCAGTACTGCAGCCACAACGTTGTGAGTTTGATCCCAGGGCTCCAGGTTGACTCAAGCCTTCCATCCTTTCATAGGTCAGTAAAATGAGTACCCTGCTTGTTGGAGGCAATTGACTTCCACATGGCTACTGACTGCTGAATAGTTTGTGAATAAATAAATGCTGAAAACACAAAGTTTGTGTTTCATTTGTTTAATCAGGTTATTGGGTTTTTATCTAGAATTATGGGGTTAGATTAAGATCTAATAAAATTTTAGGTTGAATATAGGTTACAATCCTAATAGGTTCACAAACCTTTTTCAGTACTGTAACTTTTTCAGGGATATTTATGTACCTCACAGTTAGAAATTATCTATAGGAAGCTATAACTATTATACTTTACCTTTTCAGATCACAATAAAACCAAAATTCTCCTTTTAGATAGTATATACATACATATTCATTTATGAGCTATTCACTGGGGAAAAAAGTCACAGAAGCAAAAGTATGAATTTATGAAAATTGGAGAATATTAAACATTGCAGTGTATTTCTATTTAAAATGGATCCACTTAACAAATATACCATTTCAAAATGCATTAGGAAGAACTGGAATTGGTTCTGGGTTTGCTTTAAAAATAAAATAAAATAAAATAAAATAAAGCTAGCTAACAGCAAAATTGTGACACTGAAAAGATGTATATTTATGTTTTAGAGTATAACCAAATGTAAATAAAGTTATCACTTCCAACAATTTTCAAGGATTTTTTGGTTTGCATTATGTTCTTATGAGGTATTGAAAATGCATTACACTTACATTAAAATGTACAAAAAAACTTTTTTTAAAAAAAAAACCCTGTGAAATTACAGTTCTGCAGTGGTATGTCAAGATGTCTTGGACATTGCTTTAAGGGAGGAGGAGAGGGAAACCTTTGGCTCTTCAGATATTTTGGTTTACAATTTTCATAATGCCTGGCAATGAAAAGTTATTTTCTTCAGTACATCAGCTACCTGGGGCAAAACATTCAGTTCTTTTCCAGTGTAAGAAAATGAAGAAGTGAAGGAAGAAGAAAAACAGCCCTGGGATGAACCAGTAGCCAGAATAACTATGGGCATAAGGCAAGAAAAACACAACTTTGAATACTTAGAATACTGAGTATTTCACATTAATCTGTTTAGACGGGTCAGTGTTCAAGCACATATGAAATTTAGAGAACATATGATACAATAAAAATATATATTAGGTTGGATCCAGGATTAGGCATGTGCAAACAACAGAAACAGACTGCCCACCTTCTTTTTGACATATCACTCCCCCCAGCCAGATGGTAGGAATCCCTAATAATGGGGATGAGCTATGACATGGGGGGAGGACTTCTGAAAATCAGGAGGATCTTCTTGAGCACAGCCCTTCTGGTAACAGGACGCAGGTCTAAAATCTCATCTTCTGGACCGATACTCGTATGCATTTATTCTTTATTTTAATCTACACAAGTGTCATAATAAAGTCATTCCATTTCCTGATACTATGCACTCTCTGTTTCTTAGATGGCAAGCCAGGGTTTTTTTTTTTTTAGTAAAAGATTTGCACAATTACACTCCTAATTATATATGGCAGACTAACACACACATATACACACCAGAAAAAGGTCTCTAATTTTCAAGAGGTGGGGCTGAAGAGATTACCATGAATGATTTACATGGGAGAATAAAGTGAAGGTCCTGGTCAGATGAAGTGAACTTACAGGTCAATTTCATGGTGCATCAAAACAAAGAAAACATTTCTATATTACTGTGTGGTATACCAGGAGGAGTGCCTGGCACTGTTAACATCGGGGAAACACACTCAGTAGAACCAACTAGATGCCGAGATGCTCCCAGGTGCTGGAGACCATGCCATGCCCAGAAAGCCTGGATGAATAACAGAGGATAAGGGCACCATGGGGAGAAGTATGCGACACCAGGAGGTGGGGAGTTTAAAGATGGGCTGTTGAAGGGGAAGGTTCCAGAGCTGAAGGAAGACTGAGGCAGGAAAAGCCTGAGAAAGGAGGAGGAACAGAGAGAAAAGCAGATGGAGGAAAGATGGCTGGGGGAGGAGAGGGAGCCGCAGCCGGTGAGAGGAGATCAGAGAAACTTGTCCCTCTTTAGACAAAAGGGTACAAGACACAGGGAGGGAAGCTGTGGCAGGAGGCCAGTGTTGAAGAGGCAAGGAGAAAGCCACTGCAAATGCAATAAGACTAGTGGAAAGAGGAAACTGAGAGCAGAAAACAGAAGGGAAAAAGCAGGGGGTTAGATGAAGCCATGAAAAGGCAACTGGGTGCCAGGAAAGAGCCCTGCAGGTTAAAAGTATAGGGGCCAGCCGAGGGGGGTGGTCAGGTGGGTGTGCAGAATGAGGTTTGGGATTAAGGAGAAAGCACACTGGGAAGAGTCTGGAAGGGAATGGATGAAGTAGCATCTCTCACGACAGGTCACTGATCTGGTAATCCATATGATTTGTCTGGTGGAATGCCAAGGGGAGGGAAGCTATTTATGTTATTGCTCCACAGGTGTCCCACATGGCGTATGTTTAGATTAAGCATCAATTAAGATTTATTTTCAGCCACTTTCATGTCTCCAAGTTTTTTGTAGCCATGAGCACCTAAGTCAGAGGAGGCTGAGGTAGAATCACGCATATATAAAAGTAAAGGTTTCTCCTTTCACAAGATTGCCAAGTTGTGTTCCACTCTAGGGGGTGGGGCTTATCTCCTTTACTAAGCCAAAGAGCCAGTATTGTCAAAGACTACTCTGGTGGTCATGTGGCCAGCATAACTGCATGGAATACAGTTACCTTCCCACCAAATGGTACCTGTCTATCAACACTCATCCCTTCACATTCACTTAGGTTAGGAGTACAGGACCCCCGTGAATGTGGAAAAACTGCAAATAACAAAAACATTATGGTTTTACCTGAGAGAGCACCTCTCTTGGAATCTCTAGGTCCTCCAGTGCAAATCTGTGGTCAACATTTGCCAGACACTGACTACCAAATTGCGCTGGAGGAGCTACAAATGTCTATTGGAGTGTTCTCTCTAGGAACCTCTAGGTCCTTCAGTGCAACTTTTAGTTAAAGTTGACCATAGAATTGCACTGGAGGACCGAGATATTCCTAGAGAAAACACATTAATAAAATCTGTGAATAATCAAATTGCAAAAGTCAAAGCCCAAATGTGGAGGGACGAGTGTACTTACATTTACAGGCTTTCGAACTGCTAGGTTGGCAGATGCTGGGACTAGTGACGGGAGCTCACTCTGTCATGCAGCACTTGGGCTTCGAATTGCCGACCTTGCAGTTGTCAGAGTTGGCATCTTAACCGCTGAGCCACCATGCCCCTACATTTGTTTCTGTGTGCCTTCAAGTCATTTCTGACTTATGGCACCACACTGGCTATCAACAGCAACAACAACAACTTCTATCATGTATAAATACTACACACATTTTAGGGTTAATTACAAAAATAGGTAGCTATTATAATAACCATTTGCATTTTCTTGCATCTGTTTTTATCTGAGAAGGAACTACAATTATCTGCTACTATCACTAATATAAGTAAGTTACCTTATATAGTCTATAAGTCTAAAAATTTATGCCCAAAAATTGACCCCAAAATCCCAGGTCGACTTATTTATGGGTCAGTATGATAATGTGATAGCAGCTCTTTCAGATTTGCCCATGAGGTGGAAGATAGTTTCTTTTTCTCTTCCACCAGGCAGAAAGAGTCCCAAGTGATTAATTGCTTTTAAATAAACAGAGACCCTCTTCTGTCCCGTTGGCCAGCTGAAACCAAAGTTGAAACAAACATCCTCAATTAGAGTCTCTCTTGCTGTACGCACACATACACACACTGAAGGAGCCAACAAGTTTTACCCTGAACTTATCCACAGGTCATGGCAAAATCCATAATTTTGGTCCCAAACCCTGCCCTCAACTGCAAAATCAAATTTTAACCATCAATCCATAAAAACTGGATTTATTTTTCAAAAGACATCTGGCAGGTGGTGGAGTACGTAAACACCATAGGCCTAAAACGTTAAATCACATAATATTTGTGTTTTTTATGTTCAGTAGGGATGGACATCTTTACTTATTTCATTGTTGCAAGAGAACAAAAAAATAAATACAAATAAAATGTTTTCTTCCTGCTGCATGAGACTGAGAATTTTTGTCCATTTTTAAATTCGCTTTTTGGGACATTTTTGTTATAACTTGGTCTGGGCAATAAATAAGTAAGACATTGTCACTGAGGACAAGAACATTTGCGAATATCTTTTTAAAATTCTCCTGTTCAGTTGTTCACAGACTAAGACGTTTGTCAAAAGGGTCTCCACCACTGTCATGGGAAGAACAGGCCAGAAGCAGAGAGACAGGAGTCACCAGAACTGGAGAACTCATCTTATTATAACAACAGCTATTCCAAGAAATAAGGCCTAACAGAGTGTGCCTAAGACAGACAGGAAGCTGGAATCTGCTGAGAGAGAGACAGCAGCTTCAGAATTTTTTTGCTTCTTTTTCTTTACAACCAACATGCCGGCCCACTGATCAACCTGTCACCTTGTTTCAAATGTTTTCAGCAGAATAAGTGTGATGGGTCTTTCCACAAGGCATCTAATATGGCATGGTGTCTGATGTAGATTTCATTATTGATGGAGACTAATGTAAAAAAATGATTTTGCTCTTTTTAGGGTATTTGTAAACTTAAATGGTTACACTTGCTAAGGGCATAAGAGTCAGGTCAGTGTCAAGCAGCAGTCTTCACATAAAGTGTTTTGGGTCTTGTTTGTGACAGCAGGAGGCCTTGAAAGGAGGACTCTGGAGGACAGGAACCGGGCGGTGAGAGTCTTCCTCTGCCCCCTCCTGCCTTGGAACACCTGGCCCCAAGGGAGCTGAGCTTCAAAGCCTCCCAAGCCCTGACCATCGGCAACAGTGGGCGGCCTTGGAAGAGAAATACTGCCTATACGCGGCGCCTGAGGCGCTCTGGCGCTCTTGGAGGACTCAGACCCCTGAAGGACTCTCTTGCCCCTTGTCATCACCTGGGGCCACCGGGAGCAGCTGTGGACGGCGCGGAACTGGGGAGAACGCCGGCAGGTTTTGAATTATTGTTTAATTGTTTATTGTTTATTGTTTAATTGTTGTTATTTAATCTGTTTAGTTTGATTGGTTTTTAGGGGATGGGTGGGTGTGGGAAGGAGGGATGGGATTTGAATTGATTTTATTTGTTCTCATGTTTTGAAATGTTGTATGCCGCCCCGATTACCTGGCAGAGGGGCGGGATATAAATAATAATAATAATGATGATGATGATGATGATGATGATGATGATGATGGAGAAAATTCTTGACAACATTTCCAATGTTTTGGGGGTCATAGCTCTTTCCTATCAAACCTGAACTTTTCAGACATTATTATAGATGGAAACTGGGTGATAGAAATCAAGAACAGAGATTTCTGTGCTTGAAACTGTAGCCAGATTCTTGGTTTAACTTCTCCTAAGGAGACAAAAGCTGCTCGGCAGGTTTGTCACCCATCTAATCAAAGCCATTCAAAGAAGGCCAGACAGTGATTATCCATCAAACTACAAGATGAGGAAAGGGAAATAAGAGATAACTATGCCCTTAGGTTTCTGCCCTGGGTGAAGTGATAATTGGAGTGGATTCTGATATCAAGATGTTGAAACTGCTGGATCCTGGCAACTTGTCCAACCTATAGAGTACACAGCCCATTGCAAGGATGAACTTTAAAATTCCAAGAGGAACCATCTGAAGCCATCTGTCACTTTTACAATAAATACATAGAAACAAACACACACAGAAAAGTGTCAAGTATCTTCTCTCAGTAAGTGAGAGGCTAGGACAAAGTGAGAACAGTTGTTAGTAAGTCCATGCAAAGACAACTCATTCCCATAGTCAGACTTTTCTAGTGTATGAAACCTCTGCACCACCCCACTGCTCTATCAGCCTAGATTCTATGGCTGGAAGCCTACATCATGCAACTGGGGCAAATTCTCCACTTACACAGCTCTGCATCCTTTCCATCACTGGAAGGCAGGTTGCAAGTGCCAGAACAGCGGGGTGTGGATTCCAGGCAGCACATGGTTGCAGTTATGTAACCAGTAGAAAAGAGCTAATGTCACCCTCCCGGATCTCTAGTGACCTGGTGGAGATCCAGGAGGGTGATATCGGCTCTCATCTCCAGGTTGGGCATCTCCTGCCTCCCTGGTAGTAAATGGCCCAGTCACACTCAAAGGTTGCATACTATATTCGTTTAGTATCTTCATAAAAATACAGGTTTCATTTGGATTACAGGTGCCTTTCCATTTCATTCAAGTTATCAAAAAGTCATATATGTCTTAAGAATAATCAGCATATCTGCTGATCTTGGATAACACACTCCCCCTAAAAAAAAATCTCTACATGTTTTATTTTCCTAAAAAGGTTAGCAGACAGTATTGCCACAGATGAGCAAAACGACATAAACTCAGATTGCTCAATTCAGCATCAAGAATCTCACTGTTAATGTAATTATGCTAAAGTAAATTGCTAGGACTCCATTCTCTGCATAACTTTGCACAGAATTGGGCTCTGAGTCACGATCTGGATGCTTGTGAGACTGCTGCATTGTGCTTTTGATTGTTCATTTGACCTTTCAGTTTCAGTACTGTCTCCTGTCTTTCCCTTTTTAAAAGCTTGTTAAACAGCAAGCTTTTAATTGCTTTTTAAATGCTTTTTGAAAGGTTTTTAGAATTACTGTTTTGTAATGAATTATTGCTTCAGAAAAGATTTCCAACATGGCTGTAATATTTGCCAGCAGCACAATACAAGATGACCCTTGCTAGCAGAAATAGACAAAGGGCTCAACACTGGTAGCCACTCATGGTTTGACTTTTTCAAGTTGTCTCCTAAGCATGTGCTCCATAACACTGATATATCTGAATGAAGTCATACCCTGCAACTTTCTTTGTTCGGATGAGACAGACCCACTTATTCATCTTCAGTCCCAGTTTCTGAATGTGTGTGTGTGCGTCTTGCTTTTTATCTCCTTCTCCCACCTGTCCTGGACTTGCTTCATTTGCTTCATCTGCACTCAGTTCATCAGGTAGCAACCTACATCCCAGAGGGGAGTGTGTGGTGTCTGGCCTTTGCCAACAGTATCAGAGCAAGAGCAAATGCTACTGCTGCTGCAACAGTCATTTCAGCACTTTGCAACAGAAAGCCTGTTCTGTGTGATCATGAATTGCTTCTTTGGTAAGAAAAGGGAATAAATACACTTTTTCAAAAGCAAGGGAAGGAGAAGATCCCCTTTCAATTACACCACCCTCTGAACTGCACACAGAGATCTTTCTCAATCTTACACAAAGAGACACAGATTTAGCCCCTTCAATGGATTTTAGATCCTCCTTCCACCTAACCTTTACCTTTATCTTTACCTTTACCTTTACAAAAGGAGCACTCACAGAATTAATTTCTTGCATGAAAATCCTCTATAGATATTATTAGGATGTAAGCTGCTTTGAGTCCTGAACTGAAAAAAGTGGAAATGTAACAACAACTACAACAACAACAGGATGTCACTGCACAATTGAGATTGACTGCATTTTGCAGCACAGATGAATAAGTAAGTGCATTGCTGTCTTGCCTCAAAAATTCTCACAGCTCTATAGAACTAAGTTACATGCATAAGGATTTTACTAAGAAGAATGAAAGAAGTACAAGAGGGCATAATTAGAAAAATAACATGCTTCTAAGATGTCATACTTGGAATATATATAGTATATGCAAATTCCTTTGGCACACCCACTCAGATATTCTCACATGTATATGTAATATTCAGATATACACACTTTGCACATATCCTCAATTACAATAAAGCTAATTAGCCAATAATTCATATTACAGGCTGCACCTCATTATTTCAGGCATCCAAGTTCAATTTACATACTAATAGCTGCATATTTGCCTTTAATAGATGTGGTTTTAAAAAGTAAACATAATAAATGGCTAACCATTTAGACACTGTTACCCTATCATGTTGAAAAATATCTGAGAATGAAGCACCCACTGAAGCTATTTACCTTTTTCTTATGAAATAATGTTAATGATATACTAAAGTGATGAATGGAAATTACACCAAGAAAAAAAACAAGTGGCAGGGAATTTCTTTCCTGAAGAAGCCACAGCAGGTGGGGTTCCTCTCACAAATTCCTCCAGTTAAAAAGACCAACCCTTCATTTTTAAAAAAAATCATCTTTATTAATTTAAAAATAATGTATATAAAAAACATAAAAAGAAGGGGGGGAAAGGCTAACAGACACGATAACAAATAAAAAAATAAAAAATATAAGAAATACTCAAACACAAACACAACATCAACAATATACAACTTAACATAGTAACAACTACACAAGACAGAAGTACTTCCTTTCTCACACTTATCTAATCTAGTTTTCCTTACATGACCTTTTATACAAATTTCAAACTTCATCATTTTACGCACTATAACTCACATGCAACATATACTTAAGTTATTTTGTCTTATTAATACATTTATTTTCTCTAGGCTAACATTTTCCTTCACCTTTTATTTCCTTGCTGTATTTTCTACTTTATTTATTATGACCCAGTCTCTCACATCCAAAAAAAGAAAAGAAAAAAAAGGAAAACAACACCTTAATAATTACTTTGATTGTTCTAGATAGGCTTTGATCTTTCCCCAATCTTCTTCAAATTTTTCTCTTGATATATCTTTTAGTAACATTGTCAGTTTATCATTTTCCATATAATCAAACATTTTTTGTTTCCATTCATTTATATTTGTATTACCCTTTCTTTCCACCTTTGGGCATAAACTACTCTAGCCGCCGCTATCATATAGAAGAGTATTTTCCCATGTTTTTTTCGTATTTTTCTTCCACCATCCCCAGTATAAAAACTTTAGGGTCTGTCCTCATTTTAATCTGCAAGATTCCCTTGATATTTTCGTTAATTTGTCTCCACCATCTTTGTGCTTTAGTACACGTCCACCACATGTGGAACATTGTACCTTTTTCTCTCCTACACTTCCAACATCGTTGGAATTCTTATACATCCTACTAATTTTTCATGGTGTCAGATACCACCTAAATTGAATTTTATAATAGTTTTCTTTCACATCTGTTGACAGTGTGTATCTTATTCTCTTTATCCAATTTAACTCCCATTCTCTTAGGTGTATACTTTCTCCCATTTCTTGTGACCACTTAATCATGCAGTCTTTCACTACCTCATCTTGTGTCTCTGCTTCCAAATTCTTTTTATATAGTTTAGATATGATTTGTTTATCTTCCTCTGTTAAGATTTTATCAAGTTCTGATTTTTGTTATGTGAACCCTTCCGATTTGTCATCTTCTTTAAACCTTTCTTTTAATTGGTAATATGGGAACCAAGAGATTTCGTGTTCTTCCATCCTTAGCTCTTTCCTTGTATTTTATCTTAGTTTGTTATTCAAGTCCAGCTTTAATATATCTCTATATTTTACCCATGAACCTTCTGTGGTGACTTCTGTCTGATGAAACACTTCTACCGGGAATGTCCATAGAGGCAAACCCTGTATTATATGTCTCTTATATTTAACCCAAATTCTATATAGGGCTCTCCTAATTATGTGATCTTCAAAATCTCGGTTCGCTTCTACTTTGTTATAAAATAAATAGGCATGCCACCCAAATTGGTTGCCTCCTGCTTCTAATTCAAGGGTAGGCAACCTTTCCCCTTTAAGGGCTGAGGGACTTCAGCTCCCAGAATCCCAGGAGCTATTGGCCAACATGGGACTATTGGCCAACATGGCTGAGGCTTCTGGGAGCTGAAGTCCCTCGGCCCTTAAAGGGGAAAGGTTGCCTACCCCTGTTCTAATTGGAGTAAACCCCTATTTTTTACATGAATCCAGTCTCTCAGCCAGTCTAGAGCACACGCCTCATAATATATTTTTAAGTTTGGCATCCCAAGACCTCCTCTTGTTTTCTCCATTTTCATCAATTTTAATTTTATCTGGGATTTACTCCCTAACCAAACAAATCTCATTATGTCTCTCTGCCAAAGTCTGAAAGGTTTGTTGTTTGACAAGATTGGGATATTTTAGAATAAGAATAACATTTTTGGGAGTATAGCCATCTTGATGACTGATATCCTCCCTATCAAGGATAGTTTTAAACTTTCCCACTTCACCAAATCTGTTTTAACTTCATTCCAGATCCTATTATACTTGTTTTTATAGATATCTGTATTCTTTGTTGTGAATATTATGCCTAGATATTTCATTTTTTTCTCCACCTTGAATTGGGAGATTTTAGTCAATTCTTCTATTTCTTCCTTCCTTACATTCATAGTTAACATCTTAGTTTTTTCTTTATTAACTCTGAAACCAGATTGTTGTCTGAATTCATTTAGTTTCCTCAACAGGGCTTGGACATTTTGAACTGGATCTACAAGGTAGATTAACATGTCGTCTGCATACAGTTTCACTTTGTGTTCTGTATTCTTCACTCTAATTCCTGCTATCGTATCATCATCTCTTATGTTTTTGATTAACACTTCCAATGATGTTATGAAGAGAAGTGGGGATAGCGGACAACCTTGTTGTGTTCCACTTTGAATTAGTAAGACTTTTGTCTTTTCCCCATTAATAATAATTTGAGCCATTTGTTCGGTGTATAGTGTTTTGATGGCTTTAAAGAAGAGTTCATCTATCTGTATTTTCTTCAAACATGCCAGCATAAAACTCCAGTCTAAGTTATCAAATGCCTTCTCAGCATCCAACGAAATTACAGGTATTTTTTTCCTGGTCTTTTTTCATAGTACTCCACAACATCAATTAGATTTCTGATGTTGTTGTTTATATATCTGTTGGGCAGAAAACCAGCATGGTCTTTGTGAATATCATTTCTCAGTACCTTTTTCAATCTCTCTGCTAGAATTTTGGCGTAAATTTTATAATCTACATTGAGGGGTAAAATTGGTCTACATTTTTAAATCTCTAGTAACTCCCCCTGTTCTTTCGGTATTAGAGTTATATTGGTCATTTTCCATGAATCTGGTATCTCTCCATTCATGGCTTTGTTAAAGATTATTTTCAAAGTTGGGAGAAGTTGATCTTTAAATTCTTTGTAGTATTTTGGCAAAAGACCATCTGGACCTGGAGCCTTTGTGGTGGGGAGTGTTTTAATTGTATCTAAAATCTCTTGCATGGATATCTATTTGTTTAGTTCTTTTTTTGTGTGTGTGGCGTAATCTTTGATATTAACTTGTTCGAAGTATTCCTCAATTTTTTTTAGGTCACTACTTTTTGTTGATATAATTTTTTATAATATTTATAGAAGCTTTCTTTGACTTGCTTAATTTGGCTGACTATTTTGTCTCCCGCTTTAATTTTAGATATCCATTTCCTTTGTTTTTCTTTTCTTAATCTCTGTGCCAACCACCTCCCTGGTTTATTAGCAAATTTGAACTGATGTTGTCTCAAAAACCTTAATTTCCTCTCTGTTTCTTCTACCAATAAAGGAGGAATTTCTCTCTGGATTTTTTTTATTTCATTCTTCACTTTTTTCTCTCTTGGTTGTTTTCCAATTTCATTTCCTCTCTTTCCAGATGGTCTTGAAATTCTTTTAACGCTTTCTATTTTTTCCTTTTTCTTTCACAAGCCATTTTAATAGAATCCCTCATATTACTGCCTTTGCTGTGTCACAAACTATCTGGTCTTTTACCTCTCCATTCATGTTTTCTTTCCAAAAGTGTTCTAACATTTCTTTTATTGTCACTATATTTGTTTTATCCCTGAGCAGCGTTTCATCCAGTCTCCACATGTATTCTTTTTTTCTTCCATTCAGTACCATCATGATGGGGTTGTGGTCAGACATTATCTTTGGTAAGACCTCCAATGTTTTAATTTTCAGATTGAGTGGCTTTGAATTTAGAAACATATCAATTCTAGACCACATTTTATGCCTTTCTGAAAAGAATGTGAATTCTCTAGCTGAGTCATATTTCTTGTTCCATGCATCTTCCACACCCATTTGCTCTATCATATTGAAAAAGGATTTTGGTAACTTTCCTTTTCAGGTAAGTTTTCTGTTCAGCTTTTCTGTCTTTTGGGGGATCAATCACCCCATTGAAATCTCCCATCATTATTATATTTTCATATGTATATCCTAATATTTTACCTGTCAAGTTTGTATAAAATTGGCTTTTATTTATTACTGGACAATATATTCCTATTATCATCAATTTGAGCTCTGATCTTGAAATCTCTATTCCTAAATTGTGCTCATCTTTGTCACTAAACAGTTCTTTTATTTCGAACTCTTTCTTCACATATATGACTACTCCCTTTTTTCTCTTCTCTGACGTAGCAACAAATTCATTTTTAATGTAGTTGCCCAAGATAGCAATGCCACCAAAGTAAGAATGTTGCATTGATAAGTAGCTGCAGGAAGGTCATTGTTGCTTCTTTATACTTGCTAATAGTTGAAGAAATTCACCACCAAGTAACAGGATGGAATGGTTTTGTGATTCCACTCAGAAGTAGACCTATGATTTAGGTATTTTGTAGCAGGTCAGCTAAGGTCCAGGCTATCTGAAAGACTTGATCTCCCTATATGAGCTCATCCAACCAATAAGATCTTTGGAGAAGGCCCTTCTCTCAATTCTATCACTTTCCTAGGCACATTTGCTGAGACCCTCTCTGTGGCTGCTCCTTCTAGAGGGAGATTAGGATGGGTCCTTCTTTACTGACAGTGGCAATTGTAATACTTTATATTCTGACAGGCTTCCAGGGATTGATTGTAATGGGGTTATAATGATGTGCTGCCTTGGCTTTTTATCTTGTGTTCTTAAGGGATTTTAAATGGTTTGAATTCTATAGACTGCTTAATTGAATTTTAAAATAACTTCTTGTAGGTATTTAAATTGGTGTTAATTTTAATATTTTATAAACTTCCTTGAATCTCAATACTGGTGAAATGGTGGAACTTAAAGACACAAACGCCACTGACAAGCCATCACAAACTTATTGGAGCTTCACCTTTCTGTTTTGAATTATGTTATGAATGTATTTTAGGTGTTTGTTATCAATTATGGCTCTGTGTTTTAAATTCATAGATCTCTTTCTTTGCTTTTTTTTTTAGTTTGACCCTTTTTCAAACCACTAAACTCTCAACGGGAGCAGTTAAGGATACTGTCCCCCATTCAACTAGATCCTTGTTTCCATGTTCGTGTCTAACAGTGGATTCCTCATGACAGCTACCAAATGAAGTACATCTGTAGTGATTTGAACTTCTCCCCTTTTCCAGCTCTTGGTAAGAGTCCTTTGTCTACACTAATTATGTAGCAAAGTTTAGAATTCACTCTACTTTTATCATGGATTACAGAGAAAGACTTAAATGGACCCTTTACCTTTACTCCTCCTTCTACCATGAAGTATGAGCCCCTCGCTCACTTTTGGAGTTTTTAATCCATTTGCCTTCCTGCTCTTTGAAGGCCATGAAAGACTGATTAAGGGCTGCACTGGGAACTTTCTCACACGTTTCTGAGAATCACCAAGTCTGTAATCTTTCCACAGCTATATGGTTGACTTAACAGACATAACAAATATCCATGGCCCTTGGACAGTTCTCAACTGCTATATGCTGGATCTAAGCACAACAGCCAAGCAACTCCAACCACTCTGATTGGAAAACACATTGTCCCATGCTTAAGAACTTCCAAGACTTTGTACGAAGGTTGAGTGCTAGCAGGTAGTTGCATATGATTTTATTTGTCCTGATTTGTTTACTCTTCCAGTTGTTCTCAGGCTTCCTACTTGCAAATTCTTCTCTCAGCTGCTTGAGCTAAGCCATGGTGACAATTTCTTTTTGGAGTTGCAAGTACTTTCCCATTTGTATATGTCAAGGATCAAGCCTGCTACCTCTCCATAGCCATGTGATAACCCAACCTTTTCTGAAAATCAGGGCATACAACACATGAAGATGAAACCTGTGTGCCCTTTTCAGCTAATATTGATTAAGTTAAATGAATACAATTAGAGAAGAATATATTTAAAAACAAACACACAACCACCCTTAGAAAGCTGAGAGGAATTATTATTTGCCTATATCACCGCTGCAGGATGTTAAGTTTGGAGAAAATTCACTTTATGATAAGGAACAGAGCTTGGAAAAACTGCATTGTGGATTACAGCTCCCAGAATTCCCCTGCCAGCTGGGCCACTAGTTCTGCTCCTCATTACAAACGACAAAATTCTGCTCTTTATCAAAATGGTCAAGATGGCATTATGGGAGTTGAAATACAAAAAAAAAAAAATACTTTTCCAAGTCCTGAGAAATGGATTCTAAACTCAGGGCTTTGTGGGAGGAAATAAACAACATGCCTTTTTTCCTATGGTTTCTAAATCTCAGGGCCTGGGCCCTCTTCTTTGGCCTTGAGGGTGAAAAGGAAGGAATCTGAGCAAGAGTCCTTGAAATATTTGTTGAAATATGCCTTGAAATATTCTTCATTTCTTAGACTTGGTGTTTTTTATTTGCATGACATGCTCTGTGCAGCTGTGGTTGATGCTTAATGTATCATATTTAGTGACACTACTAGGGGTTGCCCCTTTTAACATCACCCTGGCAATCATGAGGCCCTACCCCTTGTGACATCACAAGGGGTCATTCCTAGATCTCTGGTTTTGGTACTGAACTTTCAGGGCCTGGAAAAGTGCAGACTATCTTCTTCCCTGCAAATGTCATGCATGAGCCAGGTACTCCATGTGCACATCCCCTAAAGTATAGGAGGAGATTACATGAACAAGGTTCCTGTATTGTAAAGTATTTGCCTGTTTCTTATGTGAGATTACCCCATAGGAGATGAGAGTATGACCTATCACACCACCACTGTATGAAGGCCCACAGGTAATTATGACACTAGATTATTTATGAAACATTATGAAACTGACACACCTTCCCCTCGGGAAATGCTAGGTGGAAATGCTTTCCAGCTTTAGACTAAATTATTCTGCAATGCCTATGGTAAAGTAGGGTACCAAATAACTTGGAGTTCAAATGACTTGGGCTAACTCTCCTACACACACCACGCTGAAATGAATGGGCATCCAGAAGTTACTAGAGTTGCCTAACAATATTGCCACAACTAAGGGACACTTTTCCTTCCCTAGCTATTGCCTTTTGCAAGCATGACCCTTTTCAAAACACAAAGCAACATTCCACATTATTTTACCTGAAATTCTATCTTTGCATCAATGTGAGGCACTTGGAACTGTTTCAGGAAACGTTCGTCTTTGCTCCAGAAAAGGCGGATGTCAGGGATGCCATACAAAATCATGGCCAGCCTCTCCAATCCCAGGCCAAATGCCCAGCCAATTTTGTTCTCAGCACCAGCTGCAATGACACAAAGAAATTTTTATTAACAACTGAACAGGCAAACAATTGTGCAGGAAGGATCCCATAAAATGAACTGAAAGAGGACAAAGAAAAGGCATACTGGCCAGGTGATGAGTGAATTTCAGAGTGCAGAACCCTATTAGTGACATATGCATACAAGGATGGCTTATAGGCATGTAGGTGTCTTTTCAGACTGGGTACGGGGCCTACTGTCTAGCCCAGGGGTAGGCAACCTTTCCCCTTTAAGGGCCGAAGGACTTCAGCTCCCAGAATCCCAGGAGCTATTGGCCAACATGGGACTATTGGCCAACATGGCTGAGGATTCTGGGAGCTAAAGTTCTTCAGCCCTTAAAGGGGAAAGGTTGCCTATCCCTTGTCTAGCCCTTTATGCCCTGTCCAACCCCGTCCCCCTTTAGCTATCAAGATACAGGAGGGGCCATGACTGCTGCTGCTACTGACCAGTAAGGAGAGGAAGGAGAACATAGCAATTCAGATTATGAAGATGCAGCTGTTCTGGGCAAATGAAAAGAGAGCAAACCCCTGTTTCTTTCCCCTCTAAGCCAGGACCAGCTATTTCTACATCATTAAATTGTCTCTCTCTGCTCTCCTCTCCTCTCTCATAAGCAGCAGGAGTAGCCTTTTCCAAGGCTTGACAGCTACTGGGGCTGGGGAAGGACACAGAACTGCTGAAGGCAGAGCATTGCACTCCATTTGCATGATGTAGGATCTCAGCCAGAATGTAACTGAACCACTTCTCAAGGGCAATTGTTTCCAGACAGTGAATAAATTCTAAAGAGCAACACAAATTTTTGCATTGATAACGATTAAAGATGACTAAGTAAACATAGTTTGATACAAAGCCAGATCCTCTGGCGAGCTAGCATGGTGCAGTGGTTTGAGTGTTGGACTACGACTCTGGAGATCAGGGTTCGATTCCTTGCTCAACCATAAAGACCCACTGAGTGACCTTAGGCAAGTCACATTCTCTCAGCCTGAGGGGATGGAAATGGCAAAAAAAAACCCACCCTCTAGAGAAACATGCCAAGAAAACCTTATGATAGGTTCACCTTAAAGTTGCAATAAGTCAAATATGATTTGGAGACTCACAGCAACAACAAAGTACAGTGCAGCATGGAGCCACATCTTTTGCCTCTACACACTGGTAATCTTCCATGAAATCCAGCTTCTGGGGAGGACAATCAACAGCTAAGGGAGATGGGAGCTTCTCCAACCAGATTCTGACGCTGTAGGCTTCACTCCACTCTGCCCAGGAGAAATATATATGCTCCTCCTGAGACATGATTGCCATTCAGGCTTTTTATCCTATTTTGCTATTGTCACCTATTGCTGCTTTGGGGATACCTTTTATCAACAAGACTGACAATAGAACAGTAAACATAGTTTGGTATAAAGGGGTTAAAAATTCATCAAATCTAAATACATTAAAGCCCCTTTCTGCAAGACAGGATCACCTATATATACCAGCACTGTATGATCAACTCCTGTAATCCAAACCACAGCAGGCCAGAAGTTAAGAACAAGTACAATGTGTGGTAGATTACTAAGCAAATAACACCAGCTCATTCTAGCAAACACATAAGTTGGCAGAGAATTATTTTTTGCTGTTGATATTCATAAGCACAAAGATTTAATTGCGATTTCAATAGCACCACTATCATTAAAAGAAATGGATTACAAGGAAGATGTCAGACTTCTATGACTCTATAATTACAGTATAATGACAATTAATGCAACCTTATTTCTTACCAGAAATTATCTGAAATGCAGAAAGGGACACAATGCCTTTTAAGACTCACCCTTATTATCGAGTTGCATGTTGGCTATCATTATCCAAAATATAATTGAAAGACAAGAGAAAACAAATAAAAACAAAACTGGCAGACAGCTTTTAATGGCATGCTCCTCTCCTCTCTAGTTTGAGAATTATCAGCAGATCTCAAAAGAAAAGAACAACAGTCCAAGTTGACACTTGATCTCTGTTCATCAACACAGTCCATTTTGAACATCAATCACATGTTTATAAGTAAAATGTTGTAGAAGATTAGCATTTAAAATTACCAAAATCCTGTTTCACTATTGTCTGAAATCCCAGAGACCTTTCTATTTAAAAAACAGAAGGCAAAAAGAAAATAACAAAAAATTAAGCAATACATTTCAAAAACTGGGATAAAAGTCATGAAGAAAGCCATCCACAGACATCCACTCTCTTTGGTCTTTCCCTGCCAACAACTTGTCTTTGTATGGTGGTTGGTAGTCACCCCAAAGCCTGGCCATTTTCCACACCACATCTAATATGTACCATTATATGGAATGCAGGAACTGGCCTGTTTTTCCATGACTGCAGGATTGACTGAGGCTAGTTATGAAAATCTGGAACTAAGCAAGACCAAATACATGCAGAGTAAACACAGTCTGACAATAATTTTACCCTGAAAATTTAGAAGTCATTCTTCAGAACAAGAGTAAAAACTTGCCCTCTTTAAATATATATTTAGCCTATTGGCCATATTCCAGATGCAGATCAGAGTGCTGCCAACAATTTATCACTCTTTTCTTCTTCCCAGACACCTCTTTAGTCTTGACCTTTCAAAATGGTTCATCAGGCAGTATTCGCTGCCTGAATAACAACTTAGATTCACTTATCACAGCTTTATGCCTTAAAAGCAGTGGTTTCTCTCATCAGAATTAATAAAAAATTTGTATTTTTAAAACTGTTCAGTCAACCATGCAACTTCTTTTCTATAAAGATCCTGTAACTGGAATTAACTAGCCTTGGGAACAGACATTTATATGCAACCTGGTCTAGATCATTGTGTAGAAAATTTATGTAGACTGGAAGGATATTCTCTTGAGATTTATGGATGTGTTGCAAGGGCAAAGAAAATTAGGACAGTGAAGCAAAAATGATGTGGAATGAGGAAAGCCAGTTAGCCAGCCAGCTAGTGATGTGGACCAGGGACAGGAGAACATACACTGTAAAGATAACATAACCTCGAATAACACGTTCTATATGTTATGGAAGGAAAGGAAGAAATGCAACATGGTGACCCTTGAGGAAAAGGTTGTAGGACTACTGGTACTGCATGAAAAAGGTTCCATGTTGAAATCACACAACATCTTCAGTAGGACTTTCTGCGATGGCTGATTTGATATAAAGACCCCTTTTGGGTCCCTGCAATGGCCCTAGACTGGGAAAAATCCCAATCGCCACAGACTCAAGGTGAGCACATCACATAGGCACCTGAAAGATCACATCTGCACTTACGACAATTTACACATCGAAAGGGCCAAAGCCTAGGAGCTGCAAGCAGGACATTTACACCCCCTGAATTCTGGAGGCACAGAGATTTACAACCGGCTAAGAATGAGATAACATCAACATCCCATCTCCTTTCCTTGGAAATTGTTTACTACAAAGAGCAGGAATCAGAATACTTTGACAAACAATAGCAACTTTTCGCCTCAGGCTAGGTTTAAGGGTATAAAAAATTCCCAACATCTCAGGCACATCGGGGTCTGCTTAGATTTCATGGTGACACTGCGCCATTGTGAGCTCTGACTAGGGTCCTAGCTCTTCCTGTTGTCCTTTCCCTTTTCATAACGGTTAAGTCTCTCCACCTTCATTCATCCTTGGAGCAGCTTCCTTTAAGTAATTATCACCACCAGAAAGCCTTGTGTTTCCTCTCCAAGCTAACTACTTTATTCCTCACTTCTTGTGTATATAAGTGTATAGTAGAGTGTCTTTGTATGTTTGAATCCCCAAATAAATCAAAGTTCATTGGAAAGCTTTGTCTATATCAGTCTATTCCCTAGCCACCTCCGTAAACTTAGGATAAAAGATCCCATTGAAGACTTGGACTTAAGTAATTCCCCAAGTTCAAGTCCTTCTTTACAACTTGAACAGACCGCTCCAGGCATCTGTAGAGACTTCTTGCCAGTCAGTAGAGACCATACATAGATATCCTGCAGTCTCATGTAGCTTTAGGTCATCTTAAATGCAGCCTACAGGCACAGGGAGGGACTTAGGGCCGATGCAGACTGGCATTTTAGGCTGGCCTGGGGGTGGAGTTGGGGCGGGGCGACTGCACACCGGCTGCCTCGATGCCATGCGCCCGTCCAGACGGCACGCGGCGTCAGGTCGTCCTCTTGGTGCAGCGTACGCACACACTGTGCCAAAAGGTTGCAAAAGAGCCGCAGTAGTGGCTCTAAGGGTGGTTTTTTGCTGCTCCCAAAAGGAACGGCACTTTACGTGGTTGCTGCGGCCCCGATCTGCATCGGCCCTTAGTTCTAGAACAGAACTCCAAGTGAGGAAGTTTCTGAGATTTAGGGTCTTTACAGACTGCCAGAAATAATGCAGCTTGAGGCCACTTTAACTGTCCTGGCTCAGTGCCAGGGAATCGTGGGAATTGTAGTTTTTTTTCTGAGACATTAAGCCTTCTGTGTCAGAGAGCTCTGGTGCCATAATAAACTACAGCTCCCATGATTCCCTAGCACTGAGCCCAGACAGTTAAAGTGGCCTCAAGCTGCATTATTTCTGACAGTCTGTAAAGGTCCTTAGTTAGCCTGAGGGCTAGTGCAGAAATAAGATTGGAAGGATAAGGATGGTGTGAGGGTCTTAAGTGAAACTAACTGGTGTTCTTTAGAGAGTTGTGTAACAAATTGTAACAAAAACAAATGTATGTAACATAACAACTGAACAAGTGAAACATTGGGCCTTTACAGACTGCCAGAAATAATCCAACTTGAGTCCATTTTAACTGTCTTGGCTTAGTGCTAAGGAATCATGGGAACTATAGTTTATTGTGACACCAGAGCTCTCTGGCAGAGAAGGCTCAGTGTCCCAGAAAAAAATACAGTTCCCATGATTCCCAAGAACTGAGCCAGGACAGTTAAAGTGGTCTCAAGCTGGATTATTTCTGGCAGTCTGTAAAGGCTCATTATTAACCATCATTCAAATAAAATTTTATTGTTATTTAATTACAAGCTTGTCTGAACCTGGATTGGATATCCATGCTACTTAGAGGTACATAAAGTGAAACAGTTACATTCATAAATTGGGGTTTCACAAGGACACGGATTTTAAAAGAAACATAGGGCCTGTACAGAATGCCAGAAATAATCCGATTTGAGACCATTTTAACTGTCCTGGCTCAATACTAGGGAATCATTGGAAATGTAGTTTATTGTGGCACCAGAGCTCACAGGCTCGATGTCTCAGAAAAAACTACAATTCCCATGATTCCCTAGCATTGAGCCAGGTCAGTTAAAGTGGTCTCAAGATGGATTATTTCTGGCAGTCTGTAAAGGCCCATAGTTTAAGAAACCACATAAGCAGAATGCTTGGTATGGCATAGGACTGCCAGAATGAGAGAAAGTGAAAAGTCCCCGTCACAAATTGGTGGCAGTGGTGAGTTAAGAAAACCCAGGGCTGGCATCTTAAGGAAAAGTAGTAAGGTGAAGGAGTGTCACCTTCACAGTCACTATCTCAGCTCCCCATGAAAAAAGTTTTGATTTTTTGAGTATTTCAGAGTTCTGGATAAGGGAAATTCAACCTGTAATACCCAAAGCCAGGCAAATTATTCTGACACATTAGGTAGAAATACAATTCAATACAATACAAATTGATTAGCTAACAATTTTCTGCCCACTTTTTGTGTAGGCAATGCTGAGTTACAAGAATTAACATTCTTAGTATAAGGTAGCTTCCTGTGTTCCTTATGTAGATTTTAGCGGTAACTCTTAGTATATCTTTACCCTCAGAAACAATATACAGTTGTCCTTCCCCATTAGCAGACTTCAAGTCCGCGGTCCCACTCTTTACAGGAGGGACAAGCAGGGACGGATATAATAGCGGTGTACACCTGCACGTGCACGTGCACATGCCATTATTTTCAATGGGGCTTGAATATTTGCAAGCCATTGTTTTTGCGAGGGGGGATCCAGAATGGATCCCCTCTGAATTGGGAGGAGCTACTGTATATAGCAGGTAGCCTTATGCATATGTATACATGTGGTAGGTTTAAGGTGAATCTATTTCATTAAGAAAATATAAACTAGAAAGGAGTATTAGAACAATCTTCATGTCTGACACCAAGAAGTGCAATTGAGCCTCTTTCATGTGATTTAGTACCACAAATGAATGTTGCAAATGGACAAAACACAGAATAGGAAAAATCAAATTACTTTTGAATACATTCAGGACTTACATTCCCATTACAGACCTATTAAACACAAACTTTTAAAAAAAATCCCCAAGAGGTCTTGTTAGTCACCCTTAGGGCGTTCATAATGTTTTAAACTGGTGGCTTTTTTCTATCACTATTGTGTCTGAAGCATTCCTGGTCCAGCCTCATCTGTTTTCATGTTCATTTTGTACTAGCTGAGAAGCAGTCGGGTGAAGGTTACATGAGGACGCAAAATGAAATTTGTGGCTCATGTCTCTGGAGAATGAGCCAGTTCACATTTAAGTTAGCCCTAGAGGTGTGCCCAAACCATCATTTTCTGTTTCACCTTGGATCAGAAATTGTTCTTGAGCTGTAAGACAGCCAGACAAATCAAAGAAAATGCAATTAAAAGTCTGTCACTTCTGCACAAAGTTGTCATAGAGTTTGCTCCCCAAATTTGCTTTGCATTACCCAGTGCCAAAATGTTTGCCTTAAATCCTAGAACTGCAATAACTAAAAGCCAATTCTGACATTACATCTCTCATGCACAGAAACCATTCGTTATGCTTTCAGTATGGTCAATTTGGACATCAGGATGATCTTGCTGGATCACACAAAACAACCTCCCAGGCCATTGAAACGTGCAAGCTCTCTCCCCTAGCTAAAATAGGATTGATCCAGGGATAAACTAAGGTACAGTATTTCCCCAAACCCTTCTGAGTCAATCCAGTCTCCCCTCCATATATGACTCCCCATTACTCCCCCCCACTCTACTTTCATCTGTCCCCATGCTTCTTCTGTTTTGATTTATCAGGCTGGGACTTTGGAATTAAAAAACAATAGCAGGGCTTGGAAAGTTACTTTAAAAATGAGTTAAAGTTTGCAGTTCCAATGACATTCTGAGCTAGTTGTTAGTAGTTAGTTATGATTATGATTCCATTTTTGAACATAACTCTTTGCTTGTTTGCTTCTGAAAAAAATAACTAAAATAGAAAAAAATAGTTATGTTTTTTTTAAAATCAGAATGTCAGAAGTTGCTGGTTTGCAGTGTAAAAAATGTTCTCTCCTCCCATTCACCTTGTTCTTACATCTGCAGAGAATGAGACAGCACTGTATGCAACAGTGTGAGCCAGTACCACAACTGAGCAGCATTCCTCCTTCACTATTTAGAAAAGGCATATTCCCCAAACTGTAAAAGTGAAAAGGAAGGGAAAGACAAACTCCCTCTGACCAAATTCTGCCAAGAAACCCCCGTAATAGGTTTGCCTTAGGGCAGGGGTAGGCAACCTTTCCCTTTTAAGGGCCGAGGGACTTCAGCTCCCAGAATCCCAGGAGCTATTGGCCAACATGGGACTATTGGTCAACCTGGCTGAGGCTTCTGGGAGCTGAAGTCCCTCGGCCCTTAAAGGGGAAAGGTTGCCTAACCCTGCCTTAGGGTCTCCATAAACTGTTAACAGCTTGAAGGCACACAACAACAAGAAGTAGGTATTTATAACTAATTACTTCTAAACTCTGAGCAATAGCGAGCAGAAGCAAATGAGGACTCTACCACTTCTGTTCCATCACTTGGAAACCTATCCCACTCTATGCTCACTGTAGCACTACAGAATGCAGTTGAAGGGTAGATGTAGATCTTCAGCTAGGCAATTGTGTGAACAAATCTTCAACCTTACATAATTTCTTTAAGCAAGACAAAGAATGGAACCCTGCCAAGTGTCATAATTGTGCTGCTACATATTAACATAGAGCTAATGCAAGGAAAGCATTCCACCTGAAAATGAAGATTGCATGGCATTGCCCAACTATTTCACCTAAAAGATAGAGGTCTGGAATTGACAAAAAATGTCCTTTTATAGAAGAGCAAGTAATAAGAGACCCAAATGGTCGATATGTAATTCTGCAAGGCACAATAGCAGACAAGAAGCTCACTTTGGGTACTTTTTATTCTGCCAATACTGAGCAGAAAGCTTTTCTGCAAAGCCTTATAAAAATCCTCCTAGACAATGCAATTGGTGAAAATATTATTGGCAGTGATGCAAACAAAGTTTTAAATTATAATTTAGATAGATCTCATCACCCTTCCAAGGGGAGCCTGAATGAAACATCCCTATCAAACATCATTACCAAGGCTGACCTCCTAGATCCATGGAGAATATGACAGAGAATACACTTCCTCATCCCCCAAATACTCATAAGACATACTCTAGAACTGATTACTTTTTTGTATCGTACTCCCTTCTCCCAGAGATCACTGATGTCCAAATTAATTCTATCACACATTCTGCCCATCGGTCATGGGTCATAAACTGGAGACACTAGCGTCACTGCAGGGTGCGGGGATGCGGACTACACTGGGTGACACCCCAGAAGGGGGGGGTGACACCGAGTCAGTCCCTGGTCCTGCCTGGGGCCCACAGCCACTCCCTGGAGACATAGCAGGGCCGAAAACCTCCTCCCCGGGCCCTGCAGCTACTCCATGGGGGTGCGGCAGGGCTAAAAACCTACTCCCCAGGCCCCACAGCTGCTCCCTGTGGGTGCGCAGGGCATCTCTGGGGAGTGTGTGTGCTCCTACGCGCACCAGAGGTTTGCCAGAACTCACATGCCAGAAGTCCCACCCACCTATGAGTGACCGCACCAGGTGACACCAATCTTAGGGATGTGACTGACAGGAGACTGAACCCAAGGTTCGAAATAAAATTTGAATCTGGAGATTTAACCCCTCCCTTTTACCAGATACTCAGTTCCAATCTCAACTTAATGACACCATTAAAAACTTTTACAAAGAAAACAAAACTGATAATACCTCAGAAGCCCTTTTATGGGACACTTTAAAACAGGGGTAGGCAACCTAAGGCCCAGGGGCCAGATGCGGCCCCCCGAGGCCTTTGGACCGGCCCCAGGCCAGTCCTGCCGCCGTTGCCGCCACTGCCCCCCGCCGCCTGCCATAATGATATTGATTATTGTTGTTATTACTTGTTCTTGGGGTTTTCTTGCCAAAATCTCCGCCATGGCTTTTCTGGGGCTGAGAGAGTGTGCATGCATATTTTTTTTAATTTTTATTTTTTTATTTTTTAATTTTTATTTATATTTATTTATTTATCTATTCATTTTTTTTTTGGTGCTTCGGCCCCCCAATTGTCTGAGGGACAGCAAGCCGGCCCCGGGCTCAAAAAGGTTGCCTACCCCTGCTTTAAAAGCAGTTCTTCAAGGGCTACATATTCAGGAAGGAGCCAGAAAAAAAGAAATTAAGAGATCTGACTAAAAAAACACTCATGTCAAAGATCCAACACTTGCAGCAAACACACATCAGATCTAATGACCCAAACATATATGCCACCCTACTAAAAAAGAAGGCACAGCTAGCAGAACTGGATAATAGGAAAATTCTAGTCTCATCACAATACACTAGAGCATATTACTATGGCTTTAATAACAAAAACTCTTGTTTGTTACCCAGAGCTGTTAAGAGGAAAGTGAACAAAAAACAAAAAAAAAATTACATCACTGACCTCTGACAATGGCAAACCAATCTGCTCTCCAAAGATATCATTACTGAATTCCACAAATTTTACAAAAACTTATATATTTGAAATCACAGATAATTCATCAATGAAGGATTATTACAGCAATTAAAACTAAAAAAGCTCACTGAATCACATCACTCCTTCCTGAACAAACCA
>CM034706.1:94706064-94722769 GCA_020142125.1 Phrynosoma platyrhinos
ATTATTATTATTATTATTATTAGAGGTGGGGCACATATTTATATCTGATTTCATAGCTTGAGGAGTACTTGGTGCTATCCTGCAGTGTAACAAAGACCTCATGGTCTTCCCAGGAAATTGATAATAGGATTCCAGAATGGCTTTAGTTTTGGAGAGACAAAACATTTATTGGATATGAAACACCCCGAATGGTTGGCTAGAAAGGAGTGAATAGGTGCACAGGCCAGGGTGAGAATGAAATATAGTCTTTAACTGCTTTGGAATGGGACTCACTCAGTCCCTATTGCAAGAAGATATGCAGAAAGCCTGGGGCAGGTTGGAGTGATGAGCAAACCAATTTAATAGTTTTTGTGGGCTTTTCGGGCTGTGTGGCCATGTTCTAGAGTTTCTTTCTGACGCTTCGCCAGCATCTGTGGCTGGATGAAGATGCCAGTCACAGATGCTGGTGAAATGTCAGAAAGAAACTCTTCTAGAACATGGCCACACAGCCTAAAAAGCCAGAAAAAAATATGGATGCCGGCCATTAAAGCTTATGACTTCACAAACCAATTTAATCTTGATTTAGTGCTATCGCGGTCTTCCACACATCTTCATGCCAACATGTGAAACTTCTTAGTGTTCCAAAGGTCATTGTGACCTCTTAAATACATGCCTGACTCCAGATATCCAAATATGAAAATATGAAACCCCATATTCCAGCAAGAGGAGTGTAGGTTATGCTACAAACATCTAGCTAGACTTTAAATGTCCTTTTATCTGTTGTTGTAGTTATTTAGTTGAATTCTAAACTACTTCAATAACTAAGGATAGTTTAGGATATATCCTCTGGTCAATGACAGAGCTAACAATAGTGGACCCATGGCATGCCAGATGTTCCCTATCCCTAGATATGCCCCTGTGCCATACAAGTTTTCTTTTTTATATACTCACTTTCAGCAAGTTTCTCCCATGGAGCTGTTCCAGGTTTTTCTTGTACAAGTTTCCTTTTTTTTTTTGAATAGCACAGCATTTTTCTCCCCAGTCAGGTCTTTTTTCCCCTCTATAAAGTTGCCTTGGTTCAGTTTATATAATTCTTTTTGGCTTCACTTGCTATCATTTTGATGCTAATGAAGAGATCAATTCATGCTGGAGATTTCAGACTTTTACATATTGAGCCTCTTCAAGACAAAGAAAACTACTGTATGTAAGCATTCTGTATTCATCTAAAAAAGCGGGGCTGGAAACTTTCTTCTTTGAGAGAACTCATTCCAGGTTGATTTTTCTACTGATGAAACCCTGGGAACTTGCCATGGAACCACCCCAAAATGTGGAATAGGATTCTGGGGCATTCTCAGATGGAGCACTGGCTAAACTTGCTGTGTCTCTACCAGAGCTCCTTAAACAGGCTTGGCCCGTTTGCCATGTTGAATGGGGAGCTGGTCTGTGGTGAACAAGGGGAGCATCAGTCATCCACACCTATATCCAAAGAGAAGAAGTGGCTGATCTTGTCCCTTCGTATGTACTAAATTTCAGCCAATGCTTTGAACTTCTCTGGCTCTGTTTTTGTGAGACAAGGCAAAGCTGGATTGATACAGTAAAGGCATTTCTCTGTCGGGCACAGAGGTAAAACAGATACACCTCTAACTGCCCCTTCCAGCTCTCAGCTTTGAGGGCTAGGAGAAAAAGACAACCCCCCTTTGCAGATGGCGCAAAGCGCTGTCTTCAATCCCAGGAAGGGGAGGGGCAGCCGGACGCTGGGCACACCAACCCCTTCCTGAGGACATCATCAGAACGCCCATTTTTGCACATGATGGGTGCTCCGATGACGTCCTTCCGGCTCAGTGTTCAGACACGCTGAGGCGCGTGCTGCTTCTTGCGACACCCTTTCTGTGCCTTGCTGAAGGAGCGCTATTTTAGCGCTCCTTCCACGGCCAGAAAAAGAGTGGATTGGGTACAAGGCGTGCGGCAGCCTCGGCCCCAATCTGCGGCTTCTTGGGGCGGCCCATGGCTGCCCATCTGCAGAGGCCCAAAGTCATCTTAGCTTGTTATATCTTTGTGGTTGATCAGTGCTCCAGGTTCAGTGCTTAGATCAGACTCAGAGGCACAAAAAGGTAAAGCCAGCTTAGTTTACTGTATCTTTGTGGTTGTTGAGTTCTCCAAGCTTGCAGTTCAGATCAGACCCTTTGATCCCATCTCTAATTCTGAACTGTTGGGAGGTCAGGGTTTGTTTTATTTGCCCCTGTCCCGATCTCTGAGGTTGCAGCTGGAAATTCTATACTAATTTGATGCTGGTTTTCAGAGAAGCATAAGGCCAGGGACTTCACAATGCTACCATCCTTACCTTAAATCCCATGCATGTCCTAAAATACACCCAGCAATCTTAGGTGTCTAGACTTTGCCAAAACAATCAGTAGTGGTGGACAAGTAGATCTAAGGAATAGCCCTTCATTCACCTTCTCATTGAGGAATCCTTAATTCCTTTCTAATGAAACCCTGGCTTTCCCAAAAAACAATTTAAAGCTGATTGCATCAAACACTGCAAATAGACTATGAAAGCTCATGCCGCCAACTTCTTTCTTTCATTTAGGGGGGTTGCAGACTGCCAGAAATAGTGTAAACTGAGTCCACTTTTAGGGTTAGGGTTAAGGAATCATGGAAACTGTATTTTATTGTGGCACCAGAGCTCTCTGACAGAGAAGGCTCAATGTCTCAGGAAAAAAAAAAACAGTTCCCATTATTCCCTAGCACTAACCCTAACCCTAAAAGTGGACTCAATTTGCATTATTTCTGGCAGTCTGCAACCCCCCATAGTCTCAAAGGTGCTACAAGATCTCTCTACATACTGATTTCATAGACTAACATGGCTATATCTTTGAATTTTGCAAGTGGCACTGTAAGCCCAGTAGCAATTCAAGAGGGATGTTGAAAAGCTGGAGAGTGTCCAGGGGAGGGTGACCAAAATAGTGAAAGGTCTGGAAACCATGCCCTATGAGGAGTGCCTTAGGAAGCTGAATATGTTTAGCCTGGAGAAGAGAAGGTTAAGAGGCAAATTGGTAGCCATGTTTAAGTATTTGAAAGAATGTGACATTAAGGATGGAGCAATTTTTTTTCTGCTGCACCAGAAATTAGGACACAGAACAATTGATTCAAACAAGAGAAAAAGAGATTCAACGTAAACATTAGGAAGAACTTCCTGATAGTAAGAGCTGTTTGATAGTGGAATATGCTGCCTCACAGTATGACGGAGTTTCCTTCTTTGGAAGTTTTTAAACAGAACCTGGATGGCTGCCTATAGTGCTTTGATTATATATATTACTGCATGACAGGGGGTTGGACTGGAAGGTCCTTGTGGTCTCTTTCAACTCTATAATTCTATGATTCCTAGATGAGGGATTGGCAAAGTGCAGCCTGGGGGCCACATGTGGGGGCTCCAATTGAATATTGTGCCCTCCCACCCAGATTCCCTGCATCTTTCTAAGAGCCAAAAATTAGTGATGTTTGGACAATAACCAGAGCAAGTAAGACTCTGATATTGTCATATCTTATAAGTTAAATGACATTTAGCCTGTGTGACACTGGAGCATGGTTCCCTGAATTTTGACTGGGCCTCCAAGCTAGCACTTAGTTGTGATAATTACTGATCTCTGGCTCCCTTAAGTCCTTTCTACCTGCCAGAGAGAGGCTGAATTTTTTTTCATTTTGAACAGGGTATTGGAGTAAACAGGAAGCACCTCTTTCTCATTTCTTCCTTATTCCCAGTGGAGGGGGTTATGATTAGGACTGGTGTTGGCTCCTTGCCTTGGTCAGAGCATCAAAGGAGAGGAAAGGAAAGATCTTGACCCTGCCTGTGTCAGAAGACTGGGGATGCACATCATTCCTTTTCTGGCCAAAAAGGGAGTGGGTTGATCCACCTTTTAAATAAATTGCAGTTGCTATCCCCCTCCCCACAAATTGTTAACATTAAAAATACCAATGTTTGGAAACCAGAAATGGCCTTTCAGGTACTTCCAGATTTTTGATTGCTTGCTTGCTTGCTTCTGGCATTTGGGGCACTGTGGAGTCTTTTCCAAATTGGTTGCCAGACCCACCACAGTAGCACATCCCTGCTCTAGATGCCTGCATGGTAGCTGCTGTAAATATGAACCAGATCCCAAGTTAGCCAGAAAGTCTGATGAATTCAGCATTAACTTTGACCACAGAGGATGAGAAGTGTCCATCAGAATATAGCTAAACTGGAATACTTCCAACTATAAACTGGCAGCTGGCAGTACAAGAACCAATTTTCTCAAGGATGTTGGAAAGAAACTGGCTTATGTTTAGAGAACAGGGACAGCAAACTGAACATTTAAAGCAAAACAATAAAAAAAGTTTCTGGGCAGCCATTTTGAGTGGGTGAGTTTTAAATTCTTTTTAAAAACACTTGGGGAGAGTGTGACTGTTGATGACTGGGTAGGGCCTTGGTGAGTCACCTTTGTGAGTCAATAGGGGGTGGAGCTAGCCAATTAGCTCTATGCAACTACTCCCAGAAGCGTGAACCTAATGGCGCACAATTTGTTTTTCATAGGACAAGGGAAAGCACAGCACAGGTAGACAGGGGGCTTTGACCTTTCTCTTTACAGGTTCTCTTTACAAGTTCTCCTAATACTACTACTACTACTACTACTACTACTACTAACAACAACAACAATAATAATGTAAAGGGCTTTGAGGTTGTTTTTTGCTCAGAGGAAGACAGAGACTTGCCTCCAGAATAAGGTAGCATCCAGGAGCTCTCTGTAGAGTTAGAAACCCAGTTGACTGAGATTGATGACAGAGCCTGGTGAAAAGACCAAGCGCACAGGGGCCCTTTACGTGGGTCTTTAACAAGGGGACTTTTTGAGGGAGAAGCCCACAGTCCTCTTCCACTGCTTACTTCAGATTCCCCAATATGGACACTGAGGGAGTTGCTGCAGTCACATGCAACTCTTGTGGGATGTTTGTCTTCTTGCCAAGAGATGTGGGAAACTTCACCTGTACCAAGTGCAAGTTCGTAGCCCTCTTGGAAGAGAAAGTCAAGCAGCTGGAGGCCCAGGTAGCTACACTTCTGCATATTAGGGAGCAAGGGGTTTTCCTGGACAAAGCAGAAAGAATGGTCTTGGACGGGGACCACGCAGAGGAAGTTGTTGAGGAGGAGGTCATTTCATGCACACAGGAGGAGGACATCTGGAGGAACATAGAAGTAGGGAAATCAGGGATTGTTCTGGGAGCTTGCAGCTACAGAATCGATTTGAAGCTCTCTACCTTATCAAGGATGAAGAGGAGGAGCAGCAGGGACAGTGCAGGGGACCCGAAGAGTACCACCGCAGGGAACAGCCACTGCTAAGCCTTGGAGGAGGTGTGTGGTGGTGGTTGGGGATTCCTTGTTGAGGGGTACAGAAGCAGTGATTTGTGGCCCTGACAAGATGTCCCAGGAGGTGTGTTGTCTCCCTGGGGCAAAAATCCATGATGTGACAGCGAGACTGACAAGACTTGTCAAGCCTACTGCCCATTAACCCTTCCTCTTGTTCCACATGGGAACCAATGATACTGCAAGGCATAGCCTTCAGAATATCAGAAAGGATTATGAGACTTTGGGCAGGAAGCTGAAAGAGCTGGACGCACAGATTGTTATCTCATCTCTTCTCCCAGTTGAAGGGCATGGTCCAGGAAGGGAGAGGAAGATAGCAAACATGAATAACTGACTCCATAGATGGTGCCACCAAGAACGATTTGGATTCTTGGATCATGGGCTGCGGTTCCATAAGGGTGGTCTTCTGGCAAGAGATGGGCTGCATCCCATGCCAGTTGGCAGAACCGTTTTTGCCAATAGTCTCAAACATTTGATCAGGAGGGCTTCAAACTAGGGAAGGAGACAGTTTCTTGGAAGGCATCTTGGAAGGCAGGAGTGCATAATGGGCTGGAGATAATAGTCAAAGTGTTATAGAGGGAACGAGGCAAATGATGCAAGGGCCCAACAGTGGGAAACAGAAAACCTCACATGATTTGGATGAAGGAATAGGAATTTGGATGTTTAGCCTGGAGAAGAGATGGTTAAGAGGGGATAAGATAGCCCTCTTTTAATATTTGAAGGGATGTTATATTGAGGAGGGTGCTAGCTTGTTTTCTGCTGCCCCAGAACGATCCAGAACAATGGATGCAAGCTGCAGGAAAAGATATTCCACCTCAATATTAGGAGGAACTTCCTGACAGTGCGAGCTGTTCGACAGTGGAACACGCTCCCTCGGAGTATGGTAGAGTCTCCTTCTTTGGAGGTCTTTAAACAGAGGCTGGATGGCCATCTGTTGGGGATGCTTTGATTTTGAGTTCCTGCATGGAAGGGGGTTGGACTGGGTGGCCTTTGTGGTCTCTTCCAACTCTATGATTCTATGATTATATAATAAGCTTTGCATTATTAATGAAAGTGGATTATCATTATGCATTAGCAGTAGCCATCAGGCAACTGATTAACTAAATACTAATTGTGTGCCTGGCTGATCAAATATGGATGCAAATTTACTTGGCTGTTAAAGAGATGAAAATGAAAATGGATATCCATTTTGGCAATAGAAGAACATTTGAAGCAGATACTGCCATCTTTTGGAATAAGCATTTCATCCTCTGTTCCTTTCAGAAGGGAACATTAACACCTACTTCAACCATAAGGAGATAGAACTCATTCTAGCAACTTAATTCCACATCTGCTTCTCAGCATGACACACACATCCACACCTTGACCAAGGACATACTGATTAAGAGTCCCAAAAAACTACCTCAAAACATGGCTGACTTTGGTCCAACACTGATGAATAAGAGTTAGAAAGAAGCTGAGACTGCTTTTGCAGTTCTCCACACTGAAAAAATGAATGTCCTATGTTGAGACAGTTAGATCACCAGTACCTCAAGCAACCTTCTCTCTTTCTGAATCGGCACTAGCTCTCCTGGATCTGATGCTGAGACTTTCTTGCTCCTGGGAACTAAATCCTTTCACTTGACAATATCAGAAACTGAACCTGGAATCTTAAGCATGAAGAATGTGTACTCAGTCACTGAGCTAAGAGCTCTGCTATGCCTTATAGAGACTCATCCTTCACTATAAATATCACTCATTGATCTACATTGGTTTCAATAAGGAATGTGATAGATCATCCACGAACACTTGCAGTGAAACTGAAAAAATAGCTAACACAGTCTTACATTGCAGTAATATTTATATTTGGCCTGAAATATATCTAGCAAGGGTTCCACTGGCCTTACTCCCAGGAAAGGGATTATAGAACTAAAGCCTTTATATTCAACTAATCTCACTCTTCCATGACTTTATTTGTAGGCTTTTAAACTTTCCTTCAGAGCTGCGGTGGCTCAAGTGGTTAAGATGCTGACTCTGTTGATTGCAAGATTAGCAGATTGGCAGTTCAAGGTCCAGGTGCCACATGATGGAGTGAACTCCCATCACTAGTCCCAGGTTCTGCCACCTAGCAGCTCGAAAGCATGCATATACAAATAGATAAAATAGTCACCACTTTGGTGGGAAGGTAAACAGTGTTCTGTGCATTCTGGCCACATGATCACAGAGTAGTCTGACAACACTAGCTCTTTGACTTAGTAATGGAGATGAGCACCACCCCCTATGGTTGGACACAACTTGACAACCTTGTCAACAGGGAATACCTTTACTCTTTAACTTTCCTTCACAGAATTGACAGATACTAGTAGTATAATGGGGGAGTGGGGGGAAAATCAACATTATATACAGTGTAAGTGTGTTAACTCATTTTTAAAGATAAGGTGAAGGCTAACTTCCATTAATGTATGTACTTATGTGAATAATGTACAAGGAGCATCAAATGTATAACAGATTGTATCCAATCTTCTTGAAAAATGTTATTTTCCCCCATGCATACAAAGAGAAATGTAAATGGGAGGGTTTGCTACTTTTTCTGCACCACATTTTTCATACAAATGTATCCCTTGTATAAGCTGGCTGTGAAACACTGCTGAAGTGATGGTATACCATGTAAGAAGCAAACCTTCACCAATGACAATACAATCTCAGGTAGCTGTGGAATTAGGGGCAGTGAGGAAGAACATCACCACATTTAATCCACTATTTTTAATGGAAAAGTAGCCCACTAAACAGAGGGCAGAATAAATAAATGAGTAACAATTAAATCCAGTCCTGGTCTTCAAAAGAATGAATTAGGTGGTCACTGTTGACCAGTGGTCTAACCTTTTCTTCCCAGGAAAGGCTAAAGAAGGCAAGGGCTACCATGTTTGCTATCAGAAAAACCTTAAAGACAAATCTACCACTGTTGTATCTTACTCTGTAAAATAACCCTTTTATCCTAAAAGTAGATTGCTTAAGCACAAGTTTGCAGTGTATTAGCATAATTTGGTTTAGCTGTGCAAAATTTTTCCAACTAGAATAAAGATTGCTTTCAGGCTAGAGTGATCTGGGCTTATAACCAGGGGCAGGGTGTGTGTGTGTGAGGGGATGAAAAAAATGAAGCCCCCAAACCATTTAATAAATACAGAAACTAAGGATATGCTCTAGTGAAACAAATGTTAATAAACTAGGTCAATGCTGCATGCAACAAAAAGCATGGGAAAAAGTAACACACATACAATGTCACAACCCTCCTCCTCCAGGGTTCCCTTTTCAATTCAACTTCCTCTTACAGTATTGTACTTTATATCATAATGACTGGATTCTGTTGGTGTTTTGACCTGTGTAACCCTGGCATTAGTTACAAAATAGTGTGGTTGGACCTCTTGGCAGGATTCCTATTTGCAGCTGCAAATGGTCAAGTAGCTCCTTAGTATGGAGGAACCTCTTTGAGGACATGATAGCAATTCAACTATCTATCGTCAGAGAGAGTTTTAATGGAAAGAAAAGGCTTAGACTGCACATAGAGTGATACTTAAAGGCAGTATAGTCTGGCAAAATGAGTAAATGGCTGTAAAAGTGATCTCTGAAAGGATCTTCATGGTGTAGCAATGTACATGCGACTTTAACTGTTCTCTCAATTAAGGATGTTCAAGCCCCCAAGAAAAAATGAGCTAGTATTATAGAAACGAGTCTTTTTTGTTTTTGTTGTCCAAATGCCACAGAAATTTCGCCTCCGAAGAAATCTCCAAATTTGCTCCACTGCAGGTGAAACCTGGTCTGCATTTTGGAATAAGCCTAACTCCTTGGTGAGAGTTCTCTGTCTAAATTTTTATGCTTATCTTCTCAGCTCCTTAAAAATTTCAGATGAGCAGAAGACATACATGGAATCAAATTTCATATTAGGTGAAATTCAAACAGCCAACTAATTGCTACCTACAGCAACTGGCTTCTCAGATCTCTTTTGTTCAAGGCATACATTCTGCTTAAATCCAACACATTTTATTAATTATGAGTTCTGAAAGATAGTGAATCAACATCACACCCATGGCAAGTGGGGAAAACAGACAGTGGGAACATTTAAAACAATATTCATACCTCAAATTGTACCTTATTTGATACTCCCAGGGACAAGGATTACAAAAAGCTACATCTACAGGCCAACCACCTGCTTTCTGTAGAGTGGTATTGTCACTGTGGTTTCTTCTTTTTTTAGACAAAGCTTGTTTGTGGACAGTTGCAGAAGATATGGGGCTGAAACTGCCAGCAGGCCTAGCCCAGTGATTCTGATACTTTGGTCCTCAAGATATTTTGCACCTAATTTCTGAGAAATGTCAGCCAGCTTGGCCAGCAATTAAGGATTGTGGAAGTTAAGTCCAAAACATCTACAGAACCAAAGTTTGAGATCCACTGCCCTAGACAGCATAGCCAGTCATGGGGAATGTTGGTTATGCAGCACAGCAACATCTGGAGGGTGGTAAGATTTCTACCCCTGTGTTAGGGTCTGCCCAGTTATTTCCATACCGATTGGACAAGATGCACTTCCTAAATCATACTGCAAATAATAATAATAATAAAAATGCTTTTTGTACTATGCTTTTTTGCCTGGGACTTATGATTTTGCTTGCACTTCTATGAGCCTAGTCCTGCCAACAACTAACACAAAAAATGTGCTTTAAAGGATGTTATTTGTCATCAAAGCCCTTGAGGAATAGTCATCAATGCTACATTCTTGTATATGCCTACTTGAGAGTAAGCACCATTGAATTCAGAATGTTTACTTCAGAGTAAACAAGTATCCAATTGCCAGAAGAAAGGGAGGCCAAACAATATGGGGAAAGGACAAATTATTCCTGACCTTCTGTCTCTTACAGATTTCCCTACTCAAATAAGGAAACTCTAGCCTATCGGTAAAATAGAAGAGAACAAAGAGTAAAGGAAAGAACTAAAAACTTCATTAAAGCTCAGGTCTGGAAACAGCTGACAAGCATTATAACACTGCAGAAGATTATTTAAGCTTTCCAGTATAAGGGAGGGGAAAAACAGGAACAGGCTTCACAAAAAAATATCAAGGACAAAAGAGCAAGCTCAGAGAAAGAATCCACAGAGAAGAGATGGTTATTTTTTTTAAGGTGCAGAAAAAACTGTGCATTTAAGTGTTCTGAATTATAGAAGCCTTTCAAAAGAAAACCTAATGCTTATTACAAGTTCTGACATTAAAACTTTAGGGTTCTTTCTCCTACACATCCCCCCACTCCAAAATTCTATCTTTACAATGAAGGTCAGTGCTATACTGCAGACATTCCCTAGGATTTCTGTTTTCTAAACCCCGCAAGAACCCCCAAACAACTCCAGAGGTTTGAAGATACAGATGCAGTGTGTAATGAGGCAGAAGAGCTAGAAGAAACTAATTCCCGAAGCAGAGTTACCTTCAGGCAGAGCTGTTGAACTTCCACTAAAGTGTGTCAGAAAAGTGTCTGGGGCAATAATTAAACAACTTGTAAAAATTAAATGTGCATTGTTACATTTACAGTAAGCATCTTTAAATCATGATTTAAAGAAATCTTTTGTATTAGCATGTGAAAGAAAAATCTGATGTTAAATGTTTCACTGTTGTGTCCCCATTCTCCATACCCTTCCAGCTGTTCCTATTTGATAAGGGCATTCTTCATTAATTAATAATTGTCCCTAACTAATCTGGCAGGGATTACACCAATTCATTCTCCATCAACTCACTTTTTCAGCTGCTTTTAAAATGTCCAACTTTCTCATTTCTCCTCCCATTTCTCTCCTTTGTCTTCAGCTTACTTCAGTTGCTGCAAATTGAGTTCAAAGTCTGCACTCAATTAACTTCCAAGTCAGCTCTGGCAAAAGCAAAGTGCTACACTGCAGGGGTAGGCAACCTTTCCCCTTTAAGGGCCGAGGGACTTCAGCTCCCAGAAGCCTCAGCCATGTTGGCCAATAACTCCTGGGATTCTGGGAGCTGAAGTCCCTCGGCCCTTAAAGGGGAAAGGTTGCCTACCCCTGTGCTACAGCCTCTCCTACCTTGTGTATTTGTTCTCATTAATAACTTTTGTCATCTTGACCACATGTTGCTTAGCCAAATGTGCCCAAGTTTTCATTTGTGAAATGTTGCACCATTAAACCAGTTTCAAACCTAGCAGCAATTGCTCTGAACAAGGAATTTGAGAACTGCATATCTGTTTTTTGGAATAATATATTAACTAGGTAACAACTAACAACTACAGTTCCTTAGATTTTTTGAGAGATGCCAAGCCAACAAACAAATAAGTACCTCTTAATAGGGAGAGGAGGATGCTATTAGCATGCTGGAATATTGAAAACATATGTCAATGTGAGGAGGTTTTACTCACAGCAACAAACTCTGAGAGGCAACTGTCATACTGGTCCCAGTGTTTGTGTATTCCAGTTCTAAACCCTATGATAAGGCTCTAAGTCACCAGGTTAGCCAGCAGGAGGTTGGCTTAAGTCAGCCAACAAGTGACTAAGGGGCTGTACAGATGGCCCCTAAGGGGCAGCTCTCCGCCACCCCTGGGAGCACCAGATTGGGGCTCTAGCAACCACATGCCACGGCCCCAATCCAGCTCTTTGCTTCCTTTTTGGAGCAGCAAAAAGCTGGCCTTTTCTGCTGTCACTGCAGCTCTTCTGCGCCCCTTTGGTCCAATGTGTCTACACGCTGCGCCAAGGGAGCAGTCTGACACCGTGTGCCATGGCATCAGGGCGGAGTTGGGATGGCCAGCATGCAGTCACCCCACCCCAACTCCACCCCCAGGTCGGCCCTTGTGGCCAATCTGTACAGGCCCTAATTCAGGAATCATTCAGATGGTGAAAATAATGCAGGTAGAATCTGGGTTGAATCTTTGTTGTTTACATGCATTTTGAATGCATCCAAATAGACCTGGGATAAACCAGGATAAAGCTCTGCATGTCTTGAATGTGCTTTCCAAGACATTTGCACCATCAATTACATCTTTATTTGGGTGCTGACATGAATGAGCAACCGAACCTGCAGAAATACCCACAGATGCAATTCCATAGTGTGAAAAACAAACCTGGAATGCAAGAGTGAGGTTGTTTGTATAGTCACACTAAAAAACAACTATTTGTGAATGACCCCCAATGCAATACCCAGGGACTAGGCAAATCACAAAGGCAGATTGCACTGCTCTAAGGGAAGAGGCCATGTATGGCCTGTGACAAGAATAGTGGTATTTGGGGGGGAAGGGGGGTGGTAAGAAGACATCCAAATTTCCCCCCGATACAACAAATCTGATCAAAGTACACAGAAAATCTCAAGAGAAGTCCTGATGCACCCTCCTCCAAACATCAATCTCATGCTATCACTCTTGGGACACACACAGTCTCAAAAGGCTGAGAGTGTTTCACAAAAATATATAGTGGGCCCTTGGTATATGCTTGGGTTAATTCCGGGACATACCCCACCTGTGGATACTAAAATCTATAGATGCAGACGTCCCGTTATATACGAAAGCACGGTAAATTGATGTCCTTTATATAAAATGGCAAAACCAAGGTTTGCTTTTTGGAATTAATTTTTTTTCCCCTGAATGTTTTCGAGCTGTGGATGATTGAATCCGTGGATGTAGAATCTGTGGATATAGAGGGCCAACTGTATCATATATTTCTAGTGTGGACTTAACATTGCCTTTTAGAATGGCACTCCACATAGAAAGCTGTTCTTTTATACAGCTGTAAGCATCCCAAATGGATTCTGCCAAGATTCTGCACCCAAAGCAAAAATGTTAGAATTGGACATCATTCACTTTTCATCAATCACAAGGTGCTGACAGTTATTTACAGCAATGCCAGTCACTGTCAATATTAATGGATGCACTATTGCTTTGGGCTGTCATTGTAACATATTTCAGCAAGTTGCTAATGAATTTACTAATTAGAGCAGTTGGCTTAATTTTTTTAGATTGGCAGGGTCGGACCCAATTTTCTGTCTAAGGGACACTTCAAGATTCAGGGCCTTTACAGACTGCCAGAAATAATGCAGCTTGAGAATAATGCACTTTAACTGTCCTGGCTCAGTGCTAGGGAATCATGGGAATTTTATTTTTTTCTGGGATACTGAGCCTTCTCTGTCAGTGAGTTCTGGTGCCACAATAAACTACAGTTCCCATGATTCCTTAGCACTGAACCAGGACAGTTAAAGTGGCCTCAAGCTGCATTATTTCTGGCAGTCTGTAAAGGCCCTTACTCAGACTGCATCTACACTGCAGAATTAATGCAATTTGACATAGCTTTACACATCATTGCTCAATACTATGCAATCCTGGAATTTGTAGTTAGTTGTGGCACCAGAGTGTTCTGCCAGAGAAGGCTAAAGATCTCACAAAACTACAAATCTCAGAATTCCATAGTATTAAGCCACAGTTTTGAGCCACGGCACCTAATCTATAAGGAAATCAGAAGCCAGACAAAAAATCTGGGGTCCATTATTCTTTTACATCTAATTCTGTTGAAGTTTTAAAATTCATGTTCTGTTATTGTTTACTGAATACAATGCTGAATAAAGGCATGATGCCCCCAGGTTTCCCACCTGTGAGTTGAGAATATTCTAGAGAAATATTCTTAGAAGAATTTTTGGAGAATATTCTCCAAATGATTATTTGTTTTGAGAACTTTCAACATTTTCTATTTTTTCTTTACTTCTCAAAGTAATATATGGGCTGGGACCTTGCATTGGAAGATGTATATCTATCATGCAGATATGTCTCTGTAACTACATCTTCATAGCTATGCCCCTCCCCCTAAATTCACACTGTAGCACCCAATGGCCCTTTTTAGATTGCTACAGTCTAGGAGGTTGTCTAGCTTTTCCCTATAGCCGGGCGCACTGCAATAGAGTCATCCAGTGGTTCTCAACCATAGTTTTGAGCCACGTCTCAGGATGACCCTGCAGATGATGTTCCTGCAACACACCCAGCTACAGGAAAACAGCTAGATGCACCTCGCTCATCCTCTATGTTTTGGGGTGGGGAAGCTCTGTTGCTTACAAGGTAGTTGGAGAGAACTTTGGTTTGTTGTGTGCTCAAAAGAGAATTCCAGCCTCCACAACAACAACAAGGGATTTGCAATGGTCTAAGTTTGACCTGTTGTTATTAATCGCTTTCAAGTCGACTTCGACTTATGGTGACCCTATGAATGAGAGACCTCTAAGTCACTCTATCCTCAACTGCCCTGCTCATGTCTGGCAGACTCAAGGTTATGGCTTCCCTGACTGAATCTATCCATCTGATATGTGGCCTTTCTCTTCTCCCACTTCTCTCGACCTTATTAAGTGTTATTGTCTTTTCTAGTGAGTCATGTCTTCTCACGATATGGCCAAAGTTCAACTTATATCATTGCAATTCACAAACAGGATGCCAGTCATTTAATTCAACTGTTTAATCATCCCTGAATGTTACGGAATACTATGCAGATCGCTTGAGCATTCTGTATGGTTTGAGAAATGACTACTGGTTACTTACTGTGATACGCTTGTTTTCTGTGGTGGTAGAGTGCTGTACTCCTCCATTCCCACCCCACCACTGCCGCACAAGCCATTTCCCTCTTCCTCACCACTGCTCCCTCCCTTGCCTTCTTTCTCCCTCTCCTTTCATCCTTGGATGACAAACAAAGGGAGAAGAAGGGATAGACAGCTTCATTGCTGCCACATAGCCATCCATTTCACGTGGGCGTGGGCAGGGCTGATTTGGGAAAGGACCTGTGTTGTGGTTCCCTAAGCAGAAAGCAGCTAGGTCTGTAAAGAGTCTTTGGCTAGCAGCAGCCACAAGATTTTTTTTTCATCTTCTTTTGCCTTTTGAGGAAGGAAGGATGTCAAAAATGAAAGTGAAAATGGCAGCACTGGAGAGGGGGATGAGGAGTAGTTAGCATTGAAGTAACATGTAAAGCTATTTCCCTTTTAAAAACAAAATTTTAACCATAGGAAACAATCATGATTTTTCACCATGTATAGAACAAATATATTAACAAATAATAAAATTATTCAAAATATATTGAAGAAATGTCAATGAGGAATTCTCAAATTTTCTCAAGATTAGCCTCCGAAAGTCTATTCTTGAGATTTTTACAATACTAATCAAAACAGTATGCCCAAGCCCAGTGTTTCACTTTTGCTTCTATAAGTGAACTGATTCCATTTACTTGTATAAGGTCGGCCAAAATTGTTTTTAAAGCTCCCAATCCCACTGAGTTCCAAAAAACAGATTTCTGCTAAAATGGTGATGTATTGCTTTTCCTGGAAGCTTTCAAGATTCACCTTTCAAATAGATCTCAGTCCTCATTCACCATTTAACATTTTTAAAAACTGTGGGGGGGGGGGAGGTTAGAACATATGAACTACTTTTTTTTTTTTTTTTTTGCAGCATATGCAATTCCTAAATGTTCCTAGGGCAGAAAATTAGATCCAATTTTGGATCTAAACACTCTTGGGTTTAACAGAGGTAACAGGAAACTCTTGGGTTTAACAGAGGTAACAGGTAACAACTCAGAAACACAATATGAATGGAATTAAGCTTCTTCCAGACTTTAGTGGTTCCAATTTCTGGGATAAAACACATGTCATATCCCTAGAGGAGTTTTCCCCTTTCACAACTGTCCTTAACTGCAATCCCACAGGACTGCCCTAGGAACCCAGCAAAATTAAGACAGAGTCATCTACATAACCTGGGGCCTTTTCACACTACTTAATAGTAGTATTATAACTACACATCAAATCTTGGGATTTGAAGTTTAAGGAGGAGTATTTCAGAGTCTCAGCCAGCAAGCTCTAGTCTAGCTCCTCACCAAACTATAAACCCCAGGATTCCATAGGATGTTACAATGGCAGTTAAAGGGGAATCAAATGGCTACTACTGAGCAGTGCCAAAGGCCCTAGGTTCTAGGTCACATCAGTGCCTTTTTCATATCTTCTACACATGTAGGGTTTCCACACATATAACGAAGTAAGGCCATGCTCCTGCTTCTGCTCCTGCCTTGACCCTTAACATAGACACACACATTTGCCCATAATGTCTGGTCATCCAGCAAAGGGGAAGCTACTCGTGATCAGCTGAACATGCAGCTGTTGAACGCATGGCACAAGCAGTAGAATCAGTTTGGAAAGTTGCTTTTTAAATCATATTCATCATTCAATATATTACAAACCCCTCAATAAATCATAATTGTTAGCAATGTAGGGGACTTCGTTCTGGGTGGGCTGGGGGCTTGAAATGACAAGATACTAACATGCTCTGCAGTGGTTCCGTTCCTTCCTCTCGGGCAGATCCCAGAGGG
>CM034706.1:94722869-94739569 GCA_020142125.1 Phrynosoma platyrhinos
GCCAGGCTAATTACCGGAACATCAAGGAGGGAGCACATAACACCAGTGTTCAAATCCCTCCACTGGCTGCTAATTGGTTTCTGGGCACAGTACAAAGTGTTGGTTTTAACCTTTAAAGCCCTACATGGCTTGGGTCCATCTTATCTCAGGGACCGCCTTTTCCCGTACGAACCCCCCCGTGCACTTCAGTCCTCTGGGAGGAATCTGTTGAAGCCCATGAAGACTAGGCTGGCACAGACCTCCCAGAGGGCATTTTCTGCGACCGTTCCCAGACTATGGAATGGCCTGCCGGATGAGATCTGTCTTATTACTACCCTTGCTGCTTTCAAGAAAGTAGTAAAGACGGATCTCTTCCGGCAGGCTTTCCCAGAATAATCCTTAACCCATAGTACATGGTCATGCCCAAATTGTTTACTTTGTTTTTATTTGTTTTTGTTTTTATTATGTTTTCAAGAATTGTTTTAATTCTGCTATTATAGTTTAATTTAGTTTTAAGGGGTGGGAGGATTAGAGTGTGGGATATAGGAATTTTACATTGTCTCTTGTTTTTAAATTATGCTGTACGCCGCCCTGATTGCTGAGCAGAAGGGCGGCTTAGAAATAAAACTTATTATTATTATTATTATTAATAATAATAATAATAATAAATTACATTCAAAATGCCTAAAAATACCCTTCAATGGTTAACTAAAAATAATTGAAAACATTCAGGGGGAGCTGTGTTGGCCATTTAACAAATTCAAACAAAAATCCATCAGTGATACCTATACTGGCCAACCAAAATGCACAATATACTTGTTGCAAGCTTTTGAAGTTCCATGGGCTTCTTCATCAAGCAAGATGTTACAAACCAAACAGGAGAAAAACAATTAGAGATGTTAGTCAGATGCCTACATGTTGTTTCAGTCTTTAGTTAAGATGGTAAGTATATGGTGGGGAAGATACCTTTTGTAGGCAGGCTCCTCCTCCTTCTGGCCCTGTGGCTAAAGGGAGATTTGCAAAGTCCAGGAAAATTTAAAATCCAGTTGCATCTCAACAGGAACTCCTCTCTTGCAATCCAGTATGTCTGTACCAGTGAGGCCACAGGCCTCTTTGTGGCAGAGAACAATGAATGATTCTTCAAGAAGTCTCCATGTGTTTGCAATCAGGAATATTTTGGTGGATGTAGAGGTAAAACATGCAAACTTCAATCCAGGTAAAACAATTTTTTCTTCTTAAATTTGGATTGAATTTGCATGTTCCTTACACCCTTGTTATATGTAATTCGGTATATTCAATTTCTGAGCATGATTCCACTTTCCATTCAATACACAGAATTCTAGTTGCATAAAAGACATGAAAATGCTGAGATTTTAACATAATTTGGGTGAGGACTCTCACAGCAACTTCTGGAAGGACACTTTACAACTCAACACAAAGACTGAACTGAGTCCAGAGAAATCCTGCAAACTAATGAACACTGAGTAACATCACATCCTATAGTTATTATTATATTTGTTATTATGTTGCACTGTAATGTTTGACTATCTTATAAAGACTTGAAAATCAATAAAAATAATTTAAAAATATAATTTGGATGAGGAGTATTATTTTGTTAAATGTCTACCTAGATTCCCAACCTAACAGATTTTGCAAAGGTAGCTAGGACAAGTTTCAATTCTTTCATCATACCAAATTTGCCAAACCTGAATATCAAAATATTTCCTTTCAAACATGTTCTATCAAATATATACCTTCAATTAAAATAACTATTTGGATGAGATTAATTTAGAGTTAAAAGTGTAGACTAAAAGTGTATTTGGTTGATGAGGAAATGTTCCAAGAAATGTTCTAATCTGCCAGTGTGAATTCCCAACAGTATAAGCTGACAAAGACCCCTTAAACCAGGGGTAGGCAATCTTTTTGAGCTGGGGTCCGAGTTGCTGTCCCTCAGACAATTGGGGGCTGAAGCACAATAAATAAATAAAAAAATTAAAATTAAAAAATTAAAAAATATGCATGCACACTCTCTCAGCCCCAGAAAAGCCATGGCAAAACTCCTGTGGAGATTTTGCAAAGAAAACCACAAGAACAAGTAATAATAACAATAATCATCATGGTAGGCGGCGGCCGCAGGCGACAGGACCGGCCTGGGGCCGGACCAAAGGCCTCAGGGAGCCACATCCGGCCCCCGGGCCTTAGGTTGTTTACCCCTGCCTTAAACTATTTCACTGTGGAAAGGTTGAAGTAGTAAGGAGGAACTCAAAAATGAATACAAAAGCTTCTTACGAGCAACTACTTTTATTTGGCCTTGATTAGAGTAAGGAAGAAACAAGTCAAAAGGGTCCCTAGATCCATGAGACGCTGCAAACAAGTTTCACACATCATCTATAAGTTTAAGGAAGCCAGTGAAATAAATATTCCATAATTGGACTCCCTGGAAACATCTGAAGAATACACATTTATTATTTTAGGAAGCTATATAAAATAATATGTAATGTTCCTGAAAGAAAAGTTGGAAATCATAGGAAAAGCCTATCTCACCCAGACCAAAGGCCTATCTAGTCTAGCACTGTTCCCAGAGTTTTGAATGAATCCCATTTTTTGGAAGAAAGGCACGGTGTATAGTCAATAAATCAATAATGCTCACAAGAAGGATATGAACAGAATAGCATCTCACTTGTTACATACCTCCCAACTGTCCCAATTTGGCATGGACAGACCCATTTAACCCTCAGTCATTCCACTTTTTCAGCTGCTTTCAAAATGACCCAGTATCTCTCCTCTCCTCACACTTTCCCTCTTTATCCTTACTCCAATTGCTGCTAAATGAGTTTAAAATGCAAAAATACTTTGCACTCAATTAATTCAGGGGGAGGAGAGGAGAAAGGGAGTAGAATCTTACTCTTCCTAGTTGGTTCAAGCAAAAGCTAACTTCTGCAGCCTCTTCTACTTTTATCTATTCTTTTGCATCAATAATTTTTGCAATCTTGACCACATACTAGTGTTGCTTAGCTGCACATGTCCTGGTTTTTATCTGTGAAATATTGGCAAGTATGGAATAACTAGTATACACAAGTACTGGTTCTGACACTGGAAATAATACTTATTTTGGCTAATTGCCATTGATACCATCACCATCTGTGAACTGCCTGATCTTTTTAAAGATTCCTGGTTGGCACCTAATCATCTCCTTTGCCCTTTCAAAGTATCACCACCTTGGATTTTGCCATAATCTGAGTTCTTTGACTAAAACTTCTTGCAAAGCAACAAATATATCAGAAAAATTTGGTTGGAAAGTGGCAAAGCAGGCAACAAAGGAACCCACAGCATTAATGACACCCAATGGATTTGTATATGAATAATTGACAGGGCGAAAAAGCTACACTGAAATGAAATCTTTATTTTAAGATGCTCAAGGCAGGGACTGCCCCATATTTCTCTTCGAAAAGCATTTCATATATCTTGAATACTGAACGCAACAAAACTATAAACTAATACAGAAAGAAATATTTGAGACAAACTGAATATTCACAGTAGATTAAAACTCACAGACCTATAGGATATGAAGAATGGGAACTTCTTGCCCAATGTGAGCAATAATATAATGTTTGTAACTATGGCTGTTCACTGTAAATCCTTTATTACCAGGGGATCTCTGACCTGGTTTCTACTGTGAACAAGGCTCAGTTAACAACCACCTCTTGACTTGCAGCTTCTTGGGATCCAATATCCTCAACAGCATCTTGCTTTACCTTTCTGAATGTGAAATTCATCTTTGCCAGCCTATAACTTCTGCTATATGTCTGAAATGTGAAGTTTTTATTAACCATAAAAAGGAGGAAGAGAGGAAGAAAAAAAAAAGAAATGTGGCAGCACCTTTAAGATTAACTGATGTTTATTTTAGCATGAGCTTTTGTAGGCATAAACCCACTTCTTTAGATGCAACAGAGTGATATTTAGGCCTCAGGTGTAAAGCATATTTATAGATTTATGGGAGAAAGACAGAATGCAGTAGCTTCCAAAAAGATACAAATCACATCCCTTGCCCTAAATTTTCAAAGAGTTGAGCAAAGTGATGCAGGCCTTTCAGATCTTTACAGTGGTTAGTATTGATGTGTGAAAGCAATAAATCTGCTTACCAGAAGTCAGTTTCCCTGGGTTCAAAGCTCTCTCTGAAAAGATTCCTTTCATCTGTGTTCATACCTCTGCTAATGGATTGGAATTTGTGACTATTATTTACCATATATACTTGACTATGAGTCAACCTCATGTATAAGTTGAGAGCAGGTTTTGGGGCCAAAATTATGGATTTTGCCCATGGATAAGTTGAGGGTAAGTAAACCTTAAGGGTATATAACAAAGGATGAAGAAAAAAGAAAAACAAAACAATGTCAAAGAACTTACAAAATTCTAGCAGACATCACTCTTTGTGCTTACTCTTAATGCTGGATGGATGAGAGAGTAGAGGGGGTCGGTGCTTCCAGGACAGATTATACCCTTGCTTTTCACGAAGGGACAGTTCCTTCTTTTAAGTATGAGTTAAGATACAGAACTTACATTGACCTGTGGATAAGCCGACTTAGGTTTTTTGGGTCAATTTTTTTAACCTAAATTTCTAGACTTATACATGAGTATATATAGTAATTTGGCTATTTCTTTTTCTAGTCTTCCTTTCCAACTTCCGTGTTCAAGTACCACAATTTGTAAACTTCCTAATGAATAAATGCAAAGAGTGATATGTTCTGCTAGTGGGTTTTGTGTAGTGACATTTCTAATGTCAGATTTTGATCCATTATTCCTTTTGTGTAGATAGATTGTCCTGTTTGTCCAATATGGAGTGCAGAGAAGCATTGTTGGCATAGGATGGCATATATCACACTGGAAGAAGAGCAAATAAATGAATCTCTGATGTTGTGGGTGATGTTATTGGCCCCTGTAATATTGCTCCCAGGATAGATCTGGGGACAGAGTTGGCATCGGGCTGGTGGTAAGCTATAACACCTTTAGCTATTGCCTACAGTCCCCAGTTGAGACCGTTCAAACCCGTCTTCAACGAATTACCACCTATTCTGGAGAATTAACACTGCCCTCTCATAAGCTTTGGGAGGCAGGCCTTTATCTATATCTTAAAACAACTACTCACTTACCACAGGATATATGGCATGGTTGGGAATACGGGGAGAAGACCCTGTCGTAACCCACTGAATTGAAGGTCCTTTTTTTTTTTTTTTTAATCACGCAGAAGGATCAGTAGTCTGTCTGTGGGTCTTACAGCAATTTTAAGAAAGCAATTGGGCCTGTACAGACTGTCAAAAATAATCCAGCTTGAGACCACTTTAACTGCCCTGGCTCAGTGCTAGGAAATCATGGGAATTGTATTTTTTTCTGAGACATTGAGCCTTTGCTGTCAGAGAGCTCTGGTGCCACAATAAACTACAGTTCCTCTGATTCCCTAGCACTGAACCAGGACAGTTAAAGTGGTCTGAAGATGGATTATTTCTGGCAGTCTGTAAAGGCCCTTAGTTTAGGAAAAGAATGTCAGAGAGAACAAAATTTAGACTCTTTTCTTCTGTGCCACAACTGTGCTCTCCTGATGGGTGTTTTAAAAGGGAGTAGGAACAATGGAAAACCCAATTGCCGATCTCTTGCATTACCTCTGTTTCAGCCATGAGCTATTTCAAAAAAGAATGTTTAGTAATCATTAGGAGCTGTTTAGTATTTACTTTGCCAACACTATAGTGTTTATAATAAAGTAATGTTGTATGCCTTCAAGTTGTTTCCAAATTATGGTGACCCTGTTACAATCGGACCTCCTTATCCACGGATTCTTTATCCATGGATTCAACCATCCATGGCTTGAAAATATTTTTAAAATATAAATTCCAAAAAGCAAACCTTGTCTTTGGCAATTTATATAAGGGACACCATTTTAGCTATGCCACTGTATTTAATGGATCTTGAGTATCCATGGTTTTGATACTCACAGGGGGTCCTAGAACCAAACTACAGCAGCTACCAAAGGCCCACTGTATAGGTTTTTTTCTGCAAGGTTTGTTCAGAGAGGGTTTGCCTTTGTCTTCCTCAGAAGCTGAGATAGTGTGACTTGCCCAAGGTCACCTAGTGGGTTTCCATGGCCAAGTAGGGATTTGAACCCGGGTCTCCAGATTTGTAGTCCAATGCTCAGATCACACTGGCTCTATAATAAATAATATTTTGAACTAATACTTTGGTCCCTAACATTTGGTCCTCCAGAAGTTTTGGACTTCAGCTCCCATAATCGCTGACTGTTGGCCAAGTTGGCAGGGGCTTCTGCAATTTGAAGTTCAAAACAAATGGAGAAACAAATGTTGGGTACTACTGATCTAGTATAATAAAGTATACTAGATAAAAAATATAAAACAACAAAACTGAACCAAAATATTTTTTCTATGTGAGGTCCTTTGTAGGGAAGGGGTGTTGTTCACTGAGTCTTGGGTAGGAGGAGGAAAAAGCAGACAAGACACCTTTAACCCCTTGTTTAAAGTGAAGTACTGGGATCTACTGTCTTAGGCTCTCACAAAACCTGAGGTTGAATTTGCTTTCTAGGAAACTTCCTATGAGAAGGAGAAATTGAGGGCATGTAAGGGCCAAATTTCCCCTTCATGTCAGTCAGGGCAAGCAAACAGCACAATCCACTCAGCCACTTTTGGAAAAAGAAGCTGGGCTTTGGTTGGTCACTGGGACAGTTTTCAAATGTTAGTGCCTATTATGTGGCATGTAGTGGTATTGGTTGGTTTGGCTTGTTAGGCATTTCCTCACAACTTTTCCAGAAGAATTAAAATGAGATGTGGGAGAAAGACTATTGAATATAAATGTTTGGGGAAATGATCTGTGCTGAGCCATATGGCTCAACCCAAAGGCCATGGCATTCCATCTAACCCCTACAGTTTGGAGAAAAGTGGTAACCAATTTATACAAGTAAACCTTAATTTGAAAGAAGTAGCCATATAAATTCTACCCAAATTGATGCCAGAAAATGAAAGGAACTGGTAAATATTGGGCAAAGTGGTGGTGGTGGTGGTTCACAGTTGCAGCAAGTTGGCAGTCAATTTCATCAAGCCGACTGATGAAGTTCTAGGAAGAGGGAAATTATTTTAAACCTCAGCTGGATACATTTATAAGAGGTGTTATGTGATTAATTTTAATTAGAACTGGCATGAGGTAGTTTTTAGAACTGAGGTGATTGTAGTTAACCCAAGAATGCATTCAAATGATGACCTAACTCTTTATAGTAGCCTTGACAATTTGGGAGATGGCTGCTATAGCCTTCAAAGGCTATTCATTTATTATATCCCACTTTATATCCCCAGGAGGCTCTGGGAGCAGCTTACCAAGCCTTTTGACAACATAATCATACTGAAATGCAACATCAGGTAAAGAAATAACATGGTATTCATAGGGTGTGGGGATTATTCTGGCAACAATTTCTCATCTTGACTTCGGTCTTCCCTTGTGCTGCCCTTTAGGTGCCAACTACATGTTGCCAACAGCACTGATGACTTGTGAAGAGGAGGAATGGAGCCATAAGAATTCAACAAGCCTATGATGGCAGCAAGTCTTCCATAGAGCGTGGAAAAGTAACTATTTTGACTATAACTCATTAGAGGCTTCTGAGGGGTAGTGCTATAACTAATTTTCCTCCCCTGACATTCTTTTCCCAAATAATGTCTTCCTAAACTGCCTCCCTAAAATTGCTGTTAAGACCCACAGATGGGGAAGGGGAGTATTAAGCTTTCCTGCTTCATATAAAAATTAAATTTCAGTTCATTGTGGAAAGTGATTTCGAGTGAGGAAATAACTTAAGGAGAAAGGGTTAAACACTCCTCTCCCACGCTAATGTTCTCATAAGACCTTCAGTCTTCTGCAGATAGAAAGGGGGACACTGGAAGACTCAGTTATGAATCTCCAACACCACACTTCTTTTTGTCCAAGGGCAGGAATAGGAAAGCTTCAAACTACAATTTAGCAATCCCTTATCACTATCTACCCTGGGTGTAGGTGATGGATGTTATAAACTACAGCATCTCGTGGTGGCAGAGGTTACCTGTGGAGACCACAGGCAAATTAGACCTTTGGCAACAGCTAGTGAGAGCAAAGCCAAGAAAGAGGGGGACTTCTCCCAGGGAGCAAGAAGAAGAAAAGGAGAGACACAGAGGAGCGTTAGAATTAGTTGGTTAGGGTTGATGTTTTAGTGTGCCCTAAAGGATGAAGAGCCTTAGAGGTTGGGCTATACTGCTGAGAAGGGCAGTTAAAATGGGTTTGAGGGACCCAAGATAAGGATGAGGAGTGTCCTGGGTTGAATTTAAGTAGTGTCCTAGGAGAGACATTGAGTGTGTGTGGTGAATAGCTATTGAGGCTAAAACAGGCTGCAGAGAGGGGCAGTTAGGAAAGTATAAAATATAAAAAGATTAATAAAGAATAGGAGAAACTTAGGGCCAATGCAGACCAGCCTAAAGGAGTGGCACAGAGCCGCCACTCGGAGCGTGGCCATGGCAACCGCATGCTGTGGCCCCGATCCTCCTTTTTCCCGCTCCTTATGGGGGTGGCAAAAGGCCGCCCTTTCAGCTGTGGCAGTGGCTTTTTTTGCGCCCTTTTGACACAGCGTGTGTGCACACTGCGCCAAGAAACCGTCCTGACACCACACATCATGCAAACAAGCGCACGGCGTCAGGACAGTGTCAGGGTGGAGTTGGGGCAGCCGGCGTGCCCCGTCCCAACTCTACCCCCAGGCCTGCCCTTTAGGCCAGTCTACAAAGCCCCATAGTAAGGGAACATATGTAAAGTTGTAAGGAAACACTTACAGAAAAGAGTTAAGGAAACCGTGAAACCGTGTATCTAATAAAGCATTAAAACACCGTATCCAATGTGACCTCCATCATCAACAAAAAAGGATACTGTATTCCACATAACTTGTAAATAAAGCTAATACTTTGTTTCAACAAGCAGATGGCTGGAGTGATTGTAGAAATATTTCAAAAACATTTACCAACATTAAGAAAAGTATTTTAACTTTGGGACACCTTAAATGGTGGGAAAGAGTTCTAGTGTAGGTGGCATTAGAGGTGAGGACTGAGTTAGAGTCTCACTGTCACAAAGAGGTGGCACGCAGAGAAAAATAGTAAAAAGTTTTAAAAGAAATTCTGGGCAGTGCTACATCATTGCCTGTCATATTACCCATCTGCCCTTGTACCAATGCCTTGTGTGTGTGTGTTGTTTGCCTTCAAGTTGTTTCCGACATGGGGAGCCTATCACAGGGTTTTCTTGGCAAACTTCTTCAGAGGGGGTTTGCCATTGCCATCCTCTCAGGCTGAGTGTGACTTGCCCAAGGTCATTCAATCTGTTTTCATGACTATGCAGGATTCGAACCCTGCTCTTCAGAGTCATAGTCCAACATTCAAACCACTACACCATGTTAACTCCTACAAAGTATTATTTGGATGTAAAGATAAAATGTAGCAATAAACAACACACTATATATAGTATATCATTTACAAGAGCCAGCAAGATGTAGTGGTTTGAGCACTGGACTGGGACTATTGAGACCAGGGTTAAAATCCCTGCTTGGCAATGGAAACCCACTGGGTAAACCTGAACAAGTCACACTTTCTCAGCTTCAGAGGAAGGCAAAGGCAAAACCTCTTCTCAACAAATCTTGTCAAGACGACCTTGTGACAAGTTTGCCTCAGGGTCACCTAAGTAGAAAACAACTCGAGGATACAGATCTGACAGTTTTAATTCAAGACCTATCTTTTTAAATTTTCCTTTCCCTGGCCTCTCCTTGAACTTGTCTTACCATTAAAACATTTAAAAAAGGAGAACATGACAAGAGACTCTGTCTTGGTGATACAGGATAACTAGGGACATCCAGGTGCTTAAGGCACAGCCCTAGGCAGTGCACACATTCCAAAAGAGATTGTTTTTGGATAGGTTGGGCTGCAACTGAGGCTGGTTATTTCTCTTTTGAATCTCCTTGCCTTGGTATGTTTAGTTAGATTTCTTAACACTGGAGTCCCATGTGTCTTGCCCCAAATATAACCAAGTATTTTCCACTACAGTTGGTCAGCACAGCATAAGTCCATGAGAAATGTGTTGCTATCTTAAATGTAGTATCATATGTAACTGCTTTGTTTTCAGAGTTCATTTTTAGGGCAAAGTGGTTTTTTTCCTCTTTTCTTGCCCTAGCATCAGCAACTTAGGTATCATCAGTGCTGCTAATTCTTACATACAGTGCGATCATTCCCATAGCTCAGCTGCATGTAAACTAGAAATGGGTGGCTTTAACTCTCAAAAGCTATACTTGTGAATATTCTCTTACTACTGCATTACTGAAGTTCTCACTGGTTGGGATGTAATTATAATAATATTCCTTTTTCCCTGGAGTCCCAGGCATACAGTATTTATTCTGGCTTCCATGCCCCAACAGGTTTTACTCTCAAGTCAATATTCACTAGGCGCAGATAAAATGATCAACAACTTCTCTTCATTTAGGAAATGTAACCTTCTGATAGCAGGTTATGAAGATGTGCTCCAACATAAACCCCTGCAGAGAGAACAGTGCAGAATTTACATTTTAAAGAGCAAGCCTCCTGAAGATTTAATTGGAAGAAATGGACCGGATGGTTGTCTATTAAATATGGTAATAGGCAACTTCACAAAGCTTGGAAAGTTACCTTTTAAAAGGAATCATTGCCATGACTTATTGTTTCACTAGTATTCCTTCTCACAGTTTTAATTCATTGTGTTGCTTACTGTCCTGTGCTACTGCTGTCATCAAAATCAGTTTCCTGGAGCTGTTTTAAAGAGGGAGAGGATTCAGGCAAAGTGGTGAAAGACAACAGGAACTTAGGGGGCTATGCAGACGGGTGGCTGTGGACTGCCCCTGCTAGTGGCGGATTGGGGCCATGGCAACCCCATGCCATGGCCCTGATCCTTCCTTTTGCCGCCCCTAAAAGAGTGGCAAAATGCCATTCCTTTTAGGGGAAGCAAAAGGCTGCCCTAAGAGCCAGTGACGCGGCTTTTCCATGCCCTTTTGGCACAGCGTGTCTGCACGCTGCGCTTGGAGGGCGTCTTGATGCCGTGCACCATGCAAATGGGCATGCGACGTCAAGAAAGCATCAGATTGGTTTGGGGCAGCCGGCGTGCCCATTAGTCTCCAGTTTTTCAAAGCACTGTCCAGATGCTTCTCTGCAGCCAAAGAACAATTGGGGAAGAGGTGGTGGCAGCAGCTGGATGGCAACAGCTTCCCTTCCCTTCAGCGTAGTCTTTGTGGGGGACAATCTTACTACTTTCCAGCTCAGTCATCTCTGTCACATGTACACAGATTAATCTGTGGCAGTTTTTTCATCTCTGTAATGGCAAAATCCAGTAGGTAGAGGCCAGCACAAGAACTGAGTAGGCTTCCTATACCATACAGCCAAAAAAGCCCTTGGTCTGAGTTAATCTTGAATGCTATTCTCGGTACCTAGTTTGACTCTTCAAATGCCATAGTCATGGGAGCTAACCCAGCCTTAGAAAGAAGTACTCCATTGCCAGCTATCCAAACTGCAGGAACCTCTTGACACACACAAACACAACCCAGCCACCATGGCTTCAAAACTTCCTGTATGCACACTATGTTTCAAAGATGGGAATTTTGGAGATTCCAGCCATTGGTGATAGGCCTTGGTAGATGCCCAGCCTTTCAAGACAGGCCTGTGAGAGCTTGTCCATGGTTTTCAAAAGCAGCTTGCCATACAATAAGAGATGTTGGTGTTTCAGAAGCACAGATAGAATGTGTACCGTATTTTCCGGCGTATAAGACGACCCAGCGTATAAGACGACCCCCCATTTTTCCAGTCAAAATATAGAGTTTTAGCACCTCTATCCTCCTTATCCTTATACCCGGCGTATAAGACGACCCCCCCCCACTTTAACCACAGATTTTGCAGGTTAAAAAGTAGTCTTATACGCAGGAAAATAAGGTACATATGGAATCAGTTACACCCGTCCTGGCATCCTCACTGCACATCTGGAGTACAAGACATTCTGTTTCAATTACAATAGATCAGACTTTTTAAAAATTAGTTACAGCCATGCCCATTGCCCTCAATACTACCACATATATCCTACATTTATACTACCACATAGCAACAGAAGCAATGGTGGTGTGAGAGATGTAGACAGGAGTCAGGGTTTGAAGCATCAAGGAGAGGCATTGCATGATCTTTAAAGAGTATTTATTTCTTTGTCATAAGACTTGTTCTAACATCATGCCAGCCAGCTGGCTCTTTCTCCAAGCTGATCATCTGTGCCAATGGGTACTTACCAAGGAGCAGATAGCAATTACACTGACAAAGAGGTCTATGATAATATAATTTTGGCTTCCTAACATCATTGTTATATTGCACCCCATGCAAGATACAAAGGAGTTTTGTTGCTTAGCAACCAAGAGCGCATGGGAGTAGTTAATCAATATAGCTTTGACTATAACCCCTTCACAAACAAAAGTAAAAAAGTAATTTACTCTGAATCTCACTGAGTAGAATATCACCCATTGTGTTTTGACCTTTTCTTTCCTCTCCCTCAAGCTGAACAAATATTTGTAACTGATAACTCAATGATTTATCACTGGACAAGCACCTTTAAAGCACCTAGCTGATTATTATGTTAAGGAATATAAGGACCTGTAAAAACCTGTAGAGTAGTAACACATCTATTACGCATTGGAACTCACTAAAGAATACAGTTTTTACCACTTGTCATAAGATGTATTCCAATGAGGCAAATTTCTGTGACATCCTATATTACAGAATTAACAAGCCATATGTTTCACACTGGGGTCATGAAGAATGTATCTCTGCAGGAAACTGGTAGGAAAGAACTACTCTTTCCAAGGCTCAAATGAAGAAAGAGTTAGAGGGAGACCATTCTCCTACTGCAATATTATAGCTGGAAAAGCACCAAGAAGGGTTAGAAGGGTGTATCATGTACCATAGCACTTCCATTATTATTATGTCACCAGAAGGGTCAATGAAGAGATCCTTGCCTTTGAGAAATTTATACTGCTATCAAAACCTTAATATGAGAGCACTCATTTTTTATCTACCGGTTTTTGACTTCATTTTATTGAGCCCTATTCTTCTAAATGTTGTTATGCTACTGATACCAGTTTTTACTTACATTTCCAATGTATTTCTCTTTTTCTCTTGTATGAAAAAGACTACAATGCTTCATGTATATCCACAGGCATAAGTAGACAGAGAGATAACACAGTGTCACTTTCTTACACTTTTTATGGGCAACCATGTGAAACAGTCTCTGACTGGAACAATGCGCTGACTGGGGGAAATGGTATGCACATCAACCCGTGATTCCAGACAAAATGCAGTTGTGAGAAAGAATTTGTTTCATTTCATAGCTAAATGTATTTCTGGGGATAAAGCAATAAAGAATTTTGTGCTTTCTTTAATGTGAGAGTTTGCCTATTGCAACTGTTAACACTAGGGCATATAATACATTGATGAGAGTGTGAAAATACTGGTTAACTCAGCCAAATGTTTGTCATCTCAATATGCTTTTTTCATGCTATGTGCTTCCACCTCATGAAAGAATCAACAATTATGCAAGGAAAGCTAAATATAATTGAAGAAAGAGCTTCTGTGCTTACACTAGCTGAGTAGAATCTTGTGAGTCTTGGAGAACTTGCTTTAGGTTAGGCATTTTGGTGTTTCAGACACCCCCATATCTATAGCCACACACAGTGATATGAGGAAGTATCATAAAGTTTTAATTATCACCTTTTAAAAGACTTGACAGAAAGATTGTTTTGATTTGTAGTTGTTAACCTAGCTCTACGTAGTCACCATCCAGATTTACACATTTTCCCCAGTGTTTCTTGACCCTCTGAATATTGCTATTATAGTAGAAGTCTGTAGATTGGGCCTTAAACCACTCTTCCACTTCATGAATGACGCCATCTGTGTTGTCAAATCAGTGACCCCCCCACAGTGGATTTTTCATTTTTGGGAAAAGAAAAGTCACTTGGTGATGATGACACTGACAAAATGTCATCAATATACCATAATAATTTCTGGGTGATAATTACTACTTTACAATACCCCCTCCTACTTCTCCATCTTACACTTTAGTAACTTCTGGCACAATGTCTAACAAAAATAAAGGACACAATGAACTGATTTTCTCAACATCATGCACTTAGGAACCAATGATGACACTGACAAAATTTCATCAATATACGACAATCACTTCCGAGTGATAATTATTACTTTATGATACCCACTCGTATAATTGTGATATGGATAAAATCAGATATTGCTTCCCATTAAGAGTGTTACATTTCTGCTGCTAGAAACAACTACCTAAACTGTACCTCATGACAGGGCTATATGCAACCTTCTTCCAGCATTGTATTTCTTTAAAATTCACTGTAGTCCTGAAAAGCCATTAACTTTGTGATATGAGTTGTGATCCCTCTTGACAGTGCCATATTTCAGTCCCAACTCAATCACTGAGGTCATTTAGTTGAAAACAGCAAACTGTGGTTTGATCCTGGCTTGGAATTGTGGTTTGCTGAACAAACGCAAAACACTGTTTGGACAGAATGGGATATAATACTTTACTACAAAGGTCTGATCCAGGGGATCAGAAGAAGGGATTCATAATTCAACACACCTCTCTCATTGTGGTATGAACCAGCATGGTATGATGATCTGAGTGTTGGAATAGGATCCCAAAAGATCAGGGTTCAAATCATCACTCAACCACTGAAACCCAGTGGATGATCTCAGGCAGCTAACATACTCTCAACCAAAGAGGAAGATAATGGCAAACTTCCTCTGAATCTTGCCAAGAAAACCCAGGATAGGGTCACAATGAGTCGGAGTCTACATAAAGGTGCACAGCAACAGTGCGGATAAAACAGTTTAATATAAGGCCATAAAGCACAATCAAAACCATAATCCAATCAAAATTAGTGATTAAAATGTCAGCTATGATTGCTAAGACCCACAACCTTGAGTAAATAGTCAGGCCTTAACTGCAAAATGCAGGCAAGCCTGTATACTTCTTGGGGGGGAAGGCTTTCTGTATACAGGGTATCATGGCTGCAAAAGCCCTCTCTGACATTTCCATATAATGTGCCATTCCCAATAGTGGGATTCTTGGCAAATCTTAATTGTTGGAAAAAAATGTAATTCCCTTCACCTATTTGCTATTAGAGCAATGGGGCTTTAGATAGCAAGGGTTTCTTGCAGGCTTCTACCCTGTACATGTGGTCTCTAAAACTTTCCCCATTTGCTCAGTCACCCATTGTGGGGATATAGCTAAACAACCACACCATGTGACCAGAGGACCTTCCAGCTATGGTTGCTGTTGTTGTTGTTGTGTGCCTCCAAGTCATTTTTGACTTATGGCGACCCAAACCTATCATAGGGTTTTCTTGGCAAGTTTCTTCAGAGAAGGTTTGCCATTGCCATCCTCTGAGACTGAGAGTGTGTGACTTGCCCAAGTCACCCAGTAGGTTTTTAGCTCAAGCTGGGAACTGAATCCTGATCCCCAGAGTCATAGTCCAATGCTTAAAGTACTACACCACATTGGCTCTCTTTGCAAGCACCTAAAAGACTCCTCCCTCTCTTCTCTCTCTCTCCTTCCTCAAGATAGTGAGTGCAGGTTCTCCTGAGCTGCTTCTCTTCTTGAAACTTTTCTGTAGTTAGCCAGGACTTAGAGACTGCATGCAAATATGTCTGAATGTACCTTATGGAATTAGTAAAGTCTTTAGCTATGAAATGTGCATACTGCCTGTTTGTTTTACTTTACTAGAACTAGTTTCAGAGAGACACAAAAGATTCAGCACTTCTGCTTATGAACTCGGCTCAAGGAGGAAGAGTCTTAAAATTCTTCATCTTTCCCAGAAAAAGTGCTAACACCCCAGGAATCTACTTCTAATCCAACATTAAAACTTAACTCTCAGGAAGAGGATGTAAGCAATAGGATGGTAGTTCTCATATATCTTTGGGTTCAGGAAGATTCTCTTCAGTTAAGGCCACATTTCTGCCTCTCTTTTTTTTTTAAACTCTGGCCTATTTCATATGTTAGATAACCTATCTTTCCAGAGCATTCCGAATCAAATATGGTAAGGATTCAAAATATATGTGCATATAGATCATAGCATGTAAAAGATACCTTGCTGCTGCTGAGAGGATCCTTTTATATTGTTTCTATCCTTGATCCAGAGAGGTCTTCCCAAAATAGGAAAATTTAATTTATTTAGAAGTACTCCAGCCCAACACCTCCTCTACAGAATATGCGCACAGCCGGACATTTGCAGGTGGTGTGAGGATCAAACTCACACATTCTATCAAAGGAATTCTTACAAAAGCACATCCATGAGAAAAAGCATTAATCTACCATACTTTTCTTGTTTTCTTTCTCCATAATTGCTCCCAAGCCTCCACTGACTCTACTTTACTCCTACCTTTCCCAATCTGGCCCTTTTCAGATGAGTTGGGACCACAGCTCCCATAATCCCACAGAAATAGGAGTGTAATCCAACACTCTTGGAGAGCTCCAGGTTGAGGAAGGTTGCTCTATCTGCACACAACTGCCATATGGTTGGCTTCCTAGGAAGAAAGGAAGCCACCGGACTTTCCACCTGGGCCCCTCCTGGCCCCTTTACGCCCGGC
>CM034706.1:94739669-94759326 GCA_020142125.1 Phrynosoma platyrhinos
TATTATTATTATTATTATCCTTTTCTGTGTGATGGGAGAGGCAAATGGAAACAGGATAACAAGAACTCTATCCCAATACTCAAAGAAATACAACTCAAAAGTGGAGTTTTTAGATGATTTTCTTATAAGAAGCATGCATTGTAATTATTTGCTTCCCTTCCCTTCTGATTTAACCTTTCAGTTTGAACAGGAGTTAAAACTAGTTAAATTTTCAGTGAAAGTAAGTAACCACAGGGTGTATTTTGTCTCTCAATCCCTCCAGCCCATAAATCAACATTATCTCACAGAGAATGCATTTTTTTTTCACCAATCTCTGTCCCTCCTATCCTCCTCTCTCTCTTTCTGTGTGCTTGAAAAGTTCTCAGCATAAGCTATAGTGTTTGCATGTACTGGAAGATGAGTAATGGCTTTCTATGCTGAAGTTTTTTGTATGAGTTTTTGCTTCCTGTGAAGGTTTCTTGTCTAACAAATGCTTTCTAAGTAAGGCTTTTATATAAATGCTTGCTTTTGCATGACTACTGCCATGCAATCTGCTCGCCACAAATGGTTAAATTAGTTTGCCTCTTGGCACTTCTGTTTTTCAAAAACAAAAGCCTGATAAATATTTTTTTTTAAAAAACCCAGCTAGTAATTACAGCATGCAGCTATGAGCCCAATTAACAGTCTGCAATATGTCCTGCTTCTTTTATTCCCTTCTGACAACACCACAGGCAGCAGAAACTCTCATAATAAATAGGTGACTACTGCTTAACACTTTGCACTGTTTCAGCACTTCCTCTCACCCCTGGCGCTAATTCTTTCTCTCCCTTGGCTATTAGCAGATAAGCCTGGCAGCAGGGGGTTGCTACCAACTGGTACAGACAGAGACTTTGGATTCCCCCCAGGGCTTTGTAAGGCAGGTAGAACATCCTGGTTGTGAAAGAGGGGTGCACACTAACTGCAGAATAGAAGATCATTAAGAGGCATTTTGTCTGCCACTAGGCTAAGCATAATATTGACTTCAGTCCTAAATGGGGCCTCTTCTGCATCTGAACTCACCTACAAAGTGCAAGCATATAAATGGGTTGGCATAATTTAGTATGCCTTGATTCACTAAGCCCCAAGGGCTTTCTTATAAGAATGCCAAGCTGGTTTCTTGAGACTGAAATTCAGGTGAAAAGTAAACACAATCCACTATCCTACAGAGGATGTGATTCAACATGTAATTAAAAGGCAGATGCCATTCTGTGGTGAATTCTGCCATGCTGAAGACATATGACTAACTGCATTAAATGTAAATCTGTAAGGGTTAATACTTCCTTTAAGTAAATCCTTGATACCTACCCTGCATTAGTACACAATATAGGGAATTATCAGATATACACTTGAGATAGAAGTATCAGTGTAAATAAGCTACAAAAATAATAGCAGAAAGAAATGTACTACTTGGGTTTATTGCTTTGCAGTTCATGTACTTGGTATACAATAGGTTCAGTCTGATTAATGCCTCAGTTGCTCTTCTAAATGAAGAAATACATGGTTTCTTACAGCTTCTCCTCTTGTTTCTGTGTTCTGTCATCATCATGCCGGCTCTTGCATTCTTATCTTGCATACAATGTTTGTCCTTCCTGCTGTGAATTTCATGATCTATATCAGGCCGGGGGGGGGGGGGGGGGCTGATTTCTAATTTGGGAAGAGTTTCAAGAACCACATTTCAGCAGTGGGTGAGTTATAGGGTGGGGCCAAAACAAGTAGGTGGTATCAGATCTAATTCTTACCAATTTAGGCATTTCTGTACTAAGCATGCAAAGCACAGTTCAAGAGTAAGCTGTAGCTGAATAGTCTTTAGTCATGCAGCTCACCTCCATGCAATGGCTTCCCAAACTTTAAATAACCTATTGTATTCTATAGACAGCCAGAGTGGCGTAGTGGTTTGAGCACTATGACTCTGGAGATCAGAGTTCGAATCTCCACTGGCCATGGAAAATCACTGTGTGAGCTTGGGTAAGTCACATTCTCTCAGCCTCAGAGGAAGGCAAAAACAACCCCCTCCTGAACAAACCTTGCCAAAAAAAAATCCCCAAAACCCAATGATAAGTTTGTCTTAGTTGGAAGGGATTTGAAAACAAATCGTCTCTTGTGAAGTCGAAGGCTTTCACAGTCAGCATCCATAAGTTTTTGTGGGCTTTTTGGTCTGTGAGACCGTGTTCTAGAAGAATGTATTCCTGACGTTTCACTTGCATCTGTGACTGACATCTTCAGAGAATGGTGGCATGGAAGTGTGTGGGGTATATATACTATGTGACCCTTGGTTGAGAGTATTAGCATGTAAATCTGTGTATTGTTCTGTTGAGGCAAGGCCTCTGGGTGGGAGGTTGTCTGGGTTGTCTCTGCTCATTGACTAGAGTAGAAGGCGGCTGCATGACAAACGGGGGACTGCTACAGGCTGCAAGCTCCCTATCTTTAGTCTATGCTGATCTATACTAATTTCCCAATTACTCTCTCCTTAATCATGGCTACCCCTGTTTGTGTGAGCCACTGGCCTTTAACTGCCTAACCCTCAATCAGGAAACGAGAGAAGAAATTCATATATACATACACACACATTCCACAAAACCTGGTAGGTTTTGACAGGCAAGACAAATCCTTGTCAATCCTATACGGGACATAAGCAAAAGCCATCCACTAAGTCACCTCAGGGAATAATATACTCAAACCTATCTCCACTCCACACCAGCCAGTATCTTATTCCTGATTATGGTGGTTCAGTGCTCCAGAGAAAAAGGGTAAGAGGCTGCATATAAGAGCCAGGGAAGAACAATTTCTCAGCATTTGCTGTTTGTGGGAATCTTCTCATTCTGCTTAATGATAGTGCTGGCCTTGTATCTCACTCCCAGACTACAGTATATGCTGCTATAATTTCCCATACATATCAGCTGCAGCAAATGGAAATGGAAAATAAAAGTCTTTTGTCTATGCCTACATGGATCAGCATGAGTTTGTCTTCCTTTTTCTGTGATGTTCTGCGTTAGGAGGCAAAGTGATGTCTGAACTATAAATCCACAAAGTGTTCAGCCACCAGGCCTTCCTGTTCCTGCTCTCACACTTTAGCTGATCTAAAGACGCTTAGTTGATCTCTTTGGGGTCCCTTTCTACTCACTGTACTCCCCAAACACTGTCCAAACACTGTCCTGAAGAACTGAGCAGAAATCACAGGTTCTTGGACTATAAACACATTGGGCTTTTTGCCACACAGCAGTATCATATGAGTACAACTATACTGGGGAAATCAGAAACAAGGCTTGAGACTAAGAGTCCTGCCACCCAAGACAGCCTGGTGCCAAGTTAGGATTACAATGCGGCTCATCTTGCCTTAAGATTTCACTGAAGTTTCTATTCCACTCTCAGAAATGGATGCAAAACAAGGTGATAACAAATTCAGATCAGCCCATTTACAGGAAGTCCTTCTGTGTTGAAATTTTGGCGAATTTTGTTATTCATGTAATCCAGAATATATATGAAGTTCATTTCCACTGTTTGTGAGATGGTATGTTAGAAATCCAGTAAGTAATGGTACTGCTATTTCTGAAAGTCTGTTCTACATCATTTGGACCTCTGTACAAATTAGCCCAGTGGACACAATAGTTAAATGTATAAAACCATGAATCATGCTTGGTTTAAAAGAGGACCAGGAGGAGGAGGAGGAGGAGTGAGAAGAACTCTGAAGTTCTTAATGTTGGGTGATAATTCTAAGAATACAGCCACAAAGAGAATTTGTATGCTTTGCTTTGGATCTCAGAACTGATCTGGGAACAGAAAAAGGCTAGAGCTAGCTGCTTAGGGAAGATAAGCCACAGGATAGAAGAGTGTTCAGAATTTATTCAAAAATATATTAGATAGAAGTTTGTCAAAAGAGTTGATGATATGTATATCTTATTACTTGCTCCTTAAAACAATCCTTCAATCACAGAGCTCACAGATGAGGTCAAAAGATTGTCTGACATATTCAGTGAAGCTACAAAATAATACTAACCATGTATTAATATTGTGCTGCACAATGAAACACTCTCTTTTCCTGCCAATCCATCTGAGATTAGCCAGAGTGCATTTGAGACACTGTGTAAGACAATTTTGTCTGGTGGCCAGTAGATGTGTGCAAACATATAGAAGATTTATACAGAATTATTTTTTGTCAACCAGAGCATCCTACAATAGGATATAATGTAACTCAGAGAGAAAAAGAGAGAACAAGTCAAAAGGCAATGAGAGAGTTACACATCAAGAACTTCACAAAACATTTCCAAATGAGTATTTGCTATTATTTGTTATTGTTACTGAGTTACTAAGTAGGATGTGGTGGCTTAGCAGTTAAGATGCTGGCTCTGATGATCAAAAAGGTCAGCAGTTTGAGACCCAAGCACCACATGATGGAGTGAGCTCCTGTCACTAGCCCCAACTTCTGACAATCTAGTAGTCTGAAAGCATTTAAAAGTACAAATAGATAAATAAGTACCACTTCGGTAGGAAAGTAATGCTGGCCACATGACCCACTGAGTCATCTTTGACAACACTGGCTCCTGTGGCTTAGTAACAGAGCTGAGCATCACCCCCTACAGTCAGACACAACTAGACAAAATTGTCAAAGGAGAAACCTTTACCTTGTTTTACTTTATTTGTTATTGAACAGGACTCTTAGAGGCCTCTCATTTAAAGGGTCATCTTAAGTCAAAGTTGGCTTGATGGCAAATGACAACAAAAATACTTACAGACAAAAGCCCAGAGCAACTTCACTACCCCCTGATATGGAAGCTCCCCAGCTGCCACTGGTTCCCATGTTTACAAAACAGGGGATTGTCTTGCTCTTCTTCTGCCACATGATATACCAGACAGAATAAAACTATTCCATTTTCTGCTGATTGACATAGCTGTACGATCCTTATGCACAACCCTCTAAACAAAATCAGCACAATCTATGGCTCTTAGCCCAGGTCAAGCAAGACATTCATGTATGCTTTACAAAGGTGGCACTGTAATGGCAAATTTGCATCATCACAAAGGAGGAGAGATTAAAACTGAGCCCAGGAAGTCACCTCTTTCTTGTCAATTGGGGATCCAGATTTAAAGAAATCTTTTGCATTGCAGAACTGATACCTCTGAAACAGCAGGAAGAACTGGCCTAATGGTATACACCAGGGGTAGGCAACCTAAGGCCCAGGGACCGGATGTGGCCCCCCGAGGCCTTTGGACCGGCCCCAAGCTGGTCCTGCCGCCGCCACCGCCGCCCGCCATGATGATATTGATTATTGTTGTTATTACTTGTTCTTGGGGTTTTCTTGGCAAAATCTCCACAGGGTTTTTCCATGGCTTTTCTGGGGCTGAGAGAGTGTGCATGCATATTTTTTAAATTTTTATTTTTGTTTATTTATTTATGGTGCTTCGGCCCCCCAATTATCTGAGGGACAGCAATCTGGCCCCTGGCTCAAAAAGGTTGCCTACCCCTGGTATACACTGATATGTAATTAGAGTTAAGATACTCTAGTTAAATCTCAGTGGATCTTTGCCACTGAACAACAAATCAGCAACATGAGGGGATACCATTATAGCTAACAGGGAAGAAAACATTTAAACATCACTCAAAAGGTGAACCGTATATATCTAAAGAGCTCCCTCCAGTAAATCAGTGTGGAATGCCTGCAACTTTATATATATAGATATATATATAAAGTTGCAGGCATTCCACACTGATTTACTGGAGGGAGCTCTTTAGATATATAAAGAGGGAGCTCTTTAGATATATATATATAAAGTTGCAGGCATTCCACACTGATTTACTGGAGGGAGCTCTTTAGATTCCCATGGCTAAAAAGTTCCATTCCTTTTGTATGCTCCACCACTTGACAGGTTTGCTTTCCGAAACCAGATCCATCTTCACTGCTGGATTATTGGAAAGCATGGTACTAGAGTTGCCTCTGTTTTCACGGATTTTGAGTCCGTGTCCCTCGCCCATTTGAGGGGGGCAAATGGAGGGGATTAAAATGGGGCACGTGCCTGTCGATGCCCGCAGGCACACACCACCATTCAAACCAATTGGGCTTGAATATTGGTGTTTTTTCATTTTCGCAGGGGGGTCCGGTACGGATCCCCCACAAAAATGGAGGAGCAACTGTATTTTGATTTCTACATTTAATAGAATCAGAAAGTGGAGGGAGAGAGACAAACTTCAGTTATATTGTTTCTTCTGCACTGCTTTAGGAGTTGGGTGGCGAAGGACTTAACTGCACTACCACCCTCAACCAAACCCAGTATAACCAAACCTAGCACATATGCACACATTTAGCAAGGACAGAGGATTTTTCTACAGACATTATTTGATTGTTCAGAAAGGCAATAAACTATTCTGAACAATCAAAACTATTACGTTCATACTCATATATCCCTTGTTGTTGCTGTGTGCCTTCAAATCATTTCCAACTTATGTCAACCCTAAGGCAAACCTATCATGGAGGCTTCTTGGCAACAGTTGTTCAGAGATTTGTCATTGCCTTCCCTTGAGGCTGAGAGCATGTGACTTACCAAAGATTACCCAGTGGAGTTCATGGTTGAGTGGGGAATCAAGTTTCCAGAGTTATAACCCAGCACTCAAACCACTATGCCATGTTGGCTCTCTGTCATAGTCTAATACACAAACCACTATGCCACACTGACTCTTTCCTATGTCCCTATGGAAAAGAAAGAAATACTGAAGAGAATTTTAGAAATGCTATATGCACTAAATCAGTGGTTTCCAACCTATGCTCCGAAGAGCCCTTATGGCTCCTTGTGCACTTCCCAGGTGCTCCGTGGCCATTCCAGGAAAATTACAATCTATCCCATATTCCTCCCCCCCGACCCACCCTGTAACACTACTCCTAAACACCATTAACTTGAAAGACATAGGGTAGGTCTCTTAGGGGCTCTTTCATAGAAAATTATTCTAAAAAGGGCTCTGTGAGTTAAAAGGGTTGGAAACCACTATACTAAATCATCCCCACAATCATTTTTTAATGGTTGTCTTTTTACATTGGTCAGAATGAAGCTAGTCACTAGACTAACGCAATGGTCCCTTCTTAGAATTTGAAAGAATTTCTTCAGAAGTAATGTGGGATGGAGTATTGTTATGGCTCTTTTACATATTACATATTATCAGAGTGCAGGGACTGTTTGGGAGTCACAGGGATGACCCTGGAAAATCTTCTGCACTATTCATAGAATCATAGAATCATAGAGTTGAAAGAGACCATATTGTTAATGTCACTATGGCTGACATGTAGTTTCCTAGTATTCCAATTTTTTATTTAGTTTTTGGATCAGGTATGTTGATACTGCTTAAAGTGCATAAAAGAAAATTGATGTCACCCTTAAAACACATGCTCAGGGACTAAAAATCCTAATCTTCTACAGTGCTATGAAGATTATAATTACCACAGGAACACAATCTGCTTCAACAAATAATACGCAAAGAGAAGTTTCAATGCAACGCAAGTGACCTCTGTGAAGAAATAGGAGTCTATGCACAAACTGCACTAACAGAGTGGCAAAGAGCTGTAGTATAAGATTAGAAATCCCCAAATCTACTAATCTGTCTACACGTAAGCAGAGGATCGGAAAAATCATCTCCACAATTCCTCTATATGAAAGAAGTGATTGCAGAGGTTTCTTAGTAAAGCACCTCATGCTGTCTTACTTCAGACAGGGCATAAAACTACATCACTGGGAGTCCAAACCATGATTTGAGCTTCCAAACAAACGAGAAACAATCAGGATTTATAGGTGTTATTCTGCCTTGAGACAGAGCAATGTCCATAACTATGGTTATCAGGTTTCATTTTTGAACACAGCCATTACATTTCAGCTGCTAACAGGCAGGATTACTCAGCATCTTCCTCAGACACATAAGAGTCTATGAGGGTCTCACTCACATCCTAGGGAAGGGGAGGTGCCCAGTTTGGCCCTAAAGACTTCTTTCAATCTTTTCCTAATTCAAATGAGATCAGATCTAAGAGCTGAGAGAAGCACCTATCCTTCCGCCTAATTGCTCTTTAGAACTGTGCTCATGGTTGCCTTGATCAGGAGAAGTATATTTCACCCACCCACCTTACTGTATAAATATTCTGCTCCTCACAGCTTTCAGTTTATCTAGTATATTTAACACGGAGGTGTGAAATATATTTAGAGGTTTGTTTTATATTGCTGTCAACCACCACCACCCATGCCTAAAAAGGGGGAGAGGAAGAGGGAATTCTATCACTACTTACTCAATAGTGGAGAAGGGGGAAAGGAGTGATTAATCAAACTATTTTTCCCTTTGAAGGAGTATGGTGTCCCCCGCATCCACAAAATGATATAAATAGTTTTAAACGTTCATTTTCAAATGTTATATATTTTGAACATTACTTTCTATTTGCAAATAGAAATATTTTCCTTTCATGCACTCAGTTGAAGAATTTACTAAGCCAATTTATGACAAAGGAATGGGAAAGCACGACAGAGATAAGCTTCTTTTCTATTCCTTGTTAAGTTGTCCCTATTTTTAAAATGCATCTGCAAGCAGAGAAGGAAAGGGAAGGCGAAATCAGAGAGCTAAAAATTAAAGAAAACATGTATCTCATTTCTCATTGTTAAGTCTGTCTGCCCTTCAAAACATTTAGGCATGACTAGTTCTTGACATTGCTTGAAGGACTATTATTGCCAGATCCTTCAGTGGCTAATTGGCCGTGCCATGCCATGCCTGGAGCCTGCACTAGACTTAAATATGCTTCTGAACTGACTTCACTGAATGACAGAGTCAAAAGTGATATTTGATGGAATAAATCTAAACTAAACAAATAATATGCTGCTGCGTGTGTGTGCATGACAACTTGCTAGAATAATTCAGTGCATCAGTGTCTACAGTTCTTCAAATGTTTCTGACTAAGAGTTGACAGAAAATAAAAGGCTATTGTGTTCAACCTGGCCAACTGATTGATTTACAAAATCTAGACCTTTGTGCAACAAGCAGAGAGCAAGTGCACTTTAGAACAAGGCTTGCATACAAATCAGTTTGGGATAACCCATGCAAATGAAACATTTGGCACTATGGAAGAAGGAGTGTGCACATACTAGGCTGTTTGCAATCAAACCTGGAGTTAAATTCCTAACCTAATCCCAGCCAAAATTACAGAAAGTAGTCTGATCCTGAGCAAAATCCCTATGTCTTCCCATATAATATTTGAATCTCTACTTCACTCAGCATTCTGCTCCTAACTGGGCCAACAACAACCTAAATCATATGTAAAAAAGGAGACACTTCCTGGCATGGCACTTTTCCACATGAACTGTGTAGAAAGCCAAGCAAATCAGAAGATATGGAAGAAATAAGTACAGTAGGCCCTTGGTATCTACTGGGATTTGGTTCCAGGACACCTGTGGACACCAAAATCTGTGGATGCTTAAGTCCCATTGTATACAATGGGGTAGTAAAATGGTGTCCCTTATATAAATTGGCAAAATCAATGTCTGCTTTTTGGAATTTATGTATTTTTGAAATATTTTCAAGCCATAAATGGTTGAATCCATGGATAAAAAAATACGTGTACATGGAGGGCCCACTATACAGGAAGAGTTGGATGGGAGGTGATACAGGCATATACTCTCAGTGTTTGTTGGAGGAAGGGGAGGAGATAAGAGAATGAGGCAAGAACCTGTTCCTAGTGGAAACATCTGAATAAATGCTACTCTCTTCACTAAATGTCATAACCAGGAGTGTGGGAAATAATTCTCAAAACAACAGGGACTTTTCTCACTGGAATACATTTGTGTCAAGTCCTAAAAGTTTTCCATGCAGTTTCTGAACTTGTTCCTCACAACTGAATAACCTGAGGAACCTGGTAGGTGATTTTGGGGGAGGGGAAAAGTTTCAGAGTTAAAACAGATATAACACAGATATGTTCATCTCATATGGAACCCTGTCTAGAAGACTTAGGGCCTTTGCAGACTGCCAGAAATAGTGCAAATTGAGTCCACTTTAACTGCCCTGGCTCAGTGCTAGGGAATCATGGGAATTGTATTTTTTTCTGAGACATTGAGACTTCTCTGTCAGAGAGTTCTGGTGCCACAATAAACTACAGTTCCCATGATTCCCTAGCACTAAGTCTGGGCAGTTAAAGTGGACTCAATTTGCACTGTTTCTGGCAGTCTGCAAAGGCCCTTACTCCCAAGGCAGGGTCTAACTGCTCCCCCTACAATGCCTTTTGGCTGACTCAAGCCTGAAATACATGAGCCAAAAAAGGTGGCTTCTGGCCATTATTGGGGTATGGCACTCTGGCACCATGATCCGGTCCTTTGGACTGGATCAAAAAGGAGCAGATATAATCTGGCTCCTAGCAGTGCCAGTTTGGTACCACAACAGTGGCCCGCTTTGGGACCAGGCCGTGTGCTCACCATGGTCCCAGCCTGATGGGAGCCAGAGAGGCCTCTAGCCACTCTTCACCAGCCATGTGGTTGGGCCCATAGTTGAAGGTACGAGGGGGTACTGTAAAGTTTTAATTATCACCTTTAAAACTTTTGGACAGAAAGTTTGTTTTGATTTGCATTTGCTAACTCTATGTAGCAACCATCCAGATTTACACATTTTTCCCAGCATTTTTTGATCCTCCAAATACCATTCTTGTAGAACTCTGCAGACTGCACCTTACGAGGACTTTACACTTTAGTCACTTCTGGCACAACCTGTAACAAAAATAGAGGACACAATGAGCTGATTTTCTCCACATCATGCACTTAGGGACCAATGACACTGACAAATTTCATCCATATACCACAATAACTTCCGGGTGATAATTATTACTTTATGATGCCACTCATAAGGTGCAATCTGCAGACTTCTACAATATCAGGTATTTGGAGGGTCAAGAAACGCTGGGGAAAATGTGTAAATCTGGATGGTATCTATGCAGAAATAAGATAACAACTACAAATCAAAACAAACTTTGTCAAAAAATTTTAAAAGTGATAATTAAAACTTTACAATACCCCCTCGTACTCTTTAGTGTGATGTTCATCCTACTTATTAAGCCAATTTCTTCCTTTAAAAAAGCAGTAGCTTAAAGATAATCACTGCATCTCTTGTCATTAAATGTTAAATTGTTTCTCACTTTCACTGTATTACATTCATAGGAACTTTAAACCAAGACTAATCAAATCAATTCTTATCCTTGTTTCCTTGGTTTATTCTCCAGTGCCCATCTGCCATAAAATTACTCTCAGACTATACATATATGGTTTCTATGAAACATAAATGAATTTGTGTTTAGACTTGGCTCCCATCTCCACTATATCTCATCATACATATATACAAATACAGGTATTCCAAAATCCCCCCCCCCAAAAAAATCAGAATCCAAAACACCTCCAGTCCCAAGCATTTCAGCTAAGGAAGACTCAGCCTGTAATCAATTCTTATTGAATTAGTGGAATTCAGGGAAAGTTGACCCTGGCCCATGATTATGCATATGGGCCTTTTAGAGAGTTAAGCTTAATAATATATATTTTTGTATGTACAGTGCCATCTAGAAAGCAACATGTACACTTTAGCCGGATAGATTAATACTAAAATTAGGTGCTGTGTTGGGAGAAAGGTGGAATATAAAATTAAAATTTAAAAAAAATTAAAAACAGGAACAGCAACAGAATGGACTGAAAAGGAACGAGAGAAAAAAAATGAATGTATAGTTTGATCATTATTAAAAGAATTTCCTTTGTAGAAATTAAAAGCACCATAAAATATTTAAAGTAAAGGTAAAGGTATTCCCTGTTGACAAGGTTGTCAAGTCATGTCCAACCGTAGGGGGCGGTGCTCATCTCCGATACTAAAACAAAGAACCAGCGTTGTCAGAGACTACTCTGTGATCATGAGGCCAGCATGATTGCACAGAATGCTGTTTACCTTCCCACCGAAGTGGTACCTATTTATCTACTTGCATTTGCATGCTTTCGAACTGCTAGAATGGCAGAAGCTGGGACTAGTGACAGCAGCTCATCCCATCATGCAGCACCTGGGTATGTTTTAAGTAAAATACATTTTACTTAATATGTTTTATATTATATATAATATATAACATATGTAATATATATGTTTTAAGTAAAATACATAAAAGCAGACAAATCCTGGTTTGTTCCCCAAAGATATGATTAAGCATTATGAATATTCAAAGTCTGATTACTGATGACCTTGGATATAAAACCAAGCTTAAGTGGCTTTTTAAATTAAATTGCAAATTACAAAATTTGGGAATTTTAGGTTTAATAAAAGGTAAATAAGTAGGATACAACAAGGCTTTACAAAATGTGTAATACTCCAAAATTTACAGGGAAATGTTATACCCTTTTGATGTCCCACTATGCAAAATCATCCAATGAAGTTAAAAGGAGGGCAACTCAGGAGTAACAAAAGGACACTGTTTATCCATGGAATTTGCTTTCACAATATATAGTGACATCTGCCAAGTTGTATGGCATTAAAAAGGGATCTGACAAATTTATGGATGATCATGGAATCATAGAGTTGGAAGAGATCACAAAGACCACACAGTCCAACCCCATTCTGCCATGTAGGAATACACAATCAAAGTATTTCTAACAGATGGCCATCCAGCCTCTGTTTAAAAACCTCCAAATGAGGAGACTCCACCACTCTGAGGGAGTGTATTCCACTGTCGAATAGTGTATGTATCTTCAAAATATGTCAACCTCGTGAATTTCATAGGGTTTTCTTAGGCAAGGAATATTCAAAGGTTTTTTTACCAGTTCTTTCCTCTGAAATATAAAAGCTGTCTATGCCTAGTAGTCATGATGGCTATAAATTGTCTCTAGTATAAAAGGGAATATCTCTCAAAATAACCACTGCTGGGAATAAGCAGAGATTCATTTATAAGACAAATATGAATAAACTAAGGTATGAAATATAAAAACTTGAAATAATGAATCCCAATAAGTCCTAGAAGATAATGTTTAAAGTTTTTTATGAAGTTAGACAATCATTATATTAGGAGATCAAGAATATAAAAGATGAACAATAATCAAAATGTGAAGCCAACAGGCATTCTATGTTTTGTTATAACTCTTTTCTTTTTTCTTGACTATTCTGTACTAATATATGTTTACATCAAAATAAAATAATAATAATGAGCACTGCTGGGGAACACAAACAACTCAGTGTTATTGTGCTCCTGTCATGCTTGTGGGATTCCCATAGGTTTCTGGTTGCCCCACTATAGGAACAGAATGCATGGCTCTACTTATGTAGACTGCAGGCAAACTGAAAGATTACCTTTATTTAGATGTCAGTTGAAAACCTTTCTATTTACCAGTTCTTTTAAAGTACTTTAGCCTTGCTGACAGCTCTGTTTTTATCTCCTGGTTGTTTTTATTATGTAGGATTGGGTGTTGAGGGAGGCGGCTGGTTCTGTTAATCTTTCAAATCATCTTAGAGTCAAATTTAGTGAAGTGTGGCAAATGAATATATTAAATAAACCACCACTGTATTGTCACACTACACATACACTTAAACATCCACATGCAGGTATGTGAATAGATAAAATTAATGGATCTTCTTTTTGTCTCTCTCTCTCTCTCTTGGCTATGGGCAGCAGATTGGACAAAAATATTTGCTGTAGGTTACTCAACTGTGATGCCTCGGGGGATTCAAGATGTGCTACATCTGGTGTCTGCTCAGGTTTTATGAGATAATTGCTCCCTAGCCCACCTAAAACATGGCGTAACGGAGGGATTTGCGTTCCAAATGTAAAAAACATGGAATGGGCAAGAATTGAATCAGTCACGCCTTGGTAGCATAGATGGTTTGGGGGCGGGGGTGGTGGATATAAATAAGGAAGCAACAGCAATGGTGCAATAAGAACAGGATTAATCTAAGTGTGATTAATTCACTGTCAGATTAAAATGGATATCGCCAGCTGTATCAGATCCATTCTGTTGAATTATTTCTGCTTGTCATCTTTTTTTTTTCCCTTTGCCTTCCCCCTTGCAGAAATAGCCCTCTGTGGTGGATAAACCTTCAGGAGAGTTAATTGTCACATACATGGGTTTAATCACATTGTCCACAGCGTTTGGAGGCCTTCCCTTCAGCGATCCATGACTAATTGTTGTGGTAATTTTTCAATCATTAACAGGAGCGCATATGCTGCCGACAAATCCCATGGCACTCACTAAAGCCCCACTGGCAAGAAGAGCACACGCCTTCAGAAAGGCCACCATCCCCTCATCTTTGAGGCCATTACACTCCTATTAGTATCTTATCAGCATATGCTCACTTCTTTTGGAAAAGGGGAGACATCTCTCACACTGCGCTTGCTCGGTTGTTTATTTTTGACTTATTTCTGAGGGCGATCAAAGGGGGATATTGGAGGGAGGGGGAGACGGCGAGGTGAGGAGGAAATTAAAACTCCATCTGGGACAGCCTAGCTGAGGGGCCTGTTCTGTATTCAGCTGGTTTCTCACTCATTTGCTGTGGAGCTCCTGTGCTTTTTCGGCAAGTGGCCTTTCTGTATTAGCGATCTCCATGGCAACCGCTGGTGCTCATCTGCTGCACCAGACTGCAGTTTCCCTGAGCTCAATTCTCCAGCCTCCCCGCGTGTCAGACAGGGCACGGCGTATGCACTGGTGGGACAAGACCTTGCCTCAGGGAATCTCTCCCTGACTCAAGGCCCACTCTAATCACCTCCTAATACCACCAAACAGGATCATATATCTCCCTTCTCTTTTGGATTGCCCCTTCAACCGTGTGAAATCAAATGCTCGCGGCCTTCTCTGTAGACTGACACTAACAAGAATGCAGCAAAGAGGACTCTCCTGCAACCATGGCACGGGCTTCATAAAAGTTGGCCATGCTTCAGAGTTTGTTGAAGCAGGGTGTGTTGTGTGTGTGGGGGAGCACTGAACAGATTGCACCTTTACCTCAGCTGGCAGCATGATTGCCTGGGGAGCTGGAAGACCTGGGTTCCAGTCACCCCTCTGACTTCTCTTTACAAATTAAATTTATTCATTGGCACGCAGGCCAAGCTGCGACAGATGAGGCATATGGCACCCTCTAGTGGTTCACACAGACACACACTCGTGAGAGGAAAATATAATTTTTTGGTTTAGTTAGTGGATATGTACCTATGAGATTTCATGCATTCATTTTGGGGTCAAAGGAACAGACTGCCAGCAGATTCAAGATGCTTATAACGTACATGCACAAAGGAACTGGAGAAGATCTGGACTCTGACATTACCATTATGAAATGAAGTTTATAAAACACTTCCCACATTATATTTTAAGTTATTGGAATACTGCTTGTCTTTTAATCCTGTCATGTTTTTTAAATCCTATTTCTGTTTTTTAAGGGGGCTATTTAAATGTACATCTGATGGTAAGCATTGACAGAAGACAATCCAAGATCTAGGGTGACCTCACAAAAAAGAGGACACGGCTTCTGCACCTTCCAACAGTTGCAGAGAAGAGGGCACTGCTCTGCTCAGGTCCTGAAGCCTATGGTCTCTCTGATTGAGTCCAACCACCTGGCATGTGGTATCCTCTCTTTCTACTTCCCTCTACTTTCCTAACATTATTGTCTTTTCTAATGATATATGCCTTCTCATGATGTGGCCAAAGCATGACAGTCTCAATTTTATCATCCTGGCTTCCAGGGGGAATTTGGGCTTGATCAGTTTTACTGTCTTTTTGGTCACCCATGGTGCCCTCAGCTTCCTTCTCCAGCACCACATCTCAAATGAGTCTATTTTCTTTCTGACTGCTTTCTTTGTTGGCTCTCTTCTGCTCTGCTTGACGTGCTGTAAAACAAAACAAAACTTTAGGCCCACCAGAGATGACAACTTACAGCACTGTCTGAGGTAAACACTCTCAGAAATAGCCAATAGTAGCAGAGTATGGAAGCACCAGTTCAGTTTAAGTACTAACAATGCACTGACCACACTTGAATAAACTCACAGACACTTGATATCTTCCAAGTCCTTGGAGGTTCTTTATCAGTATATACAAATATACTGCAGTATATACAAAGATGAACAAACACACTTCAAGACTCCCATCAACTCACTTCATCTGTTATCAAACAATCCAACCATCAACAACTCACTCTCTTCAGCCCATACTTGCACTGAGTCTCAGTGCACTTATACAGAGTTGCCTAATGGTCATCACCTGTTGCCACTTAGCATGATGTTGAAAGCCTTTGCATCATGCCAAGTGCTCTGATTTAGCAATCTCAGCCACACAAAATATTTTACAACTGTTTAAAGGAATACTGTTCTAACATTCTTCACTGTCCACATCTATACGTGGCGATGGCGAATATGCTGTCTTAGAAAATCCTCAATTTAGTGTTCAGAGTTATATCTTTACACTTTAGGATCATGTCCAGTTCTTTCACTGCTGCTTTTTCGAATCGTAGCTTTCTTCCAATTTCTTGACAGCAGTCTCCATCTGCCCATAGTTTGATTCAAGGTATGGGAACTCCTTGACTATTTCAATTTTCTCACTATCTGGGATAAAGTTACCCGAGGAGGGCGAATAAAATGGTGAAGGGTCTGGAAACCATGCCCTACGAGGAATGATGTAGGGAACTGGGTATGTTTAGCCTAGAAAAGAGATGGTTAAGAGGGGATATGATAGCCCTCTTTAAATATTTGAAGAGATGTCACTGAGAAGGGCATTAGCTTGTTTGCTGCTGCTCCAGAGAACAGGACCCAGAACAATGGATACAAGCTACAGGAAAAGAGATTCTACCTCAACGTTAGGAGGAACTTCCTGACAGTGACAGCTGTTTGAAAGTGGAACGCACTCCCTCAGAAAGTGGTGGAGTCTCCTTCTTTGGAGGTCTTTAAACAGAGGCTGGATGGCCATCTGTCGGGGATGCTTTGGTTTTGAGTTCCTGCATGGCAGGGGGTTGGACTGGATGGCCCTTGTAGTCTCTTCCAACTCTATGATTCTATGAAAGTCTTGTAGATCATCCATCAACAAATAGCATAAATGAAATGTGACCTTTATAGGTCAGCCCTCAATGAACTTCATTTGTGAGAAAAAGATGCCCTGCTACTTTTGCAGGGCCTGTTGTTAATGTTGTTACTATGACAAAATAACACTAAAGAAAGGAAGAATTAAAAATAAAATGCAGCTGCTTGCTTCCTTGACAGAAGTCTACTCCTATTTTAAAACATTGCTAGACGTTCTGTTAAAGGTTCATGTAGGTTTTAATCTTTCTTATGAGATAAAGCTGGAGGGGAGATTCTAGTCCTGTTAGGGCCTTGTGTCAGGAAACTGACAGACCAGTTATGACAAGTCAGCCCCTCTCATTTCTGTTTTAAGTGACTTAAACTATGTTGGGCTTGTGACACTGTACAAACTCTCTCTGAATAACCATTCTGGACATTTATTCTTTTTCTGATTTGTGCAAGATGTGATAGGTGGGGCAATAATAAGAGCAAAAAATATCCTAAATCCCATGCCACTGCAGAAAGGCTCATAAGGAAGAAATGTGTGAGGGAATCATTTTTAGGACTTTCGTTTTCTGCTATAAAGAAAAAATAAAAACCAAAAAGATGCCAGCTTACAAATTGTTCCTTGGTTAATTTCTGGATATAATGGGGTTGATGCCAGCTCACTGCTGAATTAGGTCAGTGTTCTGACATGAAAATATACACACACATGCAATGGGGGAAGAATGCCTTCTAAAAACAAGGGAAGGATGTGTTCTAAAAATCTATGACATTTGAAATAAATTTTCAGAGCTGGCAGATGGCAACTGAATCACCTTAGAGGATTGTGTGTGTGTGTGTGTGTGTGGATGTTTGCCATAGTTAGCATCAAAGGGGTAAAGCTAGAGATCAGCATCATTCTGCATCCAGATAGGCTTTCCACAATTAGTATATGCTAACCCGGTGGCTGTTATTTGCCAGGCATCCTATGAATATTTGGGTGCAACGAGATTGCAGCAGTGATGAAACTACTGCTTTTATGTAAGTACTGCAGCTACAGTTGGTGCAAAAACATTTTTAGATAAGGTTAAGACTGTAGGCAGCAAAGGAGCATACAGCTACACAGAGATACAGCTAACCAATGACATCATCTAGTGCTTATACTAGGAAAACTAAATAGTTTTTGATTCAAAGACATATTGATCTCAAATGGCAATGCATAGATTAGAAATTTGAAACAGGGCAGAACAGTGAATTTTCAGTGAGGGCCTAGTGTTCTTTGAAAGATTATCAAAATTCTAAATCAGTAAAGGCTGACAAGCTTCCATGCGATTACCAACCCCATTCTGCAGTTTACAACCATAAAGAAGCATTAAGTATTTTCTAGAGCATAGATCTTCAACTGGTAATATCACATCCTGACCTATGGTGGATGACAGCAGAAGCATTCGCACATGTACGATCAATATTTATATGGAAAAGGAAATATCAAGTACTTTCCCCTCTTTCTTGCATGTTGAACTACACCTCCAATATTACTGCTTCTGTAGAACTACTAAAAGTACAGAAGCTCTATCATCCCTTACATCTGTCCAATATGGAAATAAAACAAGAACTTGAACAAGTGCAGGTCAAATCACTTGATGTTCCTTAATGTGCTCTAAGGGAGGAAGTCCCAATTGTAACCTTACAGCAGTTGCAACCATGACTCCTTCTGAGTCTCATTTTGTGGGAAAGGCCAAGTATAAATCAAATCAAATCAAATCAAATCAAATCAAATCAAATCAAATCAAATCAAATCAAATCCATTAATAAATGATGCTCTGTTTAATACCCCAAAAGGATAGGCCTTTCTGCATTGAATTTAATATTCTTTTTAGGAATATCTGTATTTGTTTCCCTCTTATTTCTTCTCAACTTTCTCTTCAAGACTCCTTGTTATTCAAATACTCAAGTATGTGTTCCTCCATCTCTTGAATTTCTCCATCGTAACCGTAGGACTATCTACTAAACCAAGCCAGCACAACATACAACCCAGGGGCTGCATGTGGCCCAGCAATGGATATTGGGCAGTCAATGAGGACAGAACAGAACAGAACAACTTCAAGGCTCCTCTGCTGCTCAGCCTCCTCCTGAGGGCATGCAGAGGAGGAGGAGGAAAGGTGAATGCTCACCCTGCAAGGCTCCTCCATCACCTGGGTTTCTCCTGAGGAGAAGAATGGATGGCGGAGGAGGAGAAGGAGAACAGATAAACACTTGCCCCTCAAGGCTCCTCAGCTGCCTGGCTTTCTACTGAGAAGGCTAGGCAGCGATAGAAGAGGATGGATAAATGCTTGCCCTGCAAGGCTCCTCCACCCCCCTGCTTTGTTCTGAGGAGAAGGCCAGGCGATGGCAGAGGAGATAGATGGGCAAACATCCACCCTGCAAGGCTCCTCTGCTGCTCGGCTTTCTCCTGAGGAGAAGGATGGGTGAAAGAGGAGGATGAGAAAACACTCCCCTGCAAGGCTCCTCCTTTGCCTGGCTTTCTCCCGAGGGAAAGTCCAGTTGGAAGAGAAGAAGGACAGGCAAGCCTGCTCTGCTGCTCAGTTTTCTCCTGAGGAGAGGGCCAGGTAGAGGAGGGTGGAATTAATAGTAATTAATTATAATTATAATTAATAATTACTATTAAT
>CM034706.1:94759426-94776189 GCA_020142125.1 Phrynosoma platyrhinos
TTAGTAGTTGTTCCAGATCTGTGAGGTTTTCTGCTAGTATTATAGTGTTATCAGCATATCTCAGGTTGTTGACATTTCTTCCTCCTATTTTCACTCCTCCCTCTTCCATGTCCAAGCCTGGAAGTTTATCCTATTTTAATTTTGACCCCCACCTACTATCAAGTTATGCAGGTCTGCACTAAACCATCCTTTTCAGCAAATTATCCAGTCTCATTTTAGGATTCTGTCCCAGTTGGAATGGGAATTGCCTTGTTCAGTTACACATACCAGGAAATAGATTGGTAAAATGCAGCCCTCAGTGCCACCAATAACAGTATCTATACTGCCTGGCTAGATTAGAATAGGGTGGTAGTTTGTTACACCTGTAGTCTATCACAAAGATAAATTCCTGAAAGTGCTGGTAGAGGACTACTATTTTGCCCCTTGACCTTTAATGGATTCCATCTTGTTCCCAAACTACATGAAATCACAGTAAGATGTTGTCCTTAGTTCTATCATCAATATGCAGATAGCTCTCAGCTCCAACTTTCTTCAAGAAATCAACAGAAACCCTTACCAAGGCAAGGAGATGGGACAAAATTCCCTGGACAGCAGAAAACAATCAATGCATTATAAAGTTTGTTTGGTTGTTGTTGTTGTTGCTTTGTTTTGCATCTGAACAGCCAGGAGATTGGCTATAATATCCGTTGTTAAATCAAAGGTGGGGTGGAGTCAGGAATCATGCCCCAGGGTCAGGGCCAGCTCTCAGGAGCCCAGACCTTACCCCATTTTTGGAGATAGTCATAGACTGAGATTTTATCCAGAAAACAGAAGTGACTTGTTCAGTAAAAAACACAATCCTATTTCCCAGATTTCAGCATTCCCAATATTCCCAGTATGCATTCCATGGGATAGCTTGAACTCAGCTTTTGTTCCAGAAGCACAGATAGTAGATGTGGCCCAGGATGCTTCTGCATCGCTTCAGCTGGTGAATGAGATCTGGCTACCATCACATAAGTTTTAGTTACATCTGGGTTACACTACTGCAATATACTCCATGACTTGCTTTTGTAGGAAACTAGACTGGTCAGCACATGAGAGAGGCCTTTCTCCATTAAGAACATCTAGGCTCTGGAACATCCTTTTTGAAAAAGCATGTTTGCCCCGCCCTGCCACACTGGATTTTAAAAGGATATTTTAAATACTGTTTTTAACCTGTGTATTTACCTTGTTTTACCATTACCATCTTTTATTCTGTATCTCCTTTTTATCTGTGATAGTCTATGACCGTAATAAAGATGAACTGAACTGAACATGTTTGCCCCAGCCCTGTCCTGTCTTCTCTCTTCCATATGGTAAAGACAATCCTTTTTAATCATGCTTTTTAAGATAACAAAGGCCCTAAACAGACAGGCCAAAAAGGCCACCACAAGGCCATGTTGGGGGCATGGCATTTAGATGACGCATGCCTCAAATGCAGCTGGAAGGAAGATGCCCCGACAAGGTGAAAGAACCAGGCAAAAGAACCAGGCCAAAAAGGAGTGGACAAAAACCACTCCTTTTGTCAGCCTGGTTCAAAACTGCAACAATGGCCCAGATTGGGGCTGGGTGCGTGTGGTCACTGTGGCCCCAGCACGAATGGCACTAGCGCAGCTCCACCGTGTTTTTTTCAGCCTGTCAGCTTGAGGTCAAAATGTATGTTCTTAGTTGTTTGAGTTACCATCTTGCTGTTCTGTCACATGTTGTGGTGCTTTTTAAATCTATCTCATTACATTTGTATTCTTTTCTTTGTATTTCATTGTTCTGCACTGTTTTCGAAGCCTTTGGGATGAGAAGAAGCATGAAACTACAAGGGCAACAAATATAAAGTTTAGAAAATCTATACACAGAAAGCACTTCAAGGTAGTAATTAGTATCCAATCCACATATAGAACTCATGCCTGATTTTCATCAAAAAGTTTTGCTGCATATATATTCACTCTGTCTTGGCTTTGCAGCATATGCATCTTTGTATTCCAAAAAGTGATGGCAATGATATTCTACATATGCATTTCATGTTAATTCCCAATTGGTGGAAAAGTAAGGGCCCTCTGCCATACTTAAGTCATTGTGCACATCAATGCAATAAGCAAGAATTTATTCTCAATGATGGTTTAGAAATTGAAGTCATTGACAGTACAGAAGAGAACTGGCGAATGAAGTCTGCACTACTATGAGTCACAGGAAGGATTCCCCCTCCATCTACTTGTTCTTTTAGAATAATTCATTAGCTAAATGTTTTATGTGCCACAGTCAAAGTTAAATACTGACTCAGATCCTTCCTCCCTTCCCCCACCCTGTATCAATCCTTAGTTCTCAACTGCACTCAAAACATTCTGGAAAACAGGTTAATATAAATTCTTTTTAAAATCTTTGACTCCAGAAATGAGGAAAATGATTTCTGGAGCATCTGGAGAAAATAAAAGATTTTTTTTTTAAAAAAAAATTAGTGCCATAATAATTGATTACTTCGAGGCAGAAGACAGGGATTACAAGTTATTTTAATATAACACATTGTTCACACAATTACTACTTTCACAACTATGTCGACTAGAACTGTGGCAAACAGATCAGTGGAATACCTTAAACATAAATTGCCATTTTGTGTATCACTTTTCAAATACACAAGCAACAAAATTTCAGTTTACAGAAGAAATTGCTCCTTAGAAGCTAATGGTGCAAAGATAATAGTGCAAAGATAATGATTAACACTGTACAAATATGAATAGACAGGGCCTGAAGGAATACCTATGTGAGGAAGTCCCATAATGTCACCATAGAAAAAGCCTTTTAATTAGGGGTGGTGAGCATTATTTTAGGCTGTCATGTCATTTCAGCAATCATTTTTCTAGCTGATCTTAATTAAGGGTGGGGCAGAGCCTATAGGAGAAGGTACCTAAGCATGTGGCTACCAGGTGTTGCAATCTGTCCTGACAAACAACCTTTCCATGTCACTGCAAGTTACTTAGTGTTACATTACTGGATGTTCCTTGCATCAAAATTAAATCTCTGACCTTGAAAAACTAGCACACCAGAAAGGGTTCTATTTTAAGTGTAATATCAGGATGTGTTTTGTTTTATTTTGCTTTGTTTTGTTCTGTTCAACTTTGAGGCACCTAAGTTATAAATACAGTGGACCCTTCCCATCTGTAGGGGTTTGGTTCCAGGGCCCTTTGTGGATGGGGGAAGACACAGATGCTCAAGCTCCACAGAGCCCCCAATGGGCAGCAACTTCAGCACATCCATATCAGCTACCATGCACCACCCTTGAACAATATGGAGCATAGCAAGCCATGGACGCACCAATCTGCAGATAGCTAGTGCTCCAATGTGGTGGGCCCACTGTAGTGGCATTCAAACAAGAAACCACCACCTATAAACTGAAGTGCTGTGATAGCTTTTATGCCATACATCTCTCTCTCTGCCATTGAGATCGGAAGTAAGGCTAGAACTTGCAACATATATTAAACTAATATTATTAGGAGTTCATGCACATACAGGACAAGTCGTATGTTCAAGTAAACAGGTATGAAAATCGGCATCTTGGTCCTTTACAAAAACAGATTTTCTACCTCACCACCTGAAACTGGCACCAGTTAGTTTTTGTTATTTTAGGCAGGTGAGTGCCTAAAATGAAGATTTTCATTATAAATGACTGACATATTGGTTTTCTTTTCTATTTTAAGAGCAGTGTGGCATCACCACTGCACCTATTCCAAAATGTGCCTGTTTATCTCCACTGTGCTGGGATTCTGAGAAGGGAGAGTAAAAGGTTTCATAAATTTACAGCAAAAACCAGCCGTGCACAATACTGACTTTCATAATGAGTCAAGAAATTTTTGTTCACACAATTTGCCAGAAATATTTTGTACATTTAAAAAAAACCCTTTGAAAGACAATGAACAAACATAATTGGGAAAGTATTCACACAAACCTATACTTCCCCCAGGGTGATGCAGCCCTTTTCAGAAGACACAACTCTAAACTGAAAGCTGGCATTTGATTCACTTGCTATATATATGCATCTATCCATTCAGTTACAGAAGAAAGCTAGGCCCCATGTGGCCTTGGGCTCCCATTGTAAATGATCTTTTTATATTATATCTGTATTCACCCTTATTCAGTCCACTGTTTGACTGAGATATTCCTTTCTTTTAGGTGGCACGCTAATAGCCAAGGTTTGTCTACAATAATGCTGATCTAGTCTGAAACTGTGATCCTTTCTAGCTATTACAAGATCATTATTCTAAGATCATAGGTTGTGCTCTTTGAAAAGTTACTTTTTGAACAACAACTTCCAGATTCTCCATCCATGGCACTGCCCAAGGACTCAGAGAGCCGTAGTTAAAACATAACTTTTTTGTAGTCAAAAAGTAACTTTTAAAAAAACAACCAGGAGTTTCTTCTTATTGTACAAGCCCAAGGTACAAAAGAGGAATAAGTTATCAAAGGACAGAGCTGCTTTCATGTGCTAGGATATGCTACAGAAGAGGTATAACCAAATTGTGCCAACTAGTCTCAAACAGCCTCTTTTGTCTCCCTTGGCTGAGAAAGACACTTAATTATTTCTAGGGGGAAAACTAAATGTCAAATCTTCTGGTCTATTCAGACAAGCATAAAGGGGCAAGGAGGAACCTTGAAAGCTAAAACATTTCTGTGATGTTACTAAAATAACATTAATTATGTAATTTGCAAACACACACACACATTATATAGCATTAGCTCTTACATTACCTACACAATTCAATGTAAAGGCTCCCTGTAACTTCATTGTAATATAGATTCCAGTGCTCCTTACATAATCATCAGATTGCATAACCTAATTGTGTCTGAAGTGCTCATGAAAAATGAGACATCACTTTAAAATTGGTTAATAATTCAGTGGTGCTATTTAGATGGAAAAATACTTTCAAGCATCTGAAGCTGCAGACACTTTTTATTGGCTTATTCATGTGAAATGGATAAATACAGGTTGAGTATCCCTTATCTGAAATGCTTGGAACTAGAAGTCTTTCAGATTTCGGATTTTATATTTATTTTTATTTTGGAATATTTGAATAGACATGAGATATCTTGGAGACAGAACCCAGGTCTTAACATGAAATTAATTTATGTGTTGTATGTACCTTAAACAGATAGGCTGAAGGTAATTTGATACACAATATTTTTAATTATTTTGTGCATGAAATGAAGTTTATGTACACTGAATCATCATTAGAAAGCAAAAATGTCACTATCTCAGCCACCCATGTGTTCACCCCACCAACTCACACTCTCCATATCCTCTAACATTTGACAGATGAAAACTGGGATACATATGTCTAAGCAACATAAGAATGTGGTCAAAGTGGCAAAAGTTATTAATGAGGAAGAACAGACAAGCTAGGAGAGGCTCCAGAAGACTGTTTTTGCCTTAACCTATTGAGAATGGCAAGTTCTGCTCTCTTTTCTTTTCTCTCCTCTGCTGAGTTGAAACTACTTTTGTACACTGGATTCAGTTTGCACCAATGGGAATATGTTGAGGACAAAGGGGAAAAGTGGGAGGAGAGAAACTGGGACATTTTAAAAGCAACTGAAAAAGTGGGACAACAGAGGATTGATTGTCCCTGCCAAACTGGGACAGCTGGAAAGTATGATTCTCTACAACGCAGGACCTCTAATAAGGTCCCTCACTCTGGGCCCTCAGATCTTCTTGTCACAACCAGCTAGGCCTTAGCTACCAAGGGCTGGCAGCACTATTTTATTGCTATTTACATGTTCATATTCCACTAATCTACATTTCAGTTATTTTTTAAAAACATAAAAATGTACACACACACAAGCTAATATAACAAAATAATCAAAAATCAAACTATTTCATTTCGACAATCATTGTTATCTATATAATAAAAAATCAACATAATAAAAGCACAATTTATTTCAAAAGGACATTACAAAAGATCATAAGATCCTTCTAAAACATAGTAATTGACACCTTTTCCCAAAAGCAGACAGCAATTAGCACGGGTAAATTCCACCTCCACATTCTCTGTAAAATTACAAAATCCTTACTAATGACCTTCTGAATGGGCTGCATCCAGACCATGGGGTTGTCCACACTGGCAAAATAAATGAGCTTCAAACCAACTTGAAGCCTGTCTGTTCTGATGATGTATGATGCCAAACTGGGTGGAAATTGACAAGAAGCTGCACTCGGGCTAAAAATGGGAGCAAAAAGAAGCTCTGATACTCCGCCTACCATGGAAAATGTGCATTATCGTACCAGCATATAAACAACATGGTGGGAATGCAGGAAGGCCAAGGTGGTGTATGGAAGCCATCTGGAGCATACGCCCAGGGATCCCTGAGATGCAGCAGGCGGCGCCATTGCTCATTATACGGTTTTTCTATTTGAGCTTACAGGCACATGAGTGGCCTGTTGCACCATCATCCCATCGCATCATCGAGCTGTCACACACCCAATGATGTGACAGTACAACTTGCAGCAAGTCGCCAATAATGCAATCAATGTAATTAAAACATACACAAACCAGACAGTCAAACAGGGGGGCATGTTTTGATTTTCAGATGTTTTCATCTTTTAAGTTGCCTTGGGGCTCTTTCTGGGAGAAAGGCAGCATAGAAATTAAGTAAATAAATAGAATGGAGTGAAGTGGGGGAAAGGGGCCTGTGTGGGGAGGCCTCCATGATTGTGCTTTGCCAATGTGCCATTGGGTGCACCAATACGCTGTATGTGTAGTGTAATGCTCATGAGTGTAGCTGGTCACATGGGGGTATCCAATGGAATGGCAGCTGGGCAGAAAGAAGGAGGTAATTCTAATATCGGGTGGTGGGTTCATGCAACAGTGCGCATGTTGGGGGGGAATCCCAAGAGGTGTGGCTCGATGCCTCATGGTATGGACTGCCCATGGCTCTTTGGCCTGCCTTCAGAAATGCATTTGTATTTTCCCACTTAATGTTTATAGTGTGAACATCTTGGATACCATAGTTTGAGTTCCCATGTTATACTTAAAAAAAACAAAAAAACACATTAGACAACCATATTCATTACTATTGTGGAAACTGTGCGGAATGTAGTTCCATTAATGTCATAAAAACCTAAAATTTATTACCTGTGAAATATAGCCCTACAACAGATCCACTCCTATGCTAGTTTGTCACTGAGCCAATGATTCCCTCTACAATGGGGAAATGGAATGTAACCACTAATTGATAATGGTTAAAAAAAGGTCTATACTCTTCCTATCCTTTGAGTTCAGGGGCTTCTAGCAGTTTCATCCATAGTACTGATTATTATTAAAATATTGATTATTATAAAAGTGTCATAATCTATGTAATGGTGTAAAAATCTGGTTGTCATTTCTTTAGTTATAGTGTCACTTTATTTAACTACTGGTAGTATGGTCTATGAAATGAATGGTCTTTTCCCCCCAAAAAAGATGACTATCCTGTATGTAGAGCAATCAAATGCAGCTATAAAATGGGAGTGGGGACCCTTTCTCAATCTGAGAGGCAACATTCAATTTGGGAAAGTGTCTGAGTGACCATATTCCTACAGAGGCTGGGGCTATGGGCCAGAGGTAATTATTTCAACTTACACATTTCTCCCCCAAACATACAAAGCACAGTTCAACTTTATGACTTCTGAGACTACAAAGGAGAGCTCTGTGTTACAGCTTGTGAGGCTTCAAATAACCTCTTATCTATTACTAACAAAAATATCTGGCTTTTTGTTAGAACAGCCCTTGTGTTTTGATTTATGACAGGTTTCACACAAAGCACTGGACCTGAATACAATGTGCCCAGTTTGAGTTAAGCCATGGACTGTGGGACCTGTAGACACACCTATTTCATAAAGTGTTCTTTACAGTAATGTAGCCACTTATCTGAGGCTGTTGAAACTTGCTAACATTGCAAGATACCCCTTGAAGTTCTCCCTGATCTCACAACAGTAGATGCAAGATTTTGAAACTAAGGCAATTGCAATGAATGAAGCAGAATCAGAACCAGAGGCTGGGTTTTAGAAAATAGCAGCATTTCTCCAGGTGCCAACGCCATGGTATCCTACCTGTGGTTTCAACCCAGATCAGTTCCCAGGCCGGTGCAACAGTGAGTGGATGTTCACATGCCTGCCCATCACTGTGCCATGGATCCACCTCTGCAGCATGCCTCTTGCCTGCCATCACTGTTGCATGCTCTCTAATAGCCCCCAACTCAGCCTGTAGTGGTAGAAATGGAGTACCTAGCTACATCCATATGGCGAGACACCCCTTCTGACAACACAAGCAGTGGTGGGGGCTTTCAGAGACGATGTGATAGCAACAGCAGGTAAGGAGCAGGTGTCTGTCACAGCGGATTTTCAAATAAACTCTGCTGCAAACAAACTGTCTTTTGAGACCAGAGTAAGGGCCTTAATCAGGCCAGATCAACCAGATCCCAGCCTGGGGCTAATGGCCTGCATCATCCGGACAGGATGACACCAGGCTGGGGGGCCTTTTAGCCCATGTATACAGCACCCAGAAGCTCCAGGCATCAATTCTCTGTTTGCTTTTTATTCACTTTTGTTCATTTTTTATTTACCTTCCCTTGGGTGTCTTCCCAGTCTATCTAAGGACCTCCCTCTGCTGGACTGATAATTATTCCCCACTTAACCCTTAACCTTCTATCCAAGTTTCAATTCTCCTTTCCATATCCTTATGTGACTTTGGTTGTTTTGCTCTGTTCTTGTGTGTGTGTGTGTGTGTGTGTGTGTGCGCATGTGGCATCTTTTGCACATTTCTAAATTTTAAAAATTCTTATTTACTTCAAACTGGAGGATTTTTGTTTTTTTTAGTACTGGAAAGGTGTAAAATATTCTAGTATGTAACCCACCTTTCACTTGCCTTTTTTGAGCTAATTAATTCCCCAACATTCAAAGGAAATGTTGATATTGCTAATGGGAATATCCAAGTCTCCCCACCTTTTGGGGTACCACTCTCAGTAGTCCCATCACTCTTTGGTCCTGATCCTCATATGCTTATCTCTTGCATTCATCAGTCTCTGCCTACCACTACTGGCAAATTGGAGTACATACACCCTTCTTAATCCAGTACCCAAGCAAAGAACAGTGACTAGCTGCTCTCTAGTGTGACAGCTAGGATTATCCCAGAGACAAAGAATAAAATGGTAATTTTGTTGTTATTTGCTGTCGACTTCCACATATCATGACCCTATCAGTGAAAGACCTCCGAATCATTAACTGCCCTACTCAGGTCTTGCAAACTAAGTTTATGGCTTTCTTGATTGAATCTCTATTCTTATAATATGCACTTCCTCTGTTCCCACATCCCTCTATTCCCAACTTCACCAAGCATTATAATATCTTCTAGCAAGTAATTTCACGATAGCCTCAGTTTAGTCATTTTGACTTTTAGTGAGAGTTCAGGCTCAATTTGAGCTTTTGGGAATCCATTGAGAACAATTCTTCAGCACCAATTTCAATTGAGTAAATTCCCTTCTTGTCAGCTTTCTTTATTATCCACCCAAGCTTTCACATCCATGCATAGAAATCAGAAATGCTATGGCATGGATCAGGGGTAGGCAACCTTTCCCCTTTAAGGGCCGAGGGACTTCAGCTCCCAGAAGCCTCAGCCATGTTGGCCAATAGTCCCATGTTGGCCAATAGCTCCTGGGATTCTGGGAGCTGAAGTCCCTCGGCCCTTAAAGGGGAAATGTTGCCTACTCCTGGCATGGATGATCCTGACTTTGGTATTTAATGATATAACTTTACACTTTAGAATCTTATCTCATTGTTTCATAGCTGCTCTTCCAAATCATAATCTTCCTCTGATTTACTGACTTGAGTTTCCATTTTGAGCCAAAATCTTTAACTATTTTGAAGTCCTCCTCATTCTTCTTAAGATGACATATAAACTTGTGGTCGTTATTTCTATTTTCACCTCAAAGGTATAGCTGGGGTGTGTATGTGTGTGTGAAATGAGTACATGTCCCACCAAATAAGGATTCTGTCTTACAATGAAATTTTCCATTAGTCCTCACATTTCTAGTTGTGCAGAGAGGAGGACATTAAAAATGGTTCACACCTGTATCTCTTAAACTTGGTATCTTCATACTTGTTTAGTAACTTTGACTGCCACCTTTTTGGATACCTAAACTGAATTTCTAAATGCTCACCAGAGGTTTTAAGCTACTGCAATATTAGAAATTTGGGAATTACAGAAAAATTGGGAGGAGGGGTCTTATCAGGTGCAACGCCATCAACTCCCCCTCCCCACAGTTATAATCCAATGAAGCTGCAGTCCTGCTTTTACACTTTCTTCCTTAACCTTCATCAGTAGTCATTCCAATTCTTTGCTGTTTTCTGCTAGTAATATGCTGTCTTCTCCATATTTCTTCCTTCAATTCTCACACCTTCTTCCTCTGAATCTCATCCCCCTTTCTGCATGATATGTTGGACATAGAAACTAAAAAGAATTGATGATAAAATGCACATTTGTCTGACCTAGCCAAGTGAACCCATTCTGTTTCTCCATGTGATCTCCTTACCATGGCATCTTATCCAGGGTATAGGTTATCATAATTTAATGTTGTGGCAATCCCATTTCTTCATGGTGATCCATAATTTTCATGCTCTATACAGCCAAGAGCTTTGCTATACTTTATACAGTACCAGCTGATTTTCTTCTAATGGTGCAGTCAATTATCCAATGTATGCTTGTGTTTTAATTCTTAGTGCCTCTTCCTTTTCTGAATCCAGCTTGAACGCCTGGCATTTCTCACTCCATACCTGTTAAAAAACCTTATTGTAAAATCCTGAGCATCCATTCTTGGGGACTGGAAATTATACTGAGCATTTCCAGTCTGTGAGCCATTCTTTAACTTTAGATATTTGTTAGCAGATTTTTAATGAGAATTTGAGTGATTCTGGGCCTTTACAGACTAGCAGAAATAATGCAACTTTCTGGGACATTGAGCCTTCACTGTCAGAGAGCTCTGGTGGCACAATAAACTACAGTTCCCATGATTCCCTAGCACTGAGCCAGGGCAGTTAAAGTGGCCTCAAGCTGCATTATTTCTGGCAGTCTGTAAAGGCCCTTTGTCATTTTAGCTTGAAATAGTTCCATTTTGAGCCATTTGTTCCTGGTGATTTATTTCCACATGTGTTTTGAGAGCAGCAGCTACTTCCATTTCTAAAATTGAAAGTTCTTCATGAAAAGCTCTTTTTCAGGGAATCTGTCATTTTTTTTTACTGTTTTGTATAATTCTTCAGTTTATTGCTTCCATCATCTCTTTATTTTCTCCTGATCATATAATGTATTCTATTTCCTTTCAGAGAGCCAGTGTGGTGTAATGGTTTGAGAGTAGCACTAGAACTCTAAAGATCGGGGTTCAGTTCCACACTCGACCATGGAAACCCACTGGGTGACCTTGAGCAAGTCACATTCTCTCAGCCCCAGAAATCCCAGTGATAGGTTCACCTTATGTGTATATATTGTGTGACTTCAAGCCATTTGCGACTTATGATGACCCTAAGATGAACCTATCATGGGGGTTTCTTGGCAAGATTTATTCAGGTTTGCCATTGCCTTCCCCTGAGGCTGAGAGCATGTGACTTGCCCAAGGTCAGCCTGTGCATTTTATGGCCAAGCGAGGAATCAAACTGTGATCTCCAGAGTCTTAGTCCAACATTAAAACCACTATGCCATGTCGGCTCTCACAGGTTTACTTTAGCGTCGTCATAAGTCAGAAATGATTTGAAGACACACAACAACAAAAATTTCCTTGCACTGATTATTTTAATAGATCTCTTTGTCCCTATGCACAAGTTGTTGAGCAGCTGCACTCATGATTCTGACCCTATTTTTGTCACCTTTTGCTTTTGCTTCTATCCTTTTCCTAAGCATCTGAAGAGTTTCATCATCCGTTATCTTTCTTTTGTCTGCAGATAGCATCTTTTTTGCACTGATTTTTTCCTGATAATGTCCCTGGTTTTGGTTTTGGTTTTGGTCTACACTTTTTCAAGTTCATGTTCAGTTGGGTATAATAATTCAAATCTGTTCTTTAAATTCTCCAGGGTTATGTTTTGATGCAATTCTTGGTTCTACTCTAATTTTTTTAGATTAGTGGTTCATGGTTGATGCCACCTTATGTGTATCTTCTTCCATGTGCTCTTCCATGTGATCTTCTTTTGAGAGGCAATTGAGCTTTTCAAACTTCTGATTCCAATTATGTTGTCTATTTTATTTCTATATTGACCACCCAACCCAGGTGATATCCATGTAAACAGTTGTCTCATTAGTTGCCTGAAGAGTGTGCTTGTAACTAATCAAGTATGGGCTTCTCAAAATTTTATAAGTTAGTCTCCTTCCTCATTTCCTGATCCTACACCTAATTTTCCAAGAATGTTTGGTTCTGTTCTATTTCCTACTTTTACATTCCAATTAGCTATTTTAATCAACATATCATATTATGGTGTGTGATAAATTTTCTCCTGGACATCTTTATAGAATCTTTTGATTTCCTCCTCTTCTGACTCTGTAGTTGGAGCACAATCTTGAATTATGTTTATATTGATAGGTTTTCAATGGAGTCTTATAATTCAATCATTCTTTCCAATACAACCCCTGACTGCCTACATCGTACCCCACTATTAATGTCATGCTCTTTCCTGTTAGATTGTCAGTTCCAAAGTAAAATACTATGTAATTATCTGATGTAAAATATCCCATTCCCACCCACTTTTGTTCACACACATCAAAATATTGTAATGTTTATACATTCTATAATTTCTATCTTGCTCTGATTCATACTTTTCATATTCCATGTTCCTATCATATGCATTATGCACTTCTGGATTTTCTTTGCACATCTAAATATATCAGCAGTTGAACATTATTGTGGCCTGAGTCCAGTGGTGCCATTACATGCAGTGTTACATATACATGCCCTCTGCTCTTCTCCAATAGACACTCCTGCAGGCTTCATCTTCTAGCACTATCCCTTGCTTCATTTTGGATTGTTTCATCATATGGTTTTCAAGACAAAGAAGATTCGGGAATAGTTTACCAGTATGCAATGCCATACTAATCAGTTAGCTAAAGTGCCACTGCTAAGAACCTCTAAGAGGTTCTCTGCCACTAGCATAACCCACTACTGCTGTTGCACACTAGCTTCCCTCCTGGTGCTTCTTTCCCATCTGCATCATTGAAACTACCCGTACTTTCCAGCAGACGTAGCTGTTATTCCCCAAAGAAGATGAGTGCATCTTAGCTTGGTGTCTTGACTTCGAGCATTCCACTTTGGTGCCCCTACTAGTATTCCAGGCACTTGATAGAATCTAATTTACCCACAGTATTACTCTCAACCTCTCTGCCATACTCAATTCTTTTACCACATTAAGGTCTGGATGCAAGAGAGGGCTTCATGCTCTGGACAGGTATATAATTAAAATGAATGCATTAATTCAGGTAACACCAAATAACCCAAAGATTCTCTTAGCATCTGTGTTAAGTTTCAAGTGACTAGTTTTCACAGTTTTGTAACTAAGACCGAAACAGAAAGACAGATACCCTTTAATTGCTATAGATCTCTGATCACTATCAGGGCTAACAATAGAAGAAGCTTGTGGGACTGATGGAGACACTCTTATGAGCCAAATGTAACCCACATGCCAGCAATTTCCACAGCTCTTATAAGGGATGCTACCTCTTGCAGACATGTGTTTAATTTTGGGGTGGCACTCCAGTTCATCATCAGCCCTCAGAAGCCTGCACATGTTTTAAGCCCAAATTATCCTTGCCCCATTTTATTTCACTATGCACATACATCTTCTTTAATTCACTTCCAAGTGAAGCAAGACATTTAGACTTGCCTTCAGAAGGCCAGTTTTCTGCCAGTCTAACAACCTGACTGTTCACTATTCAAGTTCATCCAACACAATAAGTTCAGCAAGAGTTAAAGTACCATAAGAAAATGGCAACTTTCAGAATCTGCCCTTCATTTTGAACAAATAACTTCTTCTCCAAAACAGATGTAATTGAATTGTCATACAACAAGGCAATATTTGCTCATCCTATGCAAACACACACAGATTGTGAGCAAGACTATATTAATTCTTCCAAAGAATACCAAACTGCAGCATACATAATGGATGTGTCAGAAATTATAAAACTAGAGAAGCCAACATTTCCAAAACATTATAAGCTTTTAAAAAGACAAATCCAAGCTCAAAAAATGTGAGTGTGGGGGAAAATGCAGCAGTAAATTAAAGACAGGCATAAAAGCAAATTATAAGGAAAAGAAGATAACAAATGATGCATATGTTTTGAACACACTGTACGTGGGTGTAGCTATGAGCAACAGATAGTGGGAAAGCATAAACATTCACAGTTTCCAGTGCCACCAACTAACCACACAGTGAGTGATGGAAGTGGGCAGAGGATAACTGGGTGAAGGCGAGGTGCTGGTGAAAAGAAGAAAATTAGATCAGAGAGCCTAACAATCCCATATCTATGTGCAAGTTTAGACACAAGCTGGGGGAAAGGAGTAGATTTAGTCTGGCTGAATGAAGTGATTCTTAGAATATTCTTATTACATTGTGGTAAGGGAACAGGTATGAACATATGAAAACATGAATCTATCAGGATGCCTTAAAGTATTCTGTCCATCTTCCTACTCCTAGTGATGGTAGAATTCCAGGGTCTCTAATGTAGTATCTTAACAGCCTTATGGACCAAAACATTTCAGCTGAAGATGTTAGAGATTACATTTAGGACCTTGGACATTCCTCCTCATCAGTGGGGGACATAGGCTGAGTCTCCCTTATCTCGAATTCCAAAATCCAAAATACTCCAAAATCCAACATTGTACACATGGGTGGCTGAGATAGTAACACCTTGCTTTCTGATAGTTCAGTGTACACAAACTTTGCTTCATCTACAAATTTATTAAAAATATTTTTATAAAATTACTTTCAGGCTATGTGTTTAAGGTGTATAAAAAACATAAATGAATTTCATACTTAGACTTGGGTCCTGTCTCCAAGATATCTCATTATGTGCATGCAGATATTCCAAAATCAATAAATCAATCAATCTTAAATCCAAAACACTTCTAGTCCCAAGCATCTCAGATAAAGGAGACTCAACTGTAACTATAATTTATCACTATAGGAAGTCCTTCTCCTGGGATGGTAAATATCTGTCATCCATTTAGCTTTGTCCTATTGAATAAAACCAAAAAATGTGTCTAAAATGGCTCCCAGGAGATAAGCACTGTAGTTCCAATGTTATGACATTTCCCATTAGGGCAGTACTTAGGAGACTAGGGGACCCAGTGAAATCAAACTCATTACACACAGCTATTGCACAAGGCTATTTTTATTTTGCTTTCAAACCCAGTTAGTGTAGAAACAGAATTTGCATACACCAAATTCAGGAAAGCAACATCACATAACTTAAATCACAAGTGTAGTGATATAATGTTCTGCTTTAAAATTTCTGCAGCATTATTGCATACTTACATTCTTCCTCTTTATCTGTTACAGAGCTTGGAAAACATACTACAACTCCCAGCATCCCCCAACCATGCTGGAAGATTCTGTGAGTTACAGTCCCCAAAAATAATTTTTCAAAGCTCTGGTTCGGCATACCAGTTAAATGTTAAATGGCTTCTGTTAAATTCAAGGGAATCATCTAAAAAGGTAGTAGGTACTAGATGTGAAGCACAAAATGCTCTCTTAACTAAGACACACCTTACTGCTTGAAATATGCTTCAAAAAGAAGACATCCCTAAAACTGAATTCAGAATGGATATATAAACAAGTAAAAAATGCCTACAAGGAAATGTTAGCAAGCCTTTCCCATCAGGTAGGGCTTAAGTACTTATTACATGTGATGGGGTTTGAACAAGCCAGACTTAAATACTGAGGTGCACAGTTTAAGGGCCTTTACAGACTGCCAGAAATAATGCAACTTGAGTCCACTTTAACTGTCCTGGCTCAGTGCTAGGGAATCATGGGAATTGTATTTTTTATAAACTACAGTTCCCATGATTCCCTAGTACTGAGCCAGGGCAGTTAAAGTGGTCTCAAGTTGCATTATTTCTGGCAGTCTGTAAAGGCCCCAAGTCACCTTGAAATACACTTTACAGGCATACAGTGGTTAACAAGGCCTCTGACAAAGAAGCTCCTTTAAAAAAAGTATTTTTACATCTGGCCAGCCCCCTCCCTTTTCTTCTTTTAGTAGCACAGAAACACAGATGTTTGGTGATAGGTTTCAGCAGCAAGTCTGCAGTAAACAGTGCATCTGCAGTGGTTTTTCTTTTTGGGGATATGTTATACAGGTTTTATTGTAAGCCGCTTGGATTGTCTGGCAATAAGTGGGATACAAATAAATATTATTATTATGATGATGATGATGATGATGCAATAAAGCTTGAGCTGGGAAAGAAAGAGATTTTGTTTTATTGATCTGCCTCTATTTCTGCCTGCATACAACAGGCAAGGTAAACAGCAGCTTCTGCCTGAATTCTTTACTGAGCATGTAATGTAGACTACTTTGTAATGCTCTCTACATGGGGATGCCCTTGAAAAGTATTCGGGAGCTGCAGCTAGTGCAAAATGCAGCAGTAAGACTGTTTTCATGTGTACATTTTAGAAAGTGCATAGCATCAGTATTGCAAGAACTGCACTGGCTTCCAAATTGCTTCTGTAATAATGAGCTCTTCTGTTATGTGGGCAACACAAC
>CM034706.1:94807253-94826049 GCA_020142125.1 Phrynosoma platyrhinos
ATTTTTATTTGGTGTGTGTTGGACGTATACCCCAAACTCTATATTTTAACTGGAAAAGTTGGGAGTCATATGCCCAGTTGTCTTATGTGCCGGAAAATACGGTACTTCTGAGATACGTATAATTGAGTTTTACTTTATATTACTTAGCAGGAAAGTGTACACATTAATAAAAATATATTCATCACCTTCATTTTTATGCCCATGCCTGCTGACCACAGTCCTGCTCACTGTAGGGATGCAATTCCCCAAATCTTTTTCCCACTGGAATTCACTTCCTTGGGTGAAAAATGTTCCCCAGCCCTGTGCAAGATTATAAATGACAACAACAGAGAACTATTGGTTTCCGTATCTTCCCTCATCAACAGAGCAATCCAAGGGAAACAGGGTGGGAGAATCCATGGTAGGAGAACCTCCGCTTCCTGAGCCCTCCTAGGCTTGCCTTGAACAGAGAAGGAGTGGGGAGGGATTTTTGACATTTGTAAGTGGATTTCTTCACTTGCAGACAGAAAGAACCACAGTATCCTACAGCATCGGAAAACCCTTCTAGGGATCACAAGACTGCATCCTTATCTATTTTGCTCTAAAGTAAGTTATCAGGGGTAGGCATTTTGGGGCAGCTGCCAAGACTCACAGCAATAAGGCAGGAGCACTGTCATTTTTTAAGCTTCTTGGTCAACTTTCAATTGAGATGTATTCTTTGAGATTTGCAGAGACCTGGATAACTAAAACTAACTAAGGGCCTGTACAGATGACCAGAAATAATCCATCTTGAGACTGCTTTAACTGCCTTGGCTCAATGCTAGGAAATCATAGGAACGGTAGTTTATTGTGGCACCAGAGCTCTCTGACAGAGAAGGCTCAATGTTTCAGAAAAAAACTACAATTCCCATGATTCCCTGCACTGAGCCAAGACAGTTAAAGTGGTCGCATGCTGGATTATTTCTGGCAGTCTGTAAAGGCCCTAAAATTAGCAATCATCTCTCAAATGCCTACATTACATATGCACTATGTCTTGGAAATTGTTGCTGATGATGTCCAGATGGACTGTTAAATATACAGATTCTCTAAAGTCATAGTTTAAATCCAAATCCCTTTAAGATGGTTGTTTCCTTCCTTCTATCCAAAAATACTTTAATGGACAAAGCCTGAAATACTGTGGAAAAATATCTAGAGAGGAGGGCTGCCTCCTTTGTGTGATTTGACAAAGTTCTTGCATGCAAGCAGATAAGTTCCACTAGTAAAGCATATGTTAAAAACAAAATAACAAACACATGCTAAAATTGGACATTTACCAAGCTCATTAGCAACTTCTGTACCTTTTTTAGCATGGACATAAGGCTATGTGTGGGCATAAGGCTGTAAATACTATAGTCAACAGTATAATTGATGCCTAAGGCTGTTGCTGCACTGCAGAATTAACGCAGTTTTACTCTGGTTTAACTCTCATGGCCCCGTCCTATGGAATCCTGGGATTTGTAGTTTGTTGTGGCACCAGAGCTCTGACAGAGAAGGCTAAATATCTAACAAAACTACACATCCCAGCATTCCATAGCATTGAGTCATGGCAATTAAACTGGTGTCAAACTACATTAATTCTACAGTGTAGATGCAGCCCCAATCTTCTGTTGCTGAAATGGGATTTAACTCAGGAACGGGCAATATTCAATTTGCAGGCAATGTGTGGCCTTCAGAGAGTTGCTGTAATTCTGAGAATTACAGAAATATTAAAAATTGCCATTTGTAAAGAAAGTGTGATTTTGTGCCAGCAGTTTAACACTGAATTACACCTGGGAAGAACAGATTAATTCAAAGATAGAGCCTGTTTACTTTTCTCTTCCAACAGAGACATCTCTCTGCTACTTTCTTGCTTGGAATAGATTATAAGGCAGCTAGAAAAACTCTGCTATGGCTAGAATTCAATTACTAGTCCAATCCAGAGCAGACCCATTAAAGTAATAAGTTTCATGTAAGCGTTGACTAACCATTCAGTCCCTGTTTCAATGCTTACTTCGGCTGGGAGTAGTAAATGGATTTAGACTCATGTAGGATTGTTGATTCCTTCAATCTGCCTCATAGGTGGCATCTGTACTGCAGAAATAATCCAGGTTGACACTACTGTAGCTGCCATGGCTCAATGCTATGGAATCTTGGGAACAGTCATTTGTTGGGGCACCAGAGCTGTCAAACAGAAAAGGCTAAATCTCTCACAAAACTACAATTCCCAGAATTCCATAGCATTGAGCCATGGCAGCTACAGTAGTGTCAACCTGGATTATTTCTGCAGTGCAGGTGCAGCCACAGGATTCTGGAGTTTAGAGACCACAATAGAAGTACATAACATTATATGTGATACTAAGAATCAGATAGGGAGAGATTTTTCTTATTCCTCCATAAGACTATGGCCTAGGGTTGTCCAATTAAGCTGACCAATTAAGTTAGGAGATCACAGTGACAGGAGATTCAAGAAAGATATACAGAAGTCCATTGTACAGAACACTAAAACAGCAGAGTTCACTACCACAAGGTGCAAATGTAGTGATGGTTACCTGCATGAATATGTTTTACAGAGAATTAAGTAAATTAACAGACGATAAAGTGATCCGTGATACCAGTGGCTGAGGAGCTTGAGCAGAAATGTATAATTGCTCTAGCTTGTGGACTTCCAAGGGTGCATCTATACTGTATAAATAATGCAGTTTGATGCCACCTGAAGTGCTGTCGCTCCATCTTATGGAATCCTAGGATTTGTAGTTTTACAAGGTCTTTGGCCTTCTCTGCCAAAGAGTGCTGGTACCTCAAAAACTACAAAACCCAGGATTCTGTAGGAAGGGCCATGGCAGTTAAAGTGGTGTCAAACTGTATTACTTCTACAGTGTAGATGCACTTCCAGAGATACCTAAAGTAGACTATTAGACTTCCCATGGAAACCCAAAACAGACCATTAGTTGGATACAACAGCACTCTTCTTGCAATCTAAGGTATGGTTCTCCCTATTTATACCAATTAATGGTGTACTTCATTTCATGCTTCTTGTGCTAATTATGCAAACTATATGGTGATTCTCCCCTTCCCCTACTGCTGTGCCATCATAGTTTTACTGCATGAAACCCATTGGGTTGCCTTGGGCAAGTCACACTCTCTCAGCCTCAGGGGAAGGCAATAGCAAACCTTCTCTGAAGAAATCTTGCCAAGAAAATCCCAATATAGGGTCGCCATAAGTCAGAAACTACTTGAAGGTAAGCAATAACAACAACAAAGAAGCAAAAAAGGCAGGCCACTGGAAGCCACCAGAGATCAAATAAACAAGCAGCAGTGGGGAGAGGTGCATGCCATCCATCCCTACATGGGGCTGGCTACCTTTGAACACACCTTGGAAATGCTGTGAGTTCAAAATAAAGCTGCCAGGTGTGAAGGAGGTGCTAGACAGACTAGCACAGAGAGACTGTGGAGTGGGGGCAGAAGTGGATCAGAAAGTATAAAAAGCAGCAGTGTGTGTCTGAGGGGAGAGACAGCTGAGAGATTTAGCAACTGGAAGAGTCAATGAGGAATGAATGTGTCCTGGTTGTCTGGTCTGAATGAAGGGCAAAAGTCTGACATAACACAGGTTGAATGTGGTTATATGTTTGGAACTAAGGCTAGAACTCATTAAAGCATTTACGTTTCTACAGCATATAATAACACACATTAATTCTCTTGTTACTTTGTTAACTCTGGCTGCATCTGCACCACAGAAATAATCTAGTTTAGAATCACAGAGTTGGAAGACACCTTAAGGGCCACCTCCAGGCCAACCCTCTGCCAAGCAAGAAGACATAATCTAAGCATCCCTGACAGATAGCCATCCAGCCTCTGTTTAAAATCCTCCAAAGGAGGAGACTCCACCACACTCCAAGGGAGTGTGTTCCACTGTTGAACAGCTCCTACTATCAGGAAGTTCCTCCTGAGATTTAGGTGAAATCTTTTTTCCTGTAGTTTGCATCCACTGCTCTTGGTCCTATATTCCCTAGAGCTGCAGAAAACAAACTTGCTCCATCTTCAATATGATACCCCTTCAAATATTTAAACATGGCTGTCTAATCACCTCTTAACCATCTCTTCTCCAGGCAGGACATACCCAGTTCCCTAAGTCTTTCCTCATAAGCCATGATTTCAAAACCTATTACTATTTTGGTTGCTCTCCTCTGGATACACTCCAGCTTGTCAATATCCTTCTTGAATTGTGGTGCCCAGAACTGGCTGCAGTATTCCAGGTGAGGCCTGACCAAAGCAGAATAGAGTGGCACTATTATTTCCCTCATTTTGACACTGCTTTAACCGTACCTCAATGCTATGGAATTCTGAGAACTGTAGTTTGTTGTGACACCAGAGCTCTCTGACAGCCCATGACTCAAGACTTTCTTATTTAACCCTACCTAAACCAAGGGGTGGTCACGCTTACCATAAAGAACACAAATCTAACACACACAGTAGTCCACAGAGAAATCACCTAGAGATCCAGTCACCCCAAATCCAAGGAGGGATTCTGAAGGGGAACCTTGGCTAAAATGAGAATGACAGCCATCCTAGTCTAGGAACTGCAGGGCCAGTCTTGGAAAGCCAATGTCACATTAGGCTACTAACTGGGACTGGAAAATGGGAACATACCATGCCAATGCTTCCTGTCCAAACATTATTTAAAATTTTAGTGACTGCCTTTAAAATCGTACATGGTTTAAGACCTGAGTACCAACTTGAAGGATTGTATCAAATCTTTCAGTTCCAAATCTAAGCCTGCTTCTACTTTCTAACTCTCTTGTACTTTTAAAAAAGTTGTTTTCTTGGTTAATGTTTTTTAATGTGAAGGAAAGTACCCTAACACAAAGGCTTCACAGCCATTCAATTAATTAGAAATTATTTTCTGAAAGTGAGCTGTGGCATAAAAGGTGGACAGAGGAATTCTATCTCCACTAAAATAGACATCTCTTTTAGATGGGTTAGAATGGAGTAAAGGTGCCCATGTGTCAGTGGAGAGGAGCTCTGAGGACATTTGTGCTAGAAGAGTTGACTTGTACTACCAGAGAAATGCCCTCAAATGAGTCAGTATTGGAGGAGGGGTAAATTGGATACAGTTCTGGATCTCTTGATCCAAAGCCTTTCTATCACCTGAAAGGAGTTTGAAACTAGTGTTGCTAATTCAACCTTCACACTGGTTGCAATGGTGAAGGAGAGAAGTCCAAATAAATAAAACCCATCAGGATGAAAAGTTTGGAAGTGCCAGTCCTCATACCTCCTGCTCTTGGTAGCATGACCTAGCCAGGCTACAGAAATGGTGAACACACTGTCACTTAACCCTGACTCCACACTCCACCAGTTAGAACTGGGGACAGGGTTACAAAGGTATATAGCTACTATTTCACTACATTAAAGAATGTCCTAGGTGTAGACAGACCCTCATAAAAAATGCAAACTCTATGCAATTTACATTTCTGTTTTATAAATCTATGCAAAGCAATGGTTACCCTTCCAGTTCATTAAAACTTAAAGTCTGGAGATGAGTAAAAGATATACAATGTGATATAAACCATGTTCATGTAATATGCTTATTTTAACTACCATTTTTCTTGTGTGTGTTGGAAAACCACAAACATTTTTAAATCAAAGAAGTAATCTGTATTACATTCACATTTCAGCTGCAGGCCCACTAGGCCTCTTCCATTTTGTTTGAGTAAAATTTGCAATTCTCGAAAGATATGCCAAAATAATATATTTACTTAATATCCCTAGGCAGAAAGCAGGATAATGTGGCTATGAAGAATTTGCTGGTGGTGGGGGAATTCCTATATATATTAAGTACTAATTGCCTTTGTAAGACACATATTGGCACTTGTACAGACACACATTGGCAAAGAATACACAAGTTATGTCTTTTTGCAATTTCTTAAGTCTTCTCAGGTTGACCTGCTGCCTGTTTTCCTGCTGGAACATGTTAATCATGGCAACCCCTGTAGCAACACTAAAGTCTGAACACTATGCAAGACTCCCCTTTCCAAATAATATACAGTAATGTCCTTCCTATTTTAACTTATACTTTAAAAGAATATTGGTTTGAAATGACAGCAGCAATATTAAACCTTTACCCATAATTACTATACTGACTCTCCCCCTTAGGACCCAGTATTTTCTTTCACTTTTGTGGAACCCACACAAGTGATATAAATCAGTGGTGCTCAAAGTGGTTGTCTCTGGACCAGTGCTGGTACAATTAGGTAAAGAGTTCCTAAAGAAAGAAACAGTTATGGCCAATGGGCACAAATATGGTTCCACTGGAACAAAGCAATTACCAATTCCTTACATCAGATAGCCTGAGAAACATTGATGGAGAGGAAGCTTTCCCACTATTCAAAACATTCTCACCCACCCTAAGGGCACTGAGAAACAGCCCGACACTGTTTTATGCTGAACAACATTGTCTTAATATCTAATAACCAAGAGAATGCTATGATATGCAAGACCTGGGACTGGACTGAAATATCTGTGAATTTTCCACAGGAAATGGTTGAATGTGGAAAAGTAATAGACATAATCTGTGTACTCCTTTACACATGTAATACTATATACACATCTATCAAAAATAAATCACCAGGGCTTATTCTCAGCCAAGTCTGTGTAATATTGTGCTTCAATTGAAGATATTACTTCGTCTTCTTAGATTATGATGAATTTTAAGAATAATGAAAAAGGAAGTGGAGAGACAGAAGGATGAGCAACTTATCAGACAGGAGAGCAGAAATGCATAGGTTCTATTTTCAATACAAAATTAATTGTACTGAAGATTTGAGTAAGTCACACATCCTGTTCCTGCATGGCAAAAAAGCTGCCCTAGCACCATTTGGTAAACAGCTGGGAGATGAGGGAACTAAGAAATTCAAACATCATGCTAACCAGCAATGACCTACCTCATGGCTCCAGGTCACAAGATGCCATTTGATAATGTCAACCCAAGGAATGAAGAAGATACAGACAAGATGCACACCAAAAGGTTCTGGCCAGTGTTCCAAGAGATGCATATGTTGGGGGAGCAGGACTGTGAGTTAAATGTTTTAAGGGATGTCATATTGAGGAGGGAGCTAGCTTGTTTTCTGCTGCTCCAGAGAACAGGACCCAGAACAATGGATGCAAGCTACAGGAAAATAGATTCTACCTCAGCATTAGGAAGAACTTCCTGACAATGAGAGCTGTTCAACAGTAGAATACACTCCCATGGAGAGTGGTGGAGTCTCCTTCTTTGGAGGTCTTTAAACAGAGGCTGGATGACCATCTGTTGGGATGCTTTGATTTTGAGTTCCTGCATGGGAGAGGGTTGGACTGGATGGCCTTTGTGTTCTCTTCCAATTCTATGATTCTATGATTCTAAATATATACTCAGAATGAGCAAGGCTAATAAAAATATCCTGTTTTTCACAAGCTTGCCTGGTCTCACAGGCTTCCCATCACAAATTCATTATTACTGGAGGCTGAGAACTCATTCATTTGTGGTGGTGGTGGTGATTGTGGTGGTGTTTTAGCATTTCTATCTCCTTAGGATTCCTTTTCTAAACGGCTTTTTTTTTTTAAATTCAGTAAACTTGGAATTACTGAAAGACTCTTGCCTCTCACATTTGTTTGTCAGTCTGACTGTTAAAATATCTCTGTGCCTTTTAATGTATTAAAAAAATCTCAAGACAGTATATAATAAAATCAATTTACACAATTCAAATCAATTAAAAGGTTAAAAAGTAAAATATAACTTTAGAAACATATTCAACTATTTAACAAATGAAAAAAAGCTAAAACAATGTACAGTGGGCACAATGGGTACAGTGGACCCATCCCAACCATTCCAGCCCCCCCACAGATGATAAAAAATGTGGATGGTTGTGTCTCTTTATCATTCGATAATGATGATGTGTGCACTAATGCATTATTATTATTATTATTATTATTATTATTATTATTATTATTATTATTATTAAAGTTTATTTCTAGAGCGCTGTCGGTGTACACAGCGCTGTACAAAAGACAATCAAGAATAAAACAGAACAAAACCTACCAAAGGCGTACAATCTAAGTACAAACAATGGGTAAAATAATAAAAGTCAATTAAAACAAAAACAATTACAATAATAATCAGCATGTCTGCATGCACGCACTGCCATTGAATAATATGGAGTGTGGCGATCCACAAATGGTCAAATCTGTGGCTTGCCAGCTTGCCAATACAAACAGTCCATTGTACATGTAAAAATTAGAAAAAAAACTATTAGACTATATGTCTTAACTTGGTACTAAAATGAAATCAATGTCATTATCAATTGGGACTGTAAAGGGAGATCATTCTACAACCACAGTGTGAAGGCCCTTTCCCATGTCCTCATGTGCTGTATTGCCTTCAATGGTCAGTCACAAAGGGGAGAACCACCAACTGACCTCAGTCTTCAGCCCAGTTTCTATAGAGAGAGTACCTCCTTCACTCTTCAGTATGGATGGTGCTGTTTTAACATAGGGGATGGCATGCTCATTTGAACTTACTAAAGGAATTCTTCTTACTAATCATTCAGTATACATCTGAGTACCAGTTACTAGGAGCAACCAACAATTATCATTGCTATCATACTCTGCTTGTGAACTTCCAGAAGTCAGTTGTCTTTCAGTCTAGATGCAGCAGTGCAATTCATGTGCTTTCAGGCCATACACAGCACAAAATAGTGTTTCTTGGGGAAGAGTACATATTGCATTGACGAACATTATGTACATTCCAACAGCCAATCCAAAAAAAGAAAAGAAAAGACTTGCAAGTTATTTCAAAGATTTTACTTCACAATCAAATTCAGCTTGCAGCTCTCAGGTCAGGAGCACAGAGACCACATAAGGTAGACACAGCACTGCTGCTGCTTTTGTTACTGTGACATTGTACCTCCCAGCTGCACTTAGTAAATGTACATGTATTTGTGGTTTTTTTAAAAAAGGAGTTATCTTGAGTTTGAACTGTACCAGCTCCCATTTACCTGTCATTGGTTCTAACAAAGCATTTCAAGAAAAGATTAGAATGCTTGGGCAGAGGAACTGTATTTGCAGTCTAAGGCACAACAGCTTCTACCAGTTGGTAGGAGAGGGGCTGAAATATTAATGAACAAGCCATTTGTCAAGGAAATTATGCAAGGAAGCTGGCTGCTGTACAAAGCAGCAACTTAAGACACAAAGCCCAGATAGGGTGATTCAAGGGCTTTCAAATGAGTTGGTTTTCTAAACTTCCTGAGCCACTCTAGCTTTATAAAGAACTCCTGGGGGAAAAGAAAAGGAAGAAGCATCAAAAACAATAATTATAAATAAATATACTTTATAATTTAAGTCCTATTATGTGAATCATAACAAAATTAGGTTTTAGAAGCATTTAGTTTATGATCCTATATAACATACCTAACAGTAAATCCCCCTGAACTCAATTGCACTTGTAGGTAATGTTGTATGCCCCAGTGTAAACCAGTATGTACCTGTATGAATGCAATCTGAAATGTTATCGTTTATGATAACCTATGCTTATGAGGTACAACTAGTTACAGCTACTATCTATTTCCAATTGATTGGTGGGATGGTTCACCAATGATAAAAGCATAAGAATCAGACCAGAAGTTTAAAAATGTGTTAAAAAGGCATTCTGTTATAACAATGGCCATAGAAAATCCACAAGTGAAACATGAGTGCAACAGCATTTTCTCACTGGTAGTCACCATCAACTGGCATTGAGAAGTATACTGCCCTGTTATGGGAAGTAATATATAACCACCCTGACTAATAGCCAATGATGGTCATATCGCCCAAATCCCCTGTAACCTAAAAAATCCTATAGTCATTGTTGTTGTGTGCCTTCAAGTCATTTCTGATTTATGGCAACCCTAGGGCAAACCTATCATGGGGTTTTCTTGGCATAGTTTGTTGCCTTTGCCTTCCTATGATGCTCAGAGAGCATGACTTCTTCAAGTTCACTCAGCAGGTTTGCATGGTAAAGCACAGATTCAAACCCTAGTTTCCAGAGTTCAACACTCAAAACACACTATGCTGACTTCTGTGCCTACATCTTATCTCTATGATTTGGCCAGGGTGGTTGGTGGGGACACAAGAGGCGGCCTTTTCCATGGCTGCCCTTAGGAACTTTCTTCCCAGGGAGACCAGAATGGCCCCTTCCTTGATGGCCTTCCGTCGACAGATGAAAACCTTCCTTTTCAGACAGGCATTTAAAACAGAAAGCTTTTAAAGAACGGTTTGGGTGCTTTACTGTTTCAATGCAGTGTTTTTATATGTTTAATTGCATTTTTAATGCCTTGAATCCCAGTCCTGAAGAAAGGGTAAGATATCATCATCATCTTATAGTACTAATTGTACAGTTCTACTAGCCTCTTTGTGAAGAGGTAGTATTTATTTTGCCAGCTCCACATCATAAAAAAATCACTGGATGACCTCATTTAGTATGACCTATCCAGTTTCTCTACAGTGTTTAACACTATGATTATATGCCCCTCTATTAAGTCTTTTAAATACTTTAAATAGTTTAATACCATTCTAATTGTCAATTTTGTAGATTTTTAATTGTACTGTGTTTTTTTAGACTGTAAACCACTTTGGATCCCAGTCTTGGGAGGAAAGCGGGATAGAAATGATGATGATGATGATAATGATAATGATGATGATGATGAATGTCCCCCTTACTTGCTTTTCCCCCAAGCTGTATAATCCCAAACATTGTATCCTTCCCCCACAAGGACTAGCTCCACGTGTACATAATCATGTATGAAATCATTCACATCATTAATATTAACAAATGCAGAAAGTTCTACTTAGGCCACTGTATTATGCATGGCTTTTTGATTATTAATAGTTCATGTTTGCTTACTTAGCACTTTGTCTCTTCAGCGTCTCCACATTTTTACAGTCATAATTTAACAATGTCTTACAATAGCTGTGTGATATCAGTAGACTCTTTTTTAAATCAATTAACAGCAACTGACTCCCATTTACATTTCCACACACATTGCATCACAGTTATCTGCAATGAGTAACAGAATGAACAAGCTGCTACTTTCAGGATGCAAAAAGTAGCAAAGCCTCAGACAACCCTAATACATGGGAAAGCTCAAAGTCAGAGTCCAGAATGCCCAATACATTATGGATTACACCTCCGATGCGGTACTGAAAATAATCATAAATGCTTTTCTCAAATTTTTGAATACAAAAATATTAGTGACTAAAATTATATCTGGATTGACAATTTTGAGCAAATGCTACATATAAATTACAAATGCTATGCATAATTTCATTTTAACACAGAGAAGACATGGGATGTGGGCTTATTGAAAATATATTGTAGAAACCTAAATTTCGCATAAGGTGGACCAGTGCTATTAAGGCTATCACTTAGGGTTGCCAGAGTGAAGAGAGTTCCTGTACCTTTGATGGTTGTGTAGAAGAGGGAATTATAGCAACAGTCGCTTGCTATCTTCTATACAACCATCAAAAGGACATACGCTCTCTCCAGTTTTCAGTCTGGCAACCCTATCACTCCAACTTTAGCAGCTGATTTTGTCAATCACTATTGTACCTAACATCATCACCACATCAATAGGGAGGAACTGGAGACAGAGGAAAAAGACAGTATATAAACCTACAGATGTGATATCTCTCATTTCTCTGAATAATTGCACCCTTTCAGAGATGAGGAGTGAGTGTCATTAAGCTACTCAATCATAATCACATGACACAGACCAGAAAGGGTTTCATAATTTCAAACTGCAAAGGCTGACATTTTTTCCAAATAAATAAATAAATAAATTCCTGTATGTAAAACACCAGCATGTAACACAAATGTTCTAGACTCATCTCTGATGTGCTACCTTTCCAAATGTAGAGATTAAGTGGTAACATCAAAAAACAAAAAGCCTTAGAGTGGGTATGGTTGAAAGTGTGGAAATATATTTTAAATTTTGACAAACCACACTTTATAACCTGAAACTGAACATAACCCAAGAATAAATCTGCCACTAGCTGAATCTTTAATGAGCCACCTGAGCTAAGTGTAAGCATATTCAAAACAGCTCATGATTTAAGGTGCATTTATTTGGCATCTTGGTTTGCTCTATTCTCAAAGACTCAAAGTTAGTATCAATTTGAAAGAAATGTAAAACTCAACAGACAATTACACTTTCAGTTAACATTCTTCCTCCTTCTTAACTCCTTCTGTCTGCAAGGCAAAAAATTTTGAACTTATGTAGGTTTCATTTTCAAGATTCCTACAAATGAAATACATAGTAGAGCAATGTTTAGAATTGGTGTCAGAATGTATCTTAGGTTTCTGACCAAAAATGCTGAAGAAATAAGAGAAAGACAAAGAAAGAATGTCTGAGATAAAAGATCTGAGAACGAACCTTATTCAAGAGGAAGATGAAATTTCTAACAGAGAGGAAGAAAGTAAGGAAGATCTAACAAGAACTGGAGGAATGGACAGTATGGAAGAAGAAGAAGAAAGCATGGAATTAACATATGTTAGAAAGAATAAAATTCAGATTGTGTTCCCAAAATCAATAAAGTAGCACTACGAGGATGAAAATCTTAACCCTAAATGTAAAAGGACTAAACGCAAAGAAAAAAAGGAAAAGATTATTCCATTTTTTAGAAAAACAAAACTGTAGTATATTATGTCTTCAAGAAACGCACATAAAAAACCTGAAACAAGATTAATTAGAAACAAAAAACTAGGAGAAGCATTTATATCAGCAAATAAAAAATTAAAAAATGGTGTAGCATTATACATTTCTAAAAGAATCCAAGCAACTGAAGCAATAAATGATCCGAAGGGACAATATGTAGGTGTGGAAATAACCTGGAACGGAGAAAAAATCTTGGGAGTGGGAATCTATGGTGCCCAAACAAATGAAGGAAAATTTTATCAAAAACTACATAGAGATCTTGGAGGGGAAGTATGAGAAGGTAACTTTGATTGGAGACCTTAACAGAGTGGTAGACCCAAATGTAGATAGGAAAACTACAATTGATAAAAAAAACTACACAGGGCAAACGTCCAAAATCTTTTTTTGAACTAATGGATGATCTTACACTAATTGATACTTGAGGCATTTATACAAAAATACTGATGGATTTACCTTTTACTCTAATAGACACAGTTCCCTCTCCAAAACAGACATGATATGGATGCCAAAAACTCTGATTGGACTTGCTAAATCTATACAAATTTTACCTAGAGATATTTCAGATCACAATGCGCTAGTACTATCTCTACAAGACCAAATAAGACAATAAAATTGGAGACTAAAAGACAGTATAATCCAAAATAAAGAAGTTATAGAAAAAACTAGAGAAGCAATAAAAAGTTTCTTCAAGGAAAACTGGACAGAGGATATTAAAAAGACCACAATTTGGGAAGCAGGGAAAGCAGTGTTCAGAGGATTATTTATTAATCAGGCTGCTTACATACAGAAAACCAAAACATAATTAAACCAGACATAATTAAAGAATACTTAGAGAAACAGGAATTTCAGAGCCCAACGCAAGAACAATTAGAAGAGCTGAATAAACCCATTTCTAATATAGAAGTTAGGAAATTAGGTGCCAAATTTACAAAATGGATAATGGAAATTTATAAAGAGCAAAGAGCAAACTTTATTATTAATGGAGAGAGATTGGGCTATATAAAAATTGCTAGAAGAATAAGACAGGGTTGCCCCCTTTTGCCACTTCTATTTTTAATAGTAATAGAAATATTAATAAAAGAAATTAGAAATCAAGATATAATCCAGGGAGTTAAAAACAAAAACTACAATTATAAGATACGGGCCTTTGCCGATGATTTAGTTATATTTTTGGAAAACCCAAATAACTGTGTGAACCAACTAATTGAGATATTAGAAAAGTTTGGAGATGCAAAAGGGTGTAAATTAAACAAGAGAAAATCATCAATCCTCACAAAGAATATGTCTAAAGATAGAGAACAAGAATTAGAAGTAAAAGCTGTTATAAGATTAGAAAGGAAAATAACAATAGGCATAACAAACACAAATAAAACAATAGATTTATTGTTTATTGTACAAAGACTTGGAAGGAGATTAGAAAGGACTTAAATCATTGGAATCATTGGAATAGCAAGCAAGCTCATGGGAAGACTCTCCACTCTAAAAATGTCAGTTTTGCCTAAAATAACTTTTTTATTTCAAATGATACCAATAATGATTAAAGACAACCTTATTAAAAACTGGCACAAAGATATGAATAGATTTATCTGGCAGAACAGGAGGCCAAGAATCAGATTAAAACTACTGCAAGACACTATAGAAAGAGGAGGGTTAGGACGACCCAATTTAAAATTATATTTCGAAGCATGTTGTCTCACCTGGATTAGGGGATGGATAACGCTGGAAAACGACAAGCAATTGGAATTGGAAAGTGATGGACTGTGTTTTGGATGGAAAGCATACTTGGGATATGGAAAAATTAAGGCAAATAAAGCCTTTAATAATCATTGCATTAGACAATCTCTATTGAAAACATGGAACAAATATAAAATGCAAGCAAAGCCAAAATTTTCCAACGGTTCTCTCCTCATGAAGCGATACACAGAAAAGAAATGAGACAGAAATATAATTGGATAACATATGCTACATTATTACGAAAGGATAAACTTGGTACTTATAAAATAAAATCTCAAGATGAATTAAAAGAAGAAGGATTCATAATAGATTGTTTTAAATACAGACAGTTAACAGAACGTTATAAATTAGATCTAAAGTTTCAAGGAATCGATTTAAATTTGAATGAATTTGATAAAATTTGGATTGGTGATAAAAAAAAGGATAGGAAATTTTTACAAAATATTATTGAAATGGGAATTAGAAGAAGAGACAGTAAAAGAAAACATGATTCGATGGGCTCAAAATTTTGGATATCCAATAGAATTCGCAAAATGGGAATACGTTTGGACAAAAGGATTAAAACATACAGCATCACAAAATCTCAAAGAAGTTTTTTATGAAACTTACTTTTGTTCATATTTAACCCTGGTAAAAATAGCCAAAATATATAAATCTAATAGTAATATTTGTTGGAAATGTGGGAAAGAACCAGGTACGCTTTACCGCTGTTTATAGACATGTAAAATAGTTTAAAAATATTGGACTAAAGTACAAGACATTATAAACCAGATACTGCAGAAAAAATAAAAAAAATCACCCAGAGATATACTTATTAAATATGTGGAACAAAGAATTAGATAAGGAAGTGGGTAAAATTCTCTTTTATCTAATCATGACAGCACGAATAACACTAGTACAAAAATGGAAATCGAGAAATGTACCAAGTGAATAAGATTGGTTAATTAATCAAGCTTTATGAGGCAATTGAAATGGATTCATTAACAAATTATCTTAGAAATAAAGGTATAGAAGAAGAGCTTAGTGATTGGTTACCAATATTAACTTATATTAGAAAACAGTGGGGAAATCTAGCCACAGTTAGCTATCAGCAATATATAGAGAATAATAAATGTTATATAAAATAAATGTGAAGGAGGATATTCCTATAACTAATATAATGTAAGAGTATATTTGCAATAAGACCATTGTAATGGAAACTATTAAAGGTGCTGAAGGGTGGTTATAGTGTATATGGAACAAAGCAGGATTAACACCAAAAAACAGCATCTTAGAGAAGTTTCATAATATGGTATAAAGGAACAAAACAAAAACAGCAGACAAAAATAAATAAATAAATAAATAAATAAATAAAGGAGTAGGATATTAGGACAGTAAATATCTAGCATTAAGTAATGATAAATACAAACAACTTGAAACAATACACATATGGATCACATAATAGAAAAAGAAACAAAATTAATTAAAGCTTCAACTAAAGGTTCTTGACAGTCTGAGAAAACTGGGTATATAACTGGTTTAAGAGAAAATCAAGGAATTAGAGGTCTAAGGAGGACTGTAATACTAATAAATAATCCAGGGAATACATGTAGGAAGTAGGAATGAATGGAAAGTTAAGGTATGAGAATGAAAGGTAGATTTAGAAGGAACGATAAGGAAGTAGAAGATGGTATGAGAATGTAGATAGGTAAAGGGGGAAGAAAGAAAGAAAGAAAGAAAGAAAGAAAGAAAGAAAGAAAGAAAGAAAGAAGTATGGAGGGATCAAGAAATATGGAGAGAGGCAGAAGAGGAGGTTGAAAGGTAGAGAAATGGGTAATGAGAGGGAAAGAAAGGATGGAAGGATGGAAGGGAAAAGTAGGGTAATAGGGAAGGGAATAGATAAAGAAGGGATAGGAAGGGAAGATGAGAGGGATGTACAGAAAGATTATTAAGCTTGTTGATTTTATAATTATGATTTATTTGTGTAATTGAGATATTTGTACATGTATATATTCATATGCTTACACAAATAGAAGATACATAATTGATTCACAAGTGGAAAAATGTAACAAATACAAGTATGCAGTGTTTATGTATGTTTATCTAATAAAATAATAATAATAATAATAATAATAATAATAATAATAATAATAATAATTTTGTTTCTAACCCACCCCTCTGCTTCAGCAACCTGGATATGGGATGTGTATGTTTTAAATTGTAACAATAAAATTTATTTTAAAAAAGGAATGTATCTTGGGTTTCTAGGGTTGTTTTCTTTTTCCTCCTTGCTCATATCTTTTGGGACATGGAAGCAGAAAATAAAGCTGGTAGGAATGGTTGTATATTTTTTGTTGTTATTAGCTGCCCTCGAGTCTATGCCAGTGACCCTGTGGATGAGACATCTCCAAAAATCCCTATCTTCCACTGCCTTGCCCAGATCCTGCAAGCCATTCCCTATAACCCCCCTGATCGAGTCTATCCATCTGGTTTGTGGTCTTCCTCTCTTTCTTCTATCCTCTACCTTTCCTAGCATTATTGTTTTTTCTACTGATCCATGCCTTCCCATTATGTGGCCAAAGTACAATATTCTCAACTTGGTCATCTTTGCTACTAAGGAGAGCCCTGGTCTAATCTGTTCAAGAACCCATTTGTTTGCCTTCTTCGCTGTCCATGGTATCCTAAGTACTCTTCTCTAGCACATTTCAAATGAGTTGATTTTTTTTTTCAGTCTGCTTCCTTCACTGCCCAGTTCTCACATCCGTACACGGTAATTGGGAATACAATGGCCAGACAATTCTGACTTTAGTGCTAAATTATATGTCTTTGCTCTTTAGTATCTTTTCCAGTTCTTTCATAGCTGCCTTTCCCATTCCTAGTCTTCTTCTAATTTCTTGACAACAGTTTCCATTCTTGTCAATGATATGGGAATTCTGTAACTATTTCAATTTCCTCATTGTCTAGATTGAATTTGTGTATTTTTGTTTTCATGTTCGGCATCAGACCTGCCTTTGTACTTTCATCTTTGACCATCCTTATTAACTGTTTCAATTCCTGAACATCTTCTGCTAATATTATTTTGCTCTCCATATATCTTAGGTTGTTAATGTTGCTTCCTCCTATCTTTACTCCTCCTTTTTCTGTTTCTAATTCTGCTTTTCTTATAATGTTTTCAGTATATAAGTTAAACAAGTAGGGTGATAGGATGCAGCCTTCCCTAACTCCTTTGCCTATTGGGACCCACTCTGTTTCCCCGAATTCTGTTCTGATGATGGCCTCTTGTCCTTGGTACAGATTCCTCATCAGGACTATCAGATGTATTGGGCCCCCCATGTCTCTGAGCATATGCCATAATTTTTCATAATCTATACAATCAAATGCTTTGCTGTAGTCTATGAAACACATACTGATTCTTTTTTTGAATTCTTTGGTGCTCTCCCATTAGCCATCGTATGTTTGCAATGTGGTCCCTAGTGCACCTACCTTTTCTGAATCCTGCTTGAACCTCTGGAATTTCTCTCTCCATATATGGTTGGAGTCTACGCTGCAGAATCTTGAGCATTATTTTGCTTGCATGTGAGATTAGTGGTATTGTTCTATAGTTGCTGCAGTCTTTTGTATCTCCTTTCTTAGGGATTAGTATGTATATCATGCAATTTCAGTCTGTTGGCCACCGCTTTGTTTTCCATATCTGTTGGCATTCAGTTAGTACTAAAGTTGCATCTGTAGGCATGTAGCAATTTAACTGGGATATCATCTGTTCCTGGTGACTTATTTTTTCCCATTTCCTTTATTGCAGATTCCACTTCAATTCTTAGATTTTTTTTTATAAAGGTCTCTTATTCTTCACTTTTTGTTGTTGTTGTCTTCTATTTCTCTGCATTTGTCTATGTAGTATTTCTCCTTATCCCTGCGTGTCATACATTGGACAATTGAGGTCACCCTTCTGGCTTTGTTCCTATCTTCTTTTGCTTTTGTTCTTTCTTTTATTGCATGAAGTGTTTCATCTGTCATTCATTGCTTCTTATCTTTCTTTTTGGCCCCTATTAGTGTTTTCTTGCATTCGTCCTTAACTGTGTCTTTGACGTCTCTCCAGTTCTTACGGTTCCTGGCTGATTATACTCAATAGTTCAAATCTGTTTCTTATATTGTCCTTGAATTCATTTGAAACGTTATTCAGGTCATATTTTGGTATAATGATGGTTTTTGCTTTCTTCTTCAGCTTAACTCTGATGTTTGTTATGAGCAGTTCGTGATCTGTGCCACAATCAGTTCCTGGTCTGGTTTTGGCCACAAGGATAGAGTTTCTCCCTCTTCTCCTTCCAATTATGTAGTCTATCTGGTTTTTGTGTTTACCATCTGGTGAT
>CM034706.1:94826149-94840149 GCA_020142125.1 Phrynosoma platyrhinos
AACTTTATCATTCAAGTCTCCAATGATTAGTTTGAAATCCTGTGGTGGTATGTTGTCAATTTCTTCCTGGACAGCATCACAGAATCTCTCAATTTCCTCTTCACCTGGATTATTGTGATGTTTATAGGTTTACCCTTAAGCCTTATTGATAATATACGGTCTGACTTTTGAGTATCTTTTGAGTGCTCTTCCATTTCCTTTCTTACTATGTCTAGTTTTCCCTGGTTCATGCCTCTCACATTTCATGTTCCAATTACATGTGTAGTGTTACTTCTAACTATGCTTGTTTTATTGGACATGTTTTCTGTCTGGCTTCCCCCTCTCTAGTTGTATATAGCAACTGGTTAATTGTTTGGCCTTATAAACATGGCACCTTTATTCAACACAGGACAACAGTACCACAAAAGCAACTTTTATTAGCACAAAAGGGCTTGAAACATAGAAATCCTTTTTCCTGCATCTGCCATTGCAGGACTACATTAAACTCTTGTTCTATTGCTACACTCTTTATGTCACTTCCATGAGTAGGTTGCTTCCATGAGTAGAAGAGATGCACAAACATACTTCTGATTGCTCTGCATGGGAGTCTATTTCAGCCATTAGCATGGCTTTGAAAAATGCTCTCATAACTTCTATTTGTTTAATTGGATCTTTGGGAAGAAGAATAAAATTTGTGTCCTATTTTTCTAAAGTACAGCAAAGGAATCATCCCACAAGAACACAGAAGGTGACTTTAGGGCACATTTCTACTTTCCTGGCTGTAAACATTCCAAAAAAGGCCAAAGTGACCCCTGCTACTGCAGACAAGTCTGGGAGGCCATCCAAATGATAGCAGGCTGGCTCCAGAGGTCCACCCGCATCAGCATGGCCCAAAATGTCTGTAGTGCTATGTGAAACTATAGCTATCATCCTCAGTTTCTGAGTGAGTGGAACTGAATATGCTCTCATATGCAATTCTGCATCTTTCAGCCAGCATATAAAAAATAGAAGAAAGATTGGAATCTTGGTTTGGAGATGTTCGGAAATTAAACCTCAAAATACGCCCACCAACACATATACTATTTCTGAGTCTTACACATTTTGCTGCATTACATCATAGTAGCTCCACCACTATTTCTGAATTAACGTCAAGGAAGGTAAGTTCTGCCTTTGTTTGACCAGTAGAAGAAATCTAGCATAGCAGATCATTTCAATTTGTGGTGTTAGGAGTTGTTCCATAAAATCAGGCAAGTTCACCCACACGGTCTTATCACTCTTAACTCCTTGATGATGAAGACAATGATGATGATCACAGAGCCCTGGTGGCGCAGTGGTTAAATGCCTGTACTGCAGCCATTCACTCATAGACCACAAGGTTGCGAGTTCAATACTAGCCAGGGCTCAGGCTAGACTCAGGCCTGCATCCTTCCGAGGTCACTAAAATGAGTACCCAACTGTCGGGGGGCAATGAGCTTACAGTTGTAAACCGCTTAGACATCCCATAGCGCGATATGAAGTGGTATAAAAATGAAGCTGCTTTGATGATGATGATGATGATGATGATGATACTATTTATTTTATTTTATTTCGTTATTCCATAATCCACATTTTCTCCCATACTGGGAATCATGGCAGCTTACAAAATATTAAAACCAGTAAGGTTAAAAGTATATAAAAACATCAGTAAAAATATATAAAAGTTATGCATTCATTGATTCTGTACTTGCTAACTCAAGAATCTTGTGGACGCTAAGAGACCAGGCTGCATTTTCTTTAAAATTTAGCCTGAATATGTTGTCAAAGTGGATCTACCTTGTGCACCAGAGTTCTCTTTGCCCTGGATGGGTTTTGGGGAAACAGAACTACTGCTTGTGCCCATATGGCCATGGCTTCCTTCAGATGTAATGGCTGGGCTCACAGGCCTCTGGTCATCCCACTCAGCAGCACTTTCCTCCCTCCCCTCCCAGTAGGAAGACTCATAAAGCTAGACTGAGGAATGCACAAGTCAGGCAACCAACTCTTAGCAGCACTGAGGAGGGTGGGGTGGAATCTATTTATTTTAGCTACACAATCAACAGCAAAAACAAAACAAAAAAAAAGACCAAAAAGCATGAATAAACACAGATTTACAGATCCCAGAGTGCACAGTTATTTTCCTTTATGGTAGGGATAAATCATGCATGCTAGCTGTAAACAGGGCTGGAAATGAAATACATTCAAGGTATTCAAAAGTTAAAGAAATCAAAGAAGACAGCAAAGGGACTGCTTGCATAGGATATATTTTGGTCTAGGGTTGACCCTGCAGGTTCATAGCAAGCCTTAAAGCCCCCAGGGGCAACCATTAGCGGACAAGGGTGGGTCCAAGACTCTTCTTATCATCCAATGTACAAAATTCATCAATTCATCTGGTATCTGAATCTTTCTTCGGTGTTCATAATCGGGCAGAATGCTATACTGTTCCTTTGAGGCACCAGCCTAGCTTGGCCTGAGGGTGCGGTAGGCAAAACAATATATGTTCTGTTATATTGCCAGTATTTTGTTATTGTTGTGTGCCTTCAAGTCATTTCCAACTTATGGCAACACTATCAAGGCAAACCTATCAAGACAAACCTATCCTGGAGTTTTCTCAACAAGATTTGTTCAGAGATGGTTTGCCATTGCCTTCCCCTGAGCCTGAGAGCACATGACTTGCCCAAGGTCACCAAATGGGTTTCATGGCTGAACTGGGAATCAAACCCAGAGTCATAGTCCAATACTCAAACCACTATGCCATGCTGGCTCTCACAAGGGCCTTGGTTCTCAATTTATAGATTTAATTCTGGGGGTGGGGGGGGCAGGATCCACAGGTAGACCTGGTGGCTTTTATACTCCCTTCTTTCAGCCTCTTCTGAAGAATCAGTTTTGAAGGTTGCAAAGTTGGTCAAATTTCATCCCAGCTCACCCTAATCCTAGTGAATGCTATTTGGTACTGATTTAGAAGCTGACCATTTAATTGCCCCTTGTGTATATACAGGAATTCTTGTCTTGTTTTTAATGACAGATCCGCAATCATAATAAAGTTGACTGCCACTTCCAGCATTAGCCAACTTGACAGAAGGTTACAGACATAGGGCAGGGCTTGTGGTGCACAAAGAACAGCTGATCAAGTGCATGGTTGACATACGTTTCACAATCACACCTTCAGCATCAATAAGGAAAAGACAAAACTATTATACAGATGATTTAATTCTATTAAATGGGAATTAAATGCTAAGAGGCAGCTTTTACAAGCTGGTCCTGGGTATATACAGACCCACCTATCACTGCCAAACCTAGTGAGGAGTTCTGTGGAAAACTGCCTGTACACACATCTTAATACAATGTGATAAAAATAGGCCAAGTAGAATTAATTAAGGGAAGAATATAAAGAAAAGCAAGGAAGCATTAAAGATACAAGCAGGAAGAAAGGAAAAGGTTATTACGGAAAATTCCTTATGCCTAAATGGTTTTGTTTAACTCCAATATGACACTTCCAACTAATGCAAGATCTTTCATTATTAAGCTCAACTGTGCATTCAGAGGGTGTGTTTTTTTTGTATATGTGTGTTAAATCTTCTCTGCCAAGAGAATGTCTAATAATGATTGCAATGCATATGTCAAATACAAAACCTAATCTAACCTATTCATGTCTTCTAGTGAGTATGTCACATAATTAATATTCTGTGTTAACATCAAAAGGAACCATCCTGCTTGTTTCACATGCAAGGGAGATGGCTGAAGGCTGAAAAACTCAAAAGCTGATGTGGAGAAGCTTTGGCCCACTAGATTTTGCAGGCTACAACTTCCACAACATCCTTCCACTGGCCATGCTGACTGAAATAGAATATGGCATCCAAAACATGTGGGTGTCCAAATAAAACAATTTCAGATTAAAACAACAATAGTTTTAGCAGGACAAAAACATATTAAACAAGGCAATAAGCCCAGAGAAAATACCTTATTCCCTGAGAAAGTGGGGCAGGAATAAGTGACAAAATTTTTTGATTGGCTGGCAAGTACAGTCAGCCATAACATGTTGATTTCTGTCTGTGGCTACTGAATACATGAAGGGGATGGATGAGGATAATGATGGTAGGGCTTCCACTATATTCCTTCAGTAGACTATTATGAAAAACCAGGAACATGCATTATCTACAAACATAGTCTTATCTACATAATTGGACAGTATGCTTTTTAAAGGGTTCCATATGCCTACACATGCACAGTTTCTACAGTCTGTTCCAATTGTTTACTAAATGCTCATAAACTGATCAAACCTACTATCGTTTCCTCTCCTCCCCTGCATTCAGGGTTCTTATATCAGTCACCTTAGAAGGACTATTCATCTATTATTATTATTTTTAAAAAGTTGTAGGGTAGAAATAAACCCAGATTCTTACACTTAAGGAAAAAAATCTGGAAGTTAGCCTGCTACCTTTCAGATTAGCAGGCACCAGTCCAAACACCCCCAAGCAATTTAAGAAAGTTGAATCATCACAATCAGTTGGCAGTGCACACTAAAACTCAGCATAATGACTTTGTCTACAAAATTTTATACCAGGTGGCAGCATGGTATTAAATGCAGACTAAATGGAAAGTGCTGCGATTGATCAATAGTAGCAAAACAAAACAAGTAAACTTATCAGAAAGGGGAATCATGCATTTCACTTAATGTAAAATGTTGTTGAATAACAAATCAGTTATTCTCTAATCAAGCTCTGACATTGTCCAGTTCACATTTTGTGCCAGAACTCAGTGGATCACAACTAGTGTGGTTTAAAGTCAGGCCTGGAGACTTGAAACATGCCTCATTCCTAGTGCTGCCATACTTCAGCACCCCAAATCTAAATTTGTAAAGTAACAAATTTGTATACTAACAAACTAAGGAGATCAAAGGTTAATCATTCAGGCTCTTGCTGTTTTCTGTTCCAAATCCTCTCCCCATTCACTGTTGCTTTATCAGAAGGAAGGAAATTGTCAAGTTAGATAATTATATTTTTGCATATATAATTTTGCATGTAATGTATTCAAAACTTCTCAAAATGCTGCAAAAATGCAAGACAACCTTGAAAGAAGGCTGGGATGTTATGCACATTTTCCTGCAAGTAAGCTACACTGAATATGGTGAGCCTTCCTTCTGAGTAAATACACACAGGATCCTACTGTTAATCTAATAAAATACCACTTAAATTGCTTGCATGGGCTTCAGTATGCTTCATCATCCATCCTTCTTCTTACATAGACATTCCTAACTACAGTCTTTACTGTACATACAATAATATCCAAAATCCACACTGTTTAGTGTTGCTGTATGGCCAACATGGCTACCCCTGGATATGTTTACTGTACATAGTTTGATGTTTTTGTTTATGTGAGAGACAGAAAATGAGTGAGTGAATCTTAGTACTTCAACACTATTTTTTCTTTGAGTGAGTCAAATACTACTTTAGAAAGAAAAATTAGAATTTAGGTTGCAGTCCAATACACTTGTCTCTGCCCAACATACTCAGTCTCTGTCCAACACACTCCTTCCAACATACTCTGTCTCAGAGTAGGTTCCATGGAAAACTTACCATGATATCGTGTTTCCCTGAAAAGAAGACACTGTCTTATATTTATTTTTCCTCAAGAAGACAAAGTATGGCTTATTTTCAGAGGGTGTCTTATTTGTCCTGACTCCGCCCTGACGCCGCGCACACATCTGCAGAGCGCGCGGCATCAGGGTGCCCTCTTGGCACAGCATGCATACACGTTGTGCCAAAAGGGCGCAAAAGAGCTGCAGCGGTGGCTCAAAGGGCGGCTTTTTGCCGCCCCCAAAAGAAGCAGCGCTTTGAGCCACTCTTTTGAAGGGGGCAAAGAGGAGGATAGTAACCGCGACCCCTTTGAGACACGGCAGCAGCTCTTTCCTGGGCTGCCCCTGGGAGCAGCATATCTGCCGCTCCCAGGGGCAACCCAGAAAAGAGCCGCAGTTGTGGCTCAAAGACCAGCTTTTTGCCACCCCCAACAGGAGCAGCCCTTTAAGCTGCTCTTTCGGGGAAGGCAAAGAGGAGGATCGTGGCCGTGACCCTTTGAGCTGCAGCTGTGGCTCAAAGGCCGGCTCTTTGCCACTCCCGAAAGGAGTGGCCCTTTGAGCCACTCTTTTGGGGGCAGCAAAGAGGAGGATCAGGGCCACGGCCCTTTGAACCCCAATCCACTGCTCCCATGTCTTATTTTCGGGGTATGGCTTATATTGCTCAAATGCCTACAAATCCTGAAACGTCTTATTTTATGGGTATGTCTTATTTTCAGGGAAACACAGTATTTTCTTCCAAGCAGACATGGCTGGTTTGTGCTATAAATTACAAATATTATGTAAACTTTCCACAGGTGTGTGTAGAACTACTGTCTTCCTTGCACTGCATCGTATAATGTTGGAAATAAGATCATTATAGAAAGCAAGAGGGCAGCCAGATATTCCCATGTCAGTGGTGCAATGAATCCACTGTGAGATTTATTCCAAACCTTAAAATAGTTATCCAAGAAGCTGAGCCTATTTGGATCCTTTGAAGTCTAGAGGGGTAAACCCAGAGAAGATACACTACAAAGGTGACATGGAAGCTGCTGGTCACTCCTAGAAGGAGAGAAATCTGGGATTAGGAGGAAAGGAGAAATAGTGGGGCTGAGGATTGGTATCAGGTAGGTGAATGGGATCAGAAGTTCAGAGAATAGAGGGAGGAGGTGTGTGGCTGGCAAGAGGAGAGTTCCCTCTGATACAGGAAAAACTGGTGTAATTTGCAAACTCACAAGAGGTTTTTCTGTCTACTCTCTTTCCAGATGATACAGCATGGATTAAGAGAGCTTCTTCTCCACTTGAAATTCCAAATCCAAAGAGTAGGATGCATATTTATAGGACCTTTCTTGTGAATCTGACACAGTAACATCACTTATCCTAGGAAATGAGTGAAAGGAAAATCAGCTATTAGTAAGCACCATGCACTTTGGGCCCTAGGAAGGCAGATAAGGGGTCTGTGTGAAGTTAAGTTCAGAGACAGATTTATAAAGTCTATAAAAATCTAAATAGTAACTCTAGACTACATTGCAGGGTTGTCAGAGTACCCATTCCCTTCTCCTTCCCACAGCATTATGAGTGTGATCACTTACCAAATCTGAAATAACATCATTATAGTCACAATATAGAGATGAAATTGCCATTGGTGGGATCATTTTTAAGAATCAGGATGAAAAATAATACTACAGTGTTTTGTTTTTTAATAAGTCACAAGTTAGAAAAATAATTAACTACTAGTTTTGCTACTAGCTTTGTTTTTCAGGAAGGCAAACTACCACTCTAATACTTACACTAACACTAAAATCTCGATTTCCGAACTGTTTTATCAGAGAAAGCACTAGATTCTCCATCAAGGAAAACCACATGAGACAATGGTGCACCATGCCAGTCTTTCCCCTAGTCTGTTTCCCTAGATGCCAATTACAGTTATGAATTCAAAAACAGTGAAACAAAGGGGCAAGGTACAGTTTTTCCAGTGCCTGCACATTTTGTCTAGATTTGCCAAGAGATTTCCTTTGTAAAAGGAAAAACCTGGGAATCTAGGCAAATGAATTCTGCAAATGGCTATCAGATGGTATGACTGGAATCCCGAGCTTTCCAGTCTGGGGAAGAGAATACAAATCCTCAAATCCTGGCTGGGGTAATTGTGAGAGCTGTAGTCCCAAAAAAGGTAATTTTTCTTTATTCCTCTAAAATTCTGGTAACCAGCCACCTAGACAGTACAGCAACCTTATTTATCTCTATGTATATTCTTCTTCTTCTTAAGATATTTTCACATGTAATAAACCTAGCAGGAAGAAACAAAGACTAACTTTTCCTTTTATATAAAAGCAGCTATTTACTGTCCTTTGTTCTTGGGAATAATCCACAGAATAGTAAATAAAGCATGATCAATATCTGCTGGAAATCTTACTTTACAACACCGGTTATGTCCCCCTTGTGGTCTAAGATTTCCTTGCAGTAGATACAGACCATATGAATAAACATGGAATAAATACAGAGTGCGAAAAGCAGGCCAATAACTTCTACTTAACAGTGCAAGAGGGAGTTCAAATGGCATCATGAAATAGGTCACGAAATATTATAGAGCGTTTAATGTGCAGAAGGGTAGTAGAGTTAGTCTGCTATAGTAAAAACAACAAAGAGGCTGTTTAAGATACCACAAGATATGTTGTGGGAGCCTTTGCTCATTGTTTGCATTTGCACAGTACCTAGCATAGTTAGGTACTGACTATGTTTTTAAAAGTGATTTCCCTGAACAGTGGTGCTTTTACAAAATTTTCAAAATTGAAGCATTTAAATTGGTACTAACTAGGTAATTCACTCCCCAATTGCCTATGACTGGTAGCATTCCTATAGTCCCTCTGTGTGGAGCATTCTAGTGCTGTACTTCAGACACAACATGAGAAGGGAGGACTCATTGGAAAAGACAATAATGCTGGGGAAGGTGGAAGGGAGTAGGAAGAGAGGAGAGTCACATGCCAGATGGATGGACTCTATCAAGGAGGTCATGGATATGGGGTTGCAGGATTTAAGCAGAGTAGTAGAGGATGGGGAGTCTTTCAGATGTCTCATCCATAGGGTCACCATGGGTCGATATTGACTCGAGAGCAGTTAAAAACAACAAGTAGAGCACTCTTAGCCATTCAGAATGCACTTATTACAATGTTAGATAGCACAGAGAGCTTACTAGTAAGAGTACACCAAATTTGGAGAAATCCTAAATTCAGAACTCCATGTTTCGATCGTCAGCCGCAGCTCCTGACGATGTCTCTCCTCTCAATGACTGTCTTAAGGCAATGGACTGGATGAGGAAAAACAGATTGAAGCTGAATCCAGACAAAACAGAGGTGCTCACAGTAGTGGCCCCGAAACCGAGAATTGGGTTGCAACCTCCAGTCCTGGATGGGGTCACACTCTCCGTGAAGGACTGTGTTCACAGCCTGGGGGTGCTCTTGGACTCGTCACTCCTGATGAATAATCAGGTAAATGTGACAGTCAGGAGTGCCTGTTATCAGCTTCGGCTGATACGCCAGCTGCGGCCTTTCCTGGAAGTAAGGGACCTTGAGACTGTTGTGCACGCGCTGGTAACCTCCCCTCTGGACTTCTGTAATGAGCTCTACATGGGGCTACCCTCGTGCATGATCCAGAAACTTCAGTTAGTGCAGAATATGGCAGCCAGAGTGGTCTCAGGGACATCTAGAAGAGACCACATAACACCAGTGCTGAAGTACCTTCACTGGCTGCCCATCAGTTTCCAGTCCAGCATAAGGTGTTTCCAGGCCCAGTATAAAGCCCTAGATGGCTTGGGTCCAAACTATCTTCGGGACCGCCTCCTCCCATACAATCCATCCTGTGCACTCCGGTCCTCTGGGAGGAATTTGTTAAAGCCAATGAAAACAAGGCTGTCTGCAACCTCCCAGAGGGCGTTTTCAGTAACCGCTCCCAAACTATGGAATGGCCTGCTGGACGAGATCTGTCAGGTAACAACTTTAAGCAGCTTCAAAAAGGCTGTGAAGATTGATCTCTTCCGGCAGGCCTTTCCTGACTAGATTTTCCCAGCCTCAGGAGTTGTTTTAGTTTCTCTCCTTGTTTTGTTTTGTTTTGTTTTGGGGTTTTTGTTTTGTTTTGTTTTGGGGGTTTTGGCTCTCATTATTGCCCTGCTTTTGTACTCTTGTTTGTTTTTATTATATTTTTTTCTTGTTATTTTCATATGTTTTAATGGATATATGGTTTAATACTTTTTTAGGGGTGGGTGGGCTTTGGGAATTTTTAGATTGTATTTTAGGGTGAATTATACTGTTTCAAATTTTAATTGTTGTAACCCACCCCGATTGGTTGACAGAGGGGTGGGGTACAAATATTGTTGTTGTTGTTGTTGTTGTTGATCTAGTCTGAACAGATCCAGAGATACTCAAATGGATAAATCTACCCATTCTAAAACTTGTTGGCAATTTCAGTTTGGAAGGATACACAGACACAGACACTTCAAAAAATTTCTCCACAAGTTCAGTATAAGGAAAAGTTCAGGAAGGGGAAAGGGTGAATGTCTTTATGAGTAAATTTGGACTCATTCTCTGACAGCTCTTCAAACAGAAAGTTGTCAGCTATGCCAACCCCATATACTACTAAGGAATGCCATTCAGGGTTGCTGTTTCATGCATATCCATCTCCCATAATGGCTCAGACTAAGGTCTTGGTTACATATTGGACATGAAAAACATTAGGAAAGTTCAACATTGGAGAAGCAAATTCCAGGTGGAAATTTAGAGCTCAAACAGCAACCTTCTACAATTTGGAAACTACATGTTCAAAATTCTTTTTGTGAGTTTATAGTCATTAAATGGCCTAAACATCTAGCAACTAACAAAGCAGGACGAAAAATCTTTGTTGCAACACTCACCTTGTTATTCAACTGCCTTTTTAAAAAGCCATCCTTGCCAAGTCTTGTCAGGTTTGAGGTTAAAGCTATTACATTTTGTATAGTTTCCACCAAAATTAAAACCCTGGCAAAATTCATTCCAGGGCCCCAGATCAGTCCCTCTCTTATTTCAGGGCTGCAGCAGAGCAGAGTGCCAACCTAATTTCCCAGCAGGTTAGGATTTCAGTTGCTTTGGTGCATACATTTATTTAAGCTTTGGTACATGAAGGCATAGCAATTCAATCAATAATGACTTGTTCCTCAAAAGCAAAATGAGCAGGATCAGTATAAGGAAGAGCAAAATTTAAGACAGAAGCTTAGGCTATACATTACATAGCCAAGCTGCATTCCCATGAGAACGGGAGGACTTGGCCCTTCTCTCTGCCACTGTTTTGGTATTGCACACTACCCACCTACAGCAGTTTCTCCATCTGTCACAAAAAAGAATCTGGAATTCTAGACAGAGCCATAACAGCTGAGCGCTGGGTAGAGTTCTCAGAGAAAGGTGATGGCTGTGAGAAGGATTAAACAGTTCTCCTCTGCCCTAGTATGTAAATTGCTTCCTGTTCAATTTCAGCAGAAAAAGAACTTCTAGAGTCTGGAAACATAAGCAGCTTGGGTTCTTGAACCTCATATATATTGCACTGAATGTTATTCATATATTTCTGGGGCTAAGCCCGAGTGAGGCTTGCTTGAAACTGAACTCAGCTAAAGAATAATCAAAAATGGCCTGATAGATGCACACTGTATACATCATCATCAAATATGAAGTGCTTTCAAAGGAATAACACTAATCAAAATTTGATTAGAATTTACATATTCAATCTGAATTTAATGGCTCCATAAACTGATGCCTTCATTCTTACCTATTAACTGCTAATTACCAATGCCCTTTTATCCCAAGAGCTGAAATTTATAAAAATTATTATAAAGTTAATGTTGTACAGCAGCCCAGATATAGCCAATAATGTATTATTTCTTACCATATTTAGTATCCTTATTCTCTCAGGATCCAAAGAGATAGCAAGGAGGTTTAGAATTGTATGAGAAACATTAAAGGTTGATTTCATTTCCTACATAAGCTATCAACACCTTGGCCCACAATGAGCATGATGATAATGTTCCATGGATGTATTCAACAAATGTCAAACTGTGGCTGAAAATATACAATCGTAGTAGAAAGGGACAAGACTTTAAATAAAACTTGGTGGATTAGCTGCTGAATTCTTAATTCCCCTATCTAAAATACACACCCTAACATACGTCCAAAACATGCTGCAGAAATCATCCAATTTGAGACTACTGTAGTTCTGTGAGGCATTTAGCCTTCTCTGACAGAGCTCTGGTGCCACAACAAACTACAGTTCCCAGAATTCCCTAGCACTTAAAGTGGTCTCAAACTGGATTACAGTCGTCCCTCTCCATTCACCGACTTTGAGTCCATGGTCTCAGTCCTTTGCAGACCAGCAAGTGGGGAGGGATAAAATGGTGTGCATGCCCATGGCACATAAAGAGTGCTGCATGCAGGGCCGCATGGCCATTCAAACCAATGGGGCTTGAATATTTGCAGTTTTTCATTTTTACAGGGAGAGGAGGGGCAATTGTATTTCTGCAGTATGTTTTGCACCATATTAATCAAAACTAAAGACAATGGATTAAATCCAGACTTAGCTATATCTGTACTAGATCCTTTAAGATCATTGGGACTTAAGTGAGTCCTAACAAAAATTCACCAATTTCAATATTTTTATTTTAAATCTGAATAAATCTGAATCCAACACATCATTTGATGTGAACAGATCATATCAAACTTTCAAAGAAAACCAATGGATGAACTATGAACTACAGCTAATGAATGTAGATCTCATACTAAGTGTATCATTGGCCTCACAATACATCCCCCAGCCAAAACTGCATTTGTTTGCATAGAACTCCCCATCACACAGACATGTATACACTGAAGATGTTTAATGCACCTGTTTCTGGTAATATACTAAAGATATGACCACAAAAAGCAATTTCTCCTAAAATAGTATTTTGAATCATATCTTCAGAAATACACGCATTTACCCTTTTCTGTCTTCCATCTTTCCTGCATGCTGGGCAACACCATGAGAAAACCCTGCTCCAATCTTCCAGGGCAAATTTACCATACAATAAGCAAAACTGGTCCTTACGGCAGAGTTACATTCCCAGAGTAGGCATTCCTTAAGGAGAAAGAAAGGGAAGCCAATGTCAGGATGGATGGCATCCAGAAGGAAAATGTCCTAGATGCTGCAATATAGAACAAGGGTGAAAGATAAGCCCCTTGAACAAGGGGTTCAACAGGAAGCCATGACGAGCATGAATATTGAAAGATGCTGAATCACAGGAAGATGATGACACAAAAGCAGGACATGAGGTCATCAAGCTTCAATACTGCACAGTCATGGCACATGTGACACAGGAAACTATGTAACACACCAGTTGGGGGTTGGACTAAAATCTCTGCTAGAGTTTGTGTATACAAAGGAGGATTTCCAATGCTCCATGTGTGTGGCGTATAGTGGATGGTGGCGGAACATTATGTCTGTCAGTCAGTGTAAATACCTGTATATCTTGCAACAAAGATTAAAAGCCTCTCAAAGAAAACTCAACAATTGTCATGTCTGCAGCTTCTGTGTGGGAGAAGGATTTCTCCAACTTACATAAACTATACAGCAGAGCTTTCTGTGGAGTTTGTTCCTGATACAAATCTTCTGCGTGTGGACTTCGGGTCACACATATGCCAACAGCCAAAGACTTGCACAAGACAAATGGTGACACCATCAATCTGAATTTCACAAATGCAGTTTGTCCTTATGCACCTAACATAAAACAAAATCTTACACATCTACAGAAACCAAATAATTGGAGCAATGCGTCTCTTCATGCTCTGGAAACAGAATACTGAATTCAATGGCTCTTGGTCTGACCCAGCCAAATATTACAATAGGTCAGTGGGAGAGCCAGCACAAAACGTCCCAGGTCCAATCATCATCTCCAAATAGAGCTGGTAAAGGGCTCCTGTAGAGCCACTGCCACCCAGGCTACATCCTAATAATAATAATAATAATAATAATAATAACAACAACAACAATAAATTTTATTTAATACCTCGCCCCTCTGAAACCAATCGAGGCAGCTTACAAATGATAAAAAAAATACATCATATAAAATTCACACCCAATACCCACTCCCCTTAAAAAGATATTAAATCAAACATTCAATTAAAACATCATATAAATAAAAACATCATAAAAACAATAAGAAGTACAACAAGGAGTAAAACGACGAGAATTCCTGGAGGGAGGGCTGTGGAGGTGTCTTGAGGGTTTCCTGAGGCCAGAACGTCTGATCTGGAAAGGCCTGCCGGAAGAGATCCGTCGTAACAGCCTTTTTAAAGCTGTTCAGAGTTGTAATCAGACGGATCTCGTCCGGCAGGCCATTCCATAATCTGGGGGCGAAGGCTGAAAATGCCCTCTGGGAGGTAGCCGAGAGCCTAGATTTCAATGG
>CM034706.1:94849403-94861863 GCA_020142125.1 Phrynosoma platyrhinos
GGGGGGGTGCCCCATTCAAGCTTATGGGCCTCGAATATTTGCAAGTCTCCATTTTCGTGGGGGTTCCAGAATGGATCCCCCATGAAAACAGAGGGCCAACTGTATTCACATTCCTAGAAAAGTACTGCCATAGCTGGTCAGCAGATAAATACAGAAAAATATAAAGCTTTGCACAAACTAAAAAAAGCAATACCAGAGCCATCATCTTGCAAACCAGTCTACTCTAGGACACCTTTTCATTTTGTATAAACCTAAGCCAGCCTTAGGCTTTCACATGTTGGGCACTGTCACCAATATGGCCAGAGTCTGACAGAACTAAGAGGAAGTGCTGGAGTCCTTAACAAAATGCTCACACTTTATATGCGGCTTGGCATGGTTGCCTCTTGTAACAACTAAAAGGTACTGCTGGCTTTCAATAATATTTTTATTTAATCACACTTATACCCAGTCTTTTCTCTTCAAGGATTTCAAGGCAGTGCACTTGAGATTATTCCATTTTCTCATAAAAAAAAACATGCAATGAAGATTAGGCTGAGATATAAAGGAAACTCTAAGTTGATTTGAAACAAGTGTGCTCAGTCCAGCTCCAACACTAACCCATCCTTGGCAATTATTACAGTTATCATGGGGACTTTCGCCCTGACACTATCTGAAATATTCATGAGCAAAGAAATGCAAATAAAGAGGTAATCTTCCAGATCAATAATAGCATTTGGTGTCCCAGTGGAGAGCTGCAACTGGCACTTTCAGGCAACAGTGCAAAAAAGCAATTTATGCATGTCTACTCAGAATATTTAAAATATGGAGATAACACCATACTGTGTGTATATACCTTCAAGTTGCATGTCAACTTATAGCTACCCCAAGGTTGCGAGTTCAATACTAGCCAGGGCTCAGGCTAGACTCAGGCCTGCATCCTTCCGAGGTCGCTAAAATGAGTACCCAACTGTTGGGGAGCAATGAGCTTACAGTTGTAAACCGCTTAGACATCCCATAGCGCGATATGAAGCAGTATATAAATAAAGCTGCTTTGCTTTGCTTTGCTTTTACATTTCTACTCAGATAAACAGATGCAACTTTACCTATAACACCAGTCAACCAGGAGCTGGGATTGCCACACCAGCTCAACTATGACCAAATGTGGACACCAAGAGCCATTCTGAATTCAGGAATTTTCTCCTTCTGAAATTGCAGTTTTCTGGGTTGCTGGCAGAAAGGTTATTCAGTAAGATTAGAAGAAAATTCCATACAACTTGGAGGCATCTTACACTCTTCTCTTGGGAATAAATAGTTAAAAAGTCTGGTTTGTGCTCAGAAAAGAAATGCACTCAGAAGAAGAATTCATGCAACAGAAGGAAAATTATGAAACTTCTAATTTCAGTTTTAAGATCCAGAATTTTACTGAAGTAGCTCTTCCTCCTACCCAAGGAACAGATTTTTAAAGGTTCTATTGTGACAACTGACAGCTGCTTAGGAGTCTGGGACCAGAAATTTCATACGCAGAAAATCTGAATCTAACCAGATTACCAGGTTGTTGGCATTTTCATATGCAGAAAATTTGAATCTAACCAGAATATTACTAGGTCCTTGGCAAGCCCACCTACAGCAGATTAGAGTCTAAGGCTGCAATCCACCAGGGTGAGGAATCCTCCAATCCTCCAAATTGTTGGAAGCAAACCTCAATAATCCTAGCCAGCAAATCCATCAGTGATGAGCACTAGGAGTTGCAATCCAATAACATATGGAGGGCCATGTGACTCCCCTCTTTGCTATATACCAGGGACCAGCAACCTACGGCCCGGGGGCCGGTTAAGGCCCAGGTCCCTGGACTTACCGGCCCAGGCCAAAGGTTGCCGCTGTGCGCCTCCGCCGTGCATTTTTGCCGCTGTGTGACCGCGACCGCCATTTTGGAAATCAAGTACTCCTGCACATGCGCAAACACGTCACGGCCGCCATTTTGATTTCCAAAATGGCGGCCGTGACATGTGCCACAGCGGCAGCATGTACGGGGGGGCGCGCGCGCGCACTGCCATTCCCCCCCTCGGCCCAGCCGAGACCTGGACTACAGGAGACCGGCCCAGGTTTCAAAAAGGTTGCCTACCCCTGCTATATACAGTCTCCTGGGGGAGAGCCCCAGTACACCCAATAGGATCCATTTCTGCATACATATACAAAGGACCGAGCTGTAAAAAAGATTTGTGATCCAAACAGATTTCCCATTACCCAGAACACCAGACACAAAACTGTTCCTCTTATTTTCTTCTCCAAAACAGGGAACAGCTAGCACACAATTGTTCAAATAAAGATGGTGTATGTTTTCTCCAAGACTTGTAATCAGTGCCCTAATTTATGTGTTTAAATCTATAAAAACTCAAACACCACCTACAATATATGCCAACACACTGTCAGCCAAAAAATGCTAGGTGGAATGTAAACCCTGAGTCACGCTAAAGTGAATGTTCACACATCAGGGTGCCCAACACCATCTAGAGGGAGTCAGCAGTCAGTACAAACAAATGAGAAAGGAACACGGGGGGGGGGGGGGGGGGCAAGAGAACATAGTTTCACAAATAAATTTCCTTCTGCAATGCCTTCCACAAATGAAAAGAGGTGGGGGACACATTCTATTCAGCTATCTTATTTTAGGATCATTGTTCTAATCCTTTTTATTCATTAAAAAAAAAACAACAGATGAAATAAATCCCCTTCTATCCTTTGCATTATTTTTTAACCTCTCTGCTAAAAATCTTGAACGCAGCTCATCTTTTGCCTTTCCCCTTCTCTATAACCAATGAATATTACTACGGTCATCTAGTTCTATATGCACTGCAGTATAAGCAATGCCATTCCACAATGCAACAGTAATGAAAACAATGAGAAGCAAGTCCCATTCCATCACCTTCTCCCTCCTTCAACTTTCACCTAGCAGTAGCCTTTCATTCCATTAGGCTGCAGCAAAGGAGGAGATGGGAAGCTGGACCCACTCCATCAACTCTGTTCCTCCCTCTCTCTTTCACTGCAAGCAATGAGCCTACTACCTATCATCACATATCCCCTTTTCCCATCTATCAAAACCACAAGTGCTTTGCTTGGAAGCAGGGAGAAGAGACTTGGGACAGCTCACAAGGATAATTCTATGCTATGCAATTTATTTTATACTGAAAGGAATTTGATTTTCCAGGTGCCACCAGACTTCTTCCTTCTTTTTATAGAGGTTAATACAGGTTTTATACAGTGTGCATTATACAACAGGAAGGAGAAAGAAATCCCCATTCATTCTGGATGTTTAAGGACTAGAAATAAAAGTACACATAACCACCAGTTCCATACTACCCCTTTTTTTCCACTGTTCAAAACAGCATACAAAATTTACCTCTCCTTCAAATCCTGGGACTGACACATGTAAAAACATATAGAGAAAGAGTAGCATAGTACTTACATGTTAACAATTATCTGTTTCTCCCCTTCTCTAAACCCTGGTTTGCACCTGAATTTGTGACAACTGTAGTTTATGTAAATTCCCATCCTACTAGACTCAACTCACTCGTAGAGAGACATGCATTTAAGAAAATGTGCACAGTCTTTGGAGAAATGCAGAATACCCTAAGCAGCCCAGAAGTTCCTTTCACCTTTCAGTCTCATGTTGGAAAGCCAAACCCTGGAAACCCTGACACTTTTTAAAGTTGAGTAACTTTTAGAGGGCACAAATCTTCCTTGGAAATAACCAGTGATACTACTGAATACATGAACAGCTACTTAAACATGCATATTACAATGAAGAAACTTTGCTATTAACATTTATGGTGCAAGGATAAAATGGCCTGTATGATTTTCAATTAACTTGAAGCGCTTATACCTGGAGGACTGGGTTTCTATCACATGGGTGGGAGGAAGGACAATTTAATCAATTTATGGAGGTATGTAAAAAGGAAAGAAGCAATTTGCTGATGAAATGAGCAAAACAGAAGTTCATCTCTGAAGGACTGTGTTATGGCATACAACACTACCCAGCCTTGAGATCTTCTCTTGGCCCTGCCACCCTGAAGCACATTTTGAGAGAACTCAAGATAGTGCCTCCTTGATGGCTGCTCACAGACTCTGAAGCTTACTTTCAAGAGAAATAATAAAATAGTAGTAGTAATAATAATAATAATAATAATAATAACAAAAACAACATTTATTTATATCCCGCCCCTCAGCAAAGCAATCAGGGCGGCTTACAACATTAACATTAAGCATAAGCTTACAGTACAATTCAATAAAATCACAAACTAAAAATTCTCAAACCCACCCACCCCTTAAAAAAGTATTAAGCAAATCATAAATTAAAACATATTGGAATTAAGTCTCACAGGCAAGAACAGTCTTCAACAATATACAACAATAGAAGCGACTACAGCAGAGAGTAATAGAAAAGAGAATGGACTAACTCCTGAGACTGGGAAATCTAGTCAGAAAAGGCCTGCTGGAAGAGGTACATCTTAACAGCCTTATTGAAGCTGCTTAAGGTAGTAATATGACGGATCTCGTCCGGCAAGCCATTCCATAGTCTAGTAGCAGTTGCCGAGAATGCCCTCTGGGAGGTTGCAGACAGTATCAGCTGCAGCAAATTCCTCCCAGAGGACCGGAGTGCGCGGGATGGATTATATGGAAGGAAGCGGTCCCGGAGATAGGTTGGACCCAAGCCATTTAGGACTTTAAAGGTAGTAACCAACACCTTATACTGGGCCCGGAAACTAATAGGCAGCCAGTGAAGAGACTTTAGTACTGGTGTTATATGGTCTCTTCTAGATGAACCCAAGACCAGCCTGGCTGCCATGTTCTGTACTAACTGAAGTTTCCAGACCAAGCATGAGGGTAGCCCCATGTAGAGCGCACTGCAGAAATCAAGACGAGAGGTTACCAGCACATTTACCAGTTTCAAGGACCCTAATTTCCAGAAAAGGGCGCAGCTGGCGTATCAACTCACCCTCTTACTGTCCTTTTGCTTTGTTGTTGGAAATTCCAACTTATGGAGGCCCTCTTCTAGGGCTTTCTTAGCACAATTTTTTTTTGCCATTTACTTCCTCTAAGGCTGAGAGTCTGTGACTTGCCCAAGATCAGCCAGCATGGTATAGTGGTTTAGGTGCTGGACTGTGATTTGCAAGATCAGGGTTCAAAGTCCTGTATGACTCAGCCTCAGAGGAAGGTATACCACATTGGCTCTCTGTTGTCTTACCAGCAGTAAAGACCCTTTTATTTAAGCATTTGTTTTTTTTGCCAACTATTTAGTAAAAGGTGTTTTTAACAGTTGGGCAGCACAGGTTTTTAATGATGTGCTTTTAAATTGATTTTAATTCAACTGTGTTTTAATGGCATAATTTGCATTATATTATTATAACTTTTGTAGTTTAATTTTTATTGATTTTTTTTTTTTTGATCTTGTGATCTGCATGGCACAAAGGCAGAATATAATTAAATAAATAAAGTCAATAAACAAATGAGTAAATGGTTTGTTTAAAATGTCATACAACAGAAATTGTGTACAAGATGTAAAAATCATTAAGTGGCGCCTTCTATAAATTTTGAGAACATGACATTATATGTACATAAAAACATTTCATGCTGTTTATGGGTGTCAGAATCTAACACTGGTTAGGTTAAAGTCCAAAGGAAAATTGGCAAATGGGAGTGGGGAGTGCCCACAATGGCAAAAAGAATAGCCCTGGTGGACTGGAAGCAAAGAACTCCGCATTAATAGATATTTCTTATCAGAAATTGGTTGATTGAGCTGCTATATCCTGGTATTGCTGGGTGGGAATGATTATTTAGATTCCTTTCCATAGCAATTAGTTCTGGATTTTGACTGGTGCTGTCTTTGTCCCCCAATGGATGATCTATTGTTGAAGACAAACCCTGCAGGTTCTCCTTTGGCATTTTACAGCAGCAGTATTCTTCTGGAATAGTCTGGAGAAACAGAATGGTTCCCAATTGGCAAAGGAGTCAGTCAAGGTTGCATACTTTCACTCTATCTGTTCAACTTGTATGCAGATCAGAAGAAAAGCAGGCTTGGACACAGAGGAAGGAGGAGTAAAAATAGGAGGAAGGAATATCAACAATCTAAGATATGCAGATGATACCATAGTACTAGCAGAAAACCTCACAGACCAGGAACACCTACGAAGGAAGATCAAAGAAGAAAGTGCAAAGGCAGGCTTAATGTTGAACATAAAGAAAACAAAAATAATGACCACCAAGGACCTTCACAAGTTCAACCTAAATAATGAAGAAATAGAAATACTAGAAGAATACCCATACCTGGGATCAAACATTTATAGAAATGGGGACTGTGGTGCTGGAGAAGAGTGCTGAGGATCCCATGGACAGCCAAAAAGACAAACAAATGGGGCCTAGAGCAGATCAAGCTAGAAACCTGGAAGCCAAGATGACCAAACTGAGGCTGTCGCACTTCAGACACATCATGGGAAGAGAAGATTCATTAGAAAAGACAATAATGCTGGGGAAGGTGGAGGGAAGTAGGAAGAGAGGAAGGCCATATGCCAGATGGATGGACTCTATTAAGGAGATCGTGGTTATGGGTTTGCAGGATTTAAGAAGAGCAGTGGAGGACATCTTGGACATGCCTCATCTATAGGGTCACCATGGATCGAGATCGACTTGAGGGCAGTTAACGACAAAATTCTTCTGGACCTCTTGCATAGGATATAATTTACAATGGTTCCAGTCTGTTCAGCTGGACCAGTTTCAGATAGTACTGGTTGGGAAAATGTTGTTGTCTTTTAATGTGAGGAAATAATTGTTACATGGGAAATACAATCCAATACAAAATCCTGCTAACATTATATTAAGTCTAGTTGGCCCCAGGACATTGTCAACTAGAGAAATTCCAGTAATCCACTTGAAGAATCTTCCTGAGTAGATGCCCTGCTCTGTAATTCTGTTTCCACTTTTCATTTTAAAAGTACTTCCTTTGAGGTTAGCCTCAGCCTCTTGTCCACTGCAAATGGTCATTCACTGACTTTCATGCATTATATGAATAACTGTTATGCAAAGCCAAGCCAATTTGCTGTAAATTGTATCCAAATTTTGCATATTAAAACAAATGCTATGTCTTATTAGTAGTTTGACTGTTGGATTATGACTGGAGACCAGAGTTCAAATCCCCACTCAGCCATGGAAATCCACTGGGAGACTCTGGGCAAGTCACACTCTTTCAGCCTCAGAGGAAGGCAAAGGCAAACCCCACCTCTGAACAAATCTTGCCAAGAAAATGCCATGATAGGTTCACCTTAAGGCCATCGTAAATTGGAAATGAGTTGAAGGCACACAAGAACAGTGGTGTCTTATTAAACAGTTTCACAGTTCGTGCCAACACTGGTCCTGATTTTTCATTCTAATCCTGACACCAAAAGACAGACATGTGGGGGAATCAATGTAAGCAGCATACAGCATTGTGCAGTTTATGCATTTCTGTTGTGACACTCAACCCCACCCCAATTTTGTTAAGTGTATACTAACAGTGGTGTATGCTAATGCTTTATTTTATCATTGTGCTACAAAGATAAATTAAAATCTAGGAGCAGACCAGCATACATAGGAAATCATCTATAGATGTCATCTCCACCTTATATAGGAACAATGCAACATAGCAGTTCTTCCATGAACAGGATACCATCCTGATAAAAGACTTTAGCAATCATGCTTAGGTTAAAATTAACCAAATCTGCTTCTACTGAGATTGGCAACGTAACTGCTTTTAAGAGGCGTTGTGTCACCAACCATCCCAGAACCAAGAATTCAGATATTTTACCTTCCCCTCTGTATTACCAGTGACCATTGCTGTTGCCAATGTAATCTGAAGTCATATAGGCCAGCAGCGAATAAAGCCAGCAGATGGCTTTAAATGAGTATAACATACAGGTGACAAAGTAGTCTGAGTGGAACAAAAATAAAAACAGAAGCATTGTTGCCACATAATTGTTTTCATAGTGCCACCTGGAGGTGTTGTAGTCCCAACAATGAATGCCAAGAACATGACATGCCCATCTGCTTATTCTCATAAACCTAACTCAATATGAGAGTATAAAGACAAAAATGCCGTCTTCACTCCCTCTCAGCAGATCTTTTTGTGTGCAACGCTGGCACAGGTCAAGCTTGTTCTCAACATCTGCCATTTAAAACTATGTGATCATATCACCTGCAATAATGATTAAGGAAAGAAGAAATGTCATTTACAACAATTAGCATTTAAAACAGTATATAAATAATTATTTTACATACAATACCAGATGTTTACAGCCAAAATAGATATTCAAAAATATCATGTGAGCTAATACTCTATTACTTTTTTAAAAAGATAAATGGCTACAGAGTTGAATTCTGCATCCCAAGCAAACATTAAATAAATAAATTTGTGTACATTAAAACACACACATGCACACACATACAGAGCGTGTCAGTCAGTCTGGACAGAAAGCATGTCCCTGTCATGCCAGCTTTTCCCGACCAGGGAAATACCTGATTAATTGTTTGTAAGCTCGTTATGAAAGGACTTTCTGCAGTCTTAAATGATACTGTCCAGCAAAAGTCATGTAATGAGCTCTTAATCCCAACATGTTCAGAAATTATGGAATGTGTATTTATACATATTTTTACATTAAAAAGGTACACACTGAAATAGGGCCTAATCTGCATTTAAGTTCAACTTCTCTCCTCACCACACACACAAAGACATACAGAGCCTACACCTCTACTGAAAGTTACAGCTCTACTCCACACCATTCTTCCTTAATGTGGGACCCTTAAAATAATCTGTACTTTTATCAGCCATGGCCAGTGGTGAAGGATTACACTATTTATAGCAGGGGTAGGCAACTTAAGGCCCAGGGGCCAGATGCGGCCCCCCGAGGCCTTTGGACCGGCCCCAGGCCGGTCCTGCCGCCGCCCCCGCCCGCCATGATGATATTGATTATTGTTGTTATTACTTGTTCTTGGGGTTTTCTTGGCAAAATCTCCACAGGGGGTTTGCCATGGCTTTTCTGGGGCTGAGAGAGTGCATGCATATTTTTTTTATTTTTTATTTTTAATATTTATTTATTTATTTATTTATTTATTTATTTATTTATGGTGCTCCGGCCCCCCAATTGTCTGAGGGACAGCAACCCGGCCCCTGGCTCAAAAAGGTTGCCTGCCCCTGATTTATAGGGTCAGAGATCTGGAGGGACTTGGGCTGGGGAAAGACAGTGGGGAAAAAAGGAACTTTGGTGAGATACACATATGAATTGGCCCCAAGATGTAAGAAGCCACATCATACCAGTTGAATGAATGGTTCATCAAGCAGCACATTACCCACTTTCTTTGGCAGGCAAAGAACCTTTACATTATATTTCTCTCCTTCCCTATTAAATAGCTTTTTAACTGCAGAAGGCAGGAACTTCACCTGCTAGAGAACCTGGGTCTTCAGTTACAGGAGCAAAGCCACTGAGCTGCAATCTTTTCCTGACATAAACAGGAGAAATGAACACTTGTCATCTCCCCGCAGCATTGACCAAATTCCTTATGGGGGGAGTGGATATATTGACTTTACTCAAATTACTCTAAAGAAAGGACACTGGAGATCTCAGGAATCCTCTTGGTCTGCAACTTAATTAGTCTCTTTACCCACCCTTCTCTTCACTCATATGCTGTAGCAAAGTGAAGGTGAATGTCCAACCCACAGGCCTAATCTGGTCCACTGATACCCTCTCAAGTAAGCCTTGCCCCCTCAGGCAAACCACCCACTCCTCCTGTCCCTATTATATCTAATCTGTGATTGGAGATAACAGAGGAGATTCCCTTGCATGCTGCTCAGTGTAGGATAATAAAAGATAGTGGGGATTCTCTTCCAAAGCCCAATACAGTAGCCTCTCTGTTTTCGTGGGGGATCCGTTCTGGACCCTCCCCACACAAAAATGGAAACTCATAAATAATCAAGCCTTATTGGCTTGAATGGCCAAGAGCTCCCCTGTGCATGTCATTTAATTAACGGAGCTCGCCCCCTCCGTGAATAATCAAGACCGTGGACTTCAAGTCCACAAAAACGGAGGGGAGACTGTATTCTTAGGTGGCCTGTGCAGTCATGAGGTAGGACTCAGGGTGCTTCATCTGCATGTCTGATAGTGTGGAGGGATGCAGCCAAATGCCCTAACAACCTCCTTCCCAATCATGCCCACCACCTGCTATAGGCAGAAAGATTCCAATTATATGCCACACTGAGCAAGACAGGCAAAGAGACTAGTGAAGAAACACAGAAAGAGATGCAGCTGCTCTAGCCTCTTCTAGTGCCTTAGAGGTTCTACAGAGATAAACAGCTTGTTGGATTGAGATCTGAAACTCTTTATTGTTTTGAGTAAAGGCCAAACTAGACAACTCAAGAAACTAATGAGTGAATTTCATATGCCTCATTCCTAAAAAAAAAAGAAAGAAAGAAAGAAAAGAAAAGAAAAAGAAAAAGAAAGAAAGAAAGAAAGAAAGAGCAAATGAGAGCACATTAGGATCATGCCATTTGTCATTAACTCTTTCCTCCTGCTATAATTTTAATGGAATTCCTCTTTCCCATCCCACTCCTAAGCTGCTATTCCCCATGGGAGCAGAAGTGCTTTAGCACCAGAGGTAACGTCTCTTGAGGAACAAATCGCAAGGCATTTGGGTTCCATGTTACAACACAGCAGCTCAGTTCTAAATCTGTGCTCCCTAAAGTCCTTGGTCCTGATACTGAAGGGACACACATCATCACATGTCACTTTAAAAAAAAAAAAGGATACAAGAAACATGACATATGATCCTAATCATGTATTTCTTGTATTATCCAGACTGACTCTTAAGTAGACAGCAAAATGTCATACAATGGGGGATTACATTTGTACTAATTCAATTATCTGTTGAGAAGAGGTTTGGCATTCCCACAAGTTAGTTGCCACATTGATATCTTGCCACATTGACACTTTGACACTTGCTTAGCTGTACAGTACAAGGGTGCCTTTCAAATATGTATGAAATTCTTTTCAAAGAGTCTCACACATTTTGGACAAAGGAAGAGTCTTTATGTTTAAAATGCATAGATAAGACTTGGAGCCAAAAAAGACTTGGAGCCTCTTGCTTTAGACACTAGGTTCAATTCCTGTGCTGTTTCTATTGAAGTAGCAACTGTTTTCACGTCTAGCACAAATACATAATGTTGGATGATATATGCAGGATATGGGTCACAGTGACTTTCAGCTTGCCACTACAATGGTCATGAAAGATGTTCAGGGCATTGTGTGAGAAGTCTATGCAGATTTCTGTGCCCACAGTTGACCTGGACACGATTACCACTTTATGCAGCACCAGCTGTCAAAAACCAAAGAGCTTGCTGTCTTCTGGAAGGTCATGATAACTAGCCCACTACCATACTGGGATAATACACTGGAAGGAAAAGAGTTTGGAAGCACATTAAAACCAGCCAATTTACAATGGCATGAGTTCTGTAAGTTGAGCCTGCTTTGGCAGATAACTATAGGCCAGCCAACAGCCAAAGGTGCTGTAGAAAATGAGTTAGCATATTAGAAGCAGGAATTCACACCAGATCAGTTGAACATCAGGAAACAAAGATGAGGATGGATGTCACCCACAAAAATGATCTTGAAAGACATTTTCAAGATCACATATCACTATAAATGATGAGTTTGGCATTTTATTTTGTCCTACAAATTCCACAGGTCACTGGACATAGACAGTATATTTCCAGACAGTCATTGAACACAGCAGGTAACATCATCCAGACTGCAGATAAAACATCAAACTCCTCTTTCCAGCCAATTGAGGAGGATCAGCATCTCTATGAAACTGATGTTTGCAGCAAGATCTCTGTATATCAGTTAGCATATACAGCCTTAAGTTTGAGAACATCTTTCCTTTGGGGCAACATATACAAATGCCTCTTGCCCTTGGTAAATATTTGCAGCATGGCATGATACATTTTGGGATTCAGGGCACACAAATCTCTTGGCATCTGAATAATATCCTTCATTACCAATATCATTGACAAGGGCTTCATTTCCACTTACAAATAAATCAGTTTGCAATCCGAATCGATGGATCGGTTCAACAGCGGAGCATGGTTCACACTACATTTGCCCCGATCACATTTTTTTTGTTGTAAAATAACCCACTTGTCATTCAAATTGACTAATGATCATTTCCTATGACATGATCAGCGATCAGCAACCCGCTGGACCTCTTCAGCGGGTCGCTGATCGCTGATCATGTCATAGGAAATCGATTCCAATCCGCATCTCATTCACACTTATGCTGAATCAATTTATTGCAAAAGACACAGAAAAAAATAGTGTCAAAAAGATGTGTGTTGAATGGATCTAGCGCAGGGGCCCCCTCACCAAACTGCTTTAGCAATTTGGCTCAAGTGTGAAAAAAGCTCATTTAA
>CM034706.1:94862013-94881300 GCA_020142125.1 Phrynosoma platyrhinos
AAAAAAATCTTCCAAACAGGCTTCTTTTCAATTGACACTGGAGATGATACTGTTCCATAACTTGTAAACACATAGAAGCTTGCCAAATTCTTCACTATAGATTTGATATGTCTAGCTATTACAGAGATTAACCATATTTCAATTGATTCAACAATCAGAAAGTGCAACTGCAGAAACATAACTTCTGTATTAGTGGAAATGACTATGGAGTGCTCATAAACTCATTCAACCACTTCACCTTGTGCCAAGCTTTGCATGGTTACTCTAACTGAACAGTCTTCAATGAGTTCAGTGTTATTGTTGTTGCAATATGTCACCAGAGAGAAAACAATCCAGACCATCTTTATCCAACTCAACAAAATGATTCACATCAGGTCCATCAATGTACTTTTACACTAACCTCTTCAGACCCACCTGTTCAGATTGTATCTCTAGAATATGCTCTAAATTAACTGAAAAAATTACATGAATTTTGCCTCTACTATCATGGTGTTGTACCTCACAACTGACCCAGTACCTGGCATTTCTGAAGTTTCCCTGAATCTTGAATGTCAACATGAACATATCCATGTTCTCAGGTCCAATGTACACTCCACATTTGTCCTCCAAGCTTTGCAAAAGACATAGGCATAGGCAATAACTTGGGACATCAGACATGACCAGCACTTGCACAACTAAGCATTCTCTACATTAACATATCATCATTCTTCATCATTTTTTAAATCTTGTGCTGCATAGTAACATTCAATTTGTACAATGAAGGTAAGTTTTCAAGTTATGTTTTTGCAGAGGCCTTATCAGAGTGTCATGATATGAGAGAACTGCTTTGATTAATTACCTTCAAATTATGGCAGGCTATTTGTATCTCTTGCTCATTAGCCAAGAGCAATTGATTGGTCACATCTTCTGTTGCCATAGCTTTTTGTGTTCAAGGAGACCATTAGTTACTATTATCAGGCTCTACAATTTCTGCATTTACTACTCTGAAAATATCAAATCTTTTCAGTTGTTCAGTGATTTCTCTCAACCCACAAAGTATCCATTACATGAGTATTATACACAGAGACTCTCAAGAGTATGTGAAGCACTGTAATCATCACCTTCTGCATCATGCAGAATAAGTGTTCACATTTTGCAGATGCATGATCATTCGCTTTCACATCACACAATTAAAGCATTATGATTCCACTGTAACTGCCATGATTCTACATTGCAAAATCCTAGGATTTGCAGTTTTCTGGGGCATTTAGAATTCTATCCCAAAGAGCTCTAGTGCTTCACCATATCCCAGGATTTTGTAGTATAGAGCCATGGCAGTTAAAGTGGTATCACAGCATCATAACTGTGTAGTATGGAAAGGGCTCCTGGTCACACAAAACGTATTCCTAGCTTATCCATTCCATGTGATGCTAATAATTCCATAATTAATCTTGTTGGTTTTATTTATCCTTTCTGTAAGTTTGGATTCACTACAAAATTTCTAGGACAGAATTGAAAGTGGGCCTCCGACACCCATTTCTTGAATGTTCTTGCTATCAGCAAGGCAGATAAGACCATAACACAAGTAGTGTCACCACAGACTGTGAGCCAGGCATCAAAGTAGTGTCCAAATGCCATCACTTACAGCCTGTATGAAATCCATCAACATCTCTGTTCTATATTCTACCATTCTACATTTTCCAGATAACATTTGAGCTGTCACTGCACTTAGCACTGAAGAGCTAGATCTCCAAACTTTTCTCCCCCACCTAAAGTCAGTATGGACTACCAACAATACCAGAAAGGTGAGTTTCATTCATTTGACTTCTACAACAAAAATAATTTACTCTTGACAGGTTTTGCATTTCCAGAGAGAGCTTATGATGACTGGTCAACAGCTAGGACTCCAGCATGGTTCCCTCTATTGACCAGAGGACTTCAAATGCTGACATATACCATAATGCGTGTACTTTTATATGCATACATACCCAATTCTGTCTACAGGTCCGCCAAGCCACCATTTTCCATGTACTGGCCAACTGCTGGGGGTTGTAATGGCTTTTAATTTGTTAAAAATTGTTAAAAGTTCAGTGTCATGTACTGCCATAATTATGCTTTTTAGAACATGGCCTTGTAGCACATAAAATGTAATAAGTGTCAAAGATAGACTTCTGCTGCTGTGTTTACAAGTTCTTTGCCTTTCCAGCAAGTAGCCTGCCTATGGCATGCAACATCTTCAAGGTCACTATTGAGAGTTGCATTCCGCTACTCTTCTTTGTTAACTCATAGACAGTTGGTTTGTGTAATGTAAACAGAAAAAAATGATGTAAACAGAAAAAAATTAAATGATACTGCAGGTGGTCACTAGTCTTACCTTCTAAATAATAATCTGAGTTGGACATTCCATGTACCAATTTAAAGGAAATTACTTGGCTAAAAATATGAAATAGGCTTGAAATAGTCACATTAAATGGTTAAAATGCTACAACAGTCCAAAAGTTATTTGGGGGGCACAATTTCTAGTGTTTTCATTGCTTGTGCCCTTAACAGCACTCCACCTGTCAAAGAAAGACTGAGTAGATGTTTGATTGCACAATTCCTTATCTTCATTTTGGTATATTTTACTATATTCAGATTGGTTCATGTAAGTTTCTGCAGAATTAGCTGGAGCCATGCCAAGAAATTTTATGACCTTGAAATGACATCCAAAGGTTATGTTTGGGGGTGTCACCTTCCCATATCATTTTTGTTGCCTTGGGTACAGCTGTTTTGCTCTACATGTCTGTTTTTAACACACTAACATTGTCATTGTTGTGGGTCTTTGAATCGTTTCCAACTTATGACTTATGACCATCCTAAGGTGAATCTATCATAGGGTTTTCTTGGCAAGTTTCTTCAGAGAGGTTTGCCATGGCCTTCCCCTGAGTTTGAGGAAATGTGACTTGTGCAAGGTCACCCAGTAAGTTTCCATGGCTAAGTTGGGATTTGATCCCTGGTCTCCCAGTGTCCTAGTCCAACACTCAAACCACTACACCACGCTGGCTTTCAATTCAAGTGAAAAGTGACATGCTGGTTGGCCCACTATAAGATCTGAGCGATATCTAAATTCTCTTCCCATTTTCAATCCTCTCTCCTACCATTTGTATAATGAGGCTACCAGTCTGCAGCCTGGACGGATACTTTTCTTTTATATGTGCCCCTCCTTATCAGACTAAACAAAATTGAACATCACAGATAATTTACAGGACAGGGGGAAAACGGAGAATCAAATTTCTTTCATACCCTCAAACATCTACATGTTGGCAGTCATTTAGTTCAAAAGCAATAGCTAGTTATGTTTTTAAAGTTGCCATAGCAACTGCTATATAGCACAGAACATATGTTACTTCTGAATCAGACAGTATCTTCCAAAATAAACACAATATGAGCACAAACAGTTCTTACATTCTGTCTGTGACATCTGAAACGATGTATAGTGTTACCAAACACTGCAAGTGGTGGAGAGCACAAGGCTTCAAAGCTTATGGCCTCCTAGCAAAGATCTTGTACGTGGTCTATGGGGTTTTGTGAAATACCTCAGAATCCAAGACTTTTTTTTTTTTTTTTTTTGCCAGTGGCCGGGGGTGTGTGTAGTCATTCCTAAATCTCGTAGCCCTTACACACTTGCTGCCAACAATACACTGGCAACTGTCTTGAGACTGTAGAGAGCATATTGGTGCCACAACCTTGCCATGTGTCTGGAAAGCTTCCTTCCGCTGGAGATAAAAACATTGCCAATCCCTTAACAAAGAACAGCAGACTGGCCTCTGAGGCTGTCATTGTTTCTTTCTCTGCTTTACCTTTTAAAGGTAAATAGATTTGGAATTGTGACACTGCAGCTCTAGCTAGAAACGTTAGTAGGAAGCTAATCCTCCAATTGCTTTAAAAAGAAAGGTCACTGAGTGGCTCGTTGCAGATCACTGGGCACAGAAGTTGACTTCTGAACCTGTGATCTTTTTAAATCCAAGTATAATCATGCTATATTCTCCTTAACATGTTTTGGACTGCAGCTCCCATTACACCTGACCACTGACCATGCCAGCAAAGGCTGGTGAAAGTTGAGGCCCAAAATATCTGGAGGGTCTTTCTTGGGAAAGGCCAGTTGACATATTCAATCTCTATCACAGATTTGTGGCAGGGGGAGACTATAAGGCCCAGCCAACATAGAAGAGCATTGACATGTAAACATTTATAAAACAATACAGCATTATCACACTGGGAATGATTTCCGCCCTTGACTACACATAGATGGCTGCTCCCATGGAGAGCAGATATATCAAAGAACAGCTTTCTGTCATCTGATGAACATTTGTATACATATTGAGGACTGGTGGGCAATTTACCACTGGGACTTACCATGAATATTCAATCCTTGTGCCATGTATAATGTCCACTCTGTTCCTTTCCTTAATTTTTCCCCATTTTAATTGCCCCAGAAGATATGTCATAGATAAGAGGGAAACAAAAGAAGTGTGATGCAAATGCTAACAAGCCTTAAAATAAGCCCTCCCACAAAAAAGTTATTTTAAAAATCAATTATAGAGAGCTGTTTCATACCTCAAGACAATGTACAACACAACAACACATTTTGGATTCCTTTCAGGTATACGCAAAAAGGATAAAATGTAGGCCTTGCTTCATGCTTTTTCTTACATGAATATTAAAGGAACTGCAGACTATGGCATGCTTCAGAATCAAATTCTTAGGCTTAGCTCTTAACTTATTTATAATAGATTTGGAAATGGAAAACAAGGATAAGATAGCTAAGATCAAATGAATGCAGTGAGCAGAAGAGAGAGAGAGAGAGAGAGAGGCCACAGAAGAACAGAAAACCACACCAGGCCTTTCCAGATGGGAAGGAAATTCTCAGATATCTCTTAGCAGCATAGCAGTGCTGGCCCCATGTGGGCTTGTAATGCAATTTGCTGCATCTCCAGTGATGGATGTAAGAAGAGGGGGAAGAGATGAATAAGGATGCAAAAAGATCCCTTGTCTACTTCTTTCCACTACCACTGGTTTAAAAACAACCAACAGGCAATGGACATCCTAAATCAGGGGTAGGCAACCTAAGGCCCGGATGCGGCCCCCCAAGGCCTTTGGACCGGCCCCAGGCCAGTCCTGCTGCCCCCCCCCCGCCGCTGCCCCCCACCATGATGATAGTGATTATTGTTGTTATTACTTGTTCTTGGGGTTTTTCTTGGCAAAATCTCCACAGAGGTTTTGCCATGGCTTTTCTGGGGCTGAAAGAGTGTGCATGCATATATATATATATATATATATATATATATATATATATATATATATTAAATTTTTGGTGCTTCGGCCCCCCAATTGTCTGAGGGACAGCAACCCGGCCCCCGGCTCAAAAAGGTTGCCTACCCCTGTCCTAAATGCTGGACAGGATACACATAAAAGGCAGGAGAAGAAAAAGATTTATGAGATAGTTGGGCAGGTTTGGGCTGTTGGGTTTGTTTGTTTCATTTTATTCTAACAAGACCTGATGAGCACGCTCCCAGGAGAGAGTTAACAGCATCCAATTTCTACTATAGCAAATAAAAATGAAGGTATGCACATAGTAAGGTAGGTTAATTCAATCAATTAATTTTTTAAAAAAAATTAATTAGATTATATGTTTAAAATCTCAGGTGTCTTCAAGCACTTCTACAACTTTATGAAATCTTTCAGCTTTTATAGATACAAGAAAAATCTGTTTACAGTAATATAGATTCTTTATTTTTTTAAAAAAGCCATGGAGAGGATCAGTAAACTCCAAACCTCAAAAGCTCCTTAACTCAGTACATCCCATTAGCAGTACTCTTGGATACATGGCTAGAATCTGGTGTGTTAATGCAATTCCCCCAAACTGAAGTGCTAACAAAAAGCAGGAAATTTGCAAAAATTGTTTTGGATAAAGAACCAACTAGGCAATGTAAAAAATTGTTGGCCCCTGGCACTGTTGCTCATTTAATTAATTAACAACTTAATTGTGGTTAGATGTTCATGGTGAAATATCAACTAAACCCAATCCCTTTAGTTCAAAAATAAATTTAATTAAATTGCCACGTTTCATTAGCAAATTTCCAATTTAATTGGCTTGTATTAGTTCTTATTACATACTGTACATGTGCGCATGCACACACCAAACACTTTAAAAAACAAGATTGTGAATCTGCAACTCCAGCCTATTTATAGGCTGCTTCCCCAACTTTTTTTGTGATGCCTATACTCCTCACACACTCTCACTGGGAAAAAAAATGACCCCAAAGGACTATTTCCACTCCAGAAAATTCCAGGAGCATCATTCTTGCTTTAAAACGTCCCACATGTTATCACTCTTGCTTTAAAACACCAGACATGTTGTTTTGCAACACATACACACAGAAAAGAATATTTATATAACTGGTAGTAGACTTCTGATTTTGTTTTGGGGGAGCTAAGACAACTTGCAGTGGGCCCAAGGGGGGCAAATCTAGCTCCATGACTTGCTATTGCTATCGCCATTCACATGCTTTAGCAATAGCAATAGCAATAGCAAGTACATTTCTATACTGCTTATCAGTGCACTTAAGCACTCCCTAAGCAGTTTACAGTGTGTAAGCTAACTGCCCTAAACAAGCTGGGTACTCATTTTAGCAACCTCGGAATGATGCAAGCCTGAGTCGAGCCTGAGTCCCTGGCTGGTATTGAACTCGCAACCTTGTGGTTTGTGAGTGAGTGACTACAGTACAGGCATTTAACCACTGTGCCACCAGAACAACACAAGTATGGAAGGGGTGGAGTATACACCTGATCACCAGGAGTATCTTGTTATGTTTAACTTGGGTCTACAGAGATGTTCTATCACAAGCTTCATTCCTGTTCCTAACCTAGACATTTTGGCAATAGGTGTTTCCTGTTTTTTTAAATGCTTCACAATAGTTTGAAAACTGAACATTTAAGCTGGTTTACTTGAGAAATATTCCAATCTATACACTGGAGAGTAAAGGTTCACATTGACCATAAGATCCTGTTCAGACTTCAGTTCATCCCTAGAATGATTTGAAGACTGCCTGATTTGATTCCAGCACAAATTCTAATTCTGATTCAAAAATCCAAATCTTATTTATTTATATCCCACTTTGCCCCCAAAATTGGGACTCAAAGCAGCTCACATTTTAAAAGAACAATACAATTAAAATATACAGAAAGTGAACATTAAAATAAAATTAAACTATTACAGTAGTAAAACAAATCAGTAAAAGAATAAAATGCAATCTAAAAAGTTAAAAGCTCATAAAGACAATTGTTAAAACATTATACAATCAGCCCTCCATATTCACAGATTCTTTATCCACCAATTCAACCATCCATGGTTAGAAAATATTCCAAAAAGTATAAATTCCCAACAGCAAACCTTGATTTTGACATTTTATATAAGGGACACCATTTTGCTATGCCATTTTATTTAATGGAACTTGAGTATCCACAAATTTTGGTATCCACAAGGGGTCCTGAAACCAAACCCCTGTGGACAACAAGGGCCCAGTGTAGCCATTTCTATTCTGTGAAAAAAAAACTTTTAAAAGCTTATGTGAATAAAAAGGTTTTAACCTGTTGCTGGAAGGCCAACAAAAAAGGGGCCATTCTGGCCTCCCTGGGAAGGGAGTTCCAGAGTCTAGGGGCGGCCACCGAGAAGGCCCTTTCATATCCCCATTAACCATTAAATCTTTTTACTGACTACTGATTCTCATTAGAAATCCACAACATCTATAATTTTTCTTTTCATTAAAATGGGATTTCATTTGTTAGTACAGGAAGGGATTATGCCTTCCAAGAATCAGATAAGAGATAGAAGTTTTGGTGTTGTGCGCTAATTTCCAATTTCCAATAGTGTTTTGCATTTCTTAGCAGAACTGGATAAAAACTTTTGGAAAAGCTGGCAAGCCTACCATGTTTCTGACAAATCTGTAGAGGGGTTTTTGTTTTGTTTTGTTTCTGCAAAGGTTTCCAGAGGATACTTTAAAATGGGAGCACTTATACTTCATGTTTTTGGTGGACAATTGTTATGAGATGATAAACAAACCAGATGTGACCGTAGCTAAGATTTTGCTCGTGACAGTGGCTTGAGCATTGGACTATGACTCTGGAGGTCAGAGTTCAATTCCCCACTAGACCATGGAAGCCCACTGGATGACCTTGGATGAGTCACACACTCTCAGCCCCAGAAACCCATGACAGCCTGAGGCCCTTGTTGTTTTGTGCCTCCAAGTCATTTCTGACTTATGGGGACCCTAAAGTAAACCTATCATAGGGTCCTCTTGCAAATTTCTTCAGAGAGGGGTTTGCCATTGCCATTGCCATTCCGAGGCTGAGAGAGTGTGACTTGTCCAAAATTACTCAGTGGGCTTTTATGCTTGAGCAGAGAATCAAACCCTGATCTCCAGGGTCATAGTCCAACACTCAAAACACTACACCACACTGGCTCTCTGGCCTCAGGGTCTCTATAAACCCGAAACGACTTGAAGGCACAACAAAAATTCTGTACACACAAAAACACATGTCCTTTCAGAAAATCTCTGGTAAACAAGCAATCCCTACAGACCAGGGATGGGGAGCTTCCAGCTCAAAGTAACCCCACTCTTGCCCATGAACTTCTTGTGCAGCCACTCTCTCCCACAGCACTGCATTTATCTCCATTTATTGATCAGAGATTAGAGTTTTCCCTGCTCAAGACTGAAGAAAGGCCATCTACCTTTCTAAACAGTGATTGGAGATAAAAAGGGATTTAAAGGCAATTAACTTATATACCCAATTCTTTTAAGTAAGAAAGTATCTCAACTTTAAATACCTTCTCAGTAGCCAAATATAGAATGAGTGGTGGTTTGCATACCTCAAATCCATTATACTGGGGCTGTGCTTTCGACAAAAGAAATTTCCCCATCACTTGCTAAGTCACCTATCAGAGCTGAGGCCTAAATTCAACTGCAAGTCTTAAATGGAATAAATGTGCTGAATAAATTACTGCATGGTTAGTCAACAATTTTGTAAATCACACTCCTTCAATAGATTTGCTCTGGTTGGAAACAGGAAATGGGTTTGGGCCAGAGTTCATAAAGAAAAATACAGTTCATTTTGAGTGTTATTCAAATAGGAAAGTCATTTATGTTGCTTGCAGTGTTTTTTTCCTCACAGTGCACTGCCTTTCAACTACTCAGGATTCATAATTCATAGTTACTCTTCAAAACACATACATCACACACTAGATATTCCCCTTGATATTGTTTATACTTCCTCTGACAATGTATAGAAGGTTTTTATCAGGAAGTAATATTTTTTTTCCTGAAATATACAAAGTTTCTTGTGGTGTACCTGTATTAGTTTATTGCAGTAGAAAAAAAATAAACAAAACTAAAGTCTTGTGGCAGCAAATTTTATTTGGCATAAGATTTCATGGATGCTGATACAATTGCCCCTCCATTTTCGCAGAATTTGAGTCTGCATTCCTCGCCTGTTCGTGGGGGGCAAACAGAGGGGATTAAAATGGGGTGCATGCCTGTGGCGTGCACCTACAGGTGCCCGCGGATGTCCGCAGGCGTGCACCACCATTCAAGAGAATGGGACTCGAATATTGGTGCTTTTCCATTTTCACAGGGTGGGTGGGTCTGGAACGGATCCCCTGCGAAAACGGAGGGGCAACTGTAGTAACAACTGTTTCACAGAGGAATACACTGCCTCAGAGTGCGGTGAAATCTCCTTTTTTGGGTGTTTTTAAATAGAGGCTGGATGGCCATCTGTTGGGAGTGCTTTGATTGTGTATTCCTGCATTGCAGAGGGTTGAATTGGATGGTCCTTGTGGTCTCTTCCTACTTTATATGATTCTAAATGGGCTACTATCCATTAGGAGCTTATTTTAAATAAAACTTATTAATGCATAAGGTGCCACAAGACTGTCTCTCCTCTCTGTTCCCCTCTTTCTTCCTCTTCTTCCTTTTTAAAATTTAGAATCAAAAATACACTCTCCATTTGATTATGCACCAAATAAAATAAAAATGTTTTAAAAATTATTTGCCAAAAGGCATTTGTATGATGTTCAGAACCCTGATTCAGAGAACTGCACCTTAGGTCCCATTATTTGTTATGGAAAGCAATACCTGACAACAGGAAATCAAACAGAGAAGAGTCATGTGCCATTTTGCACATGTAAAGAAGGGGTAGACCTAGGTACAGTGTATTAATGAGCTCTTCAAACAGCTTCAAAGAGAAAAATTTGATCCAATATTTTTCAGCTACCAAAGACCAAGAAAGCTCAGCATTCATTTTTACAAGCCAAGAAAATATTTATATTCCTAAAACAACATGTCTGAGAGGATTAGGTAAAAAAACAAAATGTCTGGAGAAAAGAAAAACTTGACCTGTTAAGGAACAAATGGTCTTCTTTCCCTGTCCAGAAGTACATATGTACAAGCACAGCATTTTGTGCCCCACTAGTCCTCTTATATGTACATCTTACAGCCCTTGGTCATGTAAACCCACTGGGTGACTTTGGGCAAGTCACACTCTCTCAGCCTCAGAGGATGGCACTGGCAAACCCCTCAGAAGAAATCAGCCAAGAAAACCCCATGATAGGATTGCCTTATGGTTACCATAAATCATAAATGACCGGAAGGCACACAACAGCAACAGTCCTCTTACAAGTGGCATGCATGATCAAAGTGAGGTGGCACTGTTTCAAATCAAACACCTTCCATTCAGTTTGTTTTTCATAATGTTAAAGCCCAAGAATCTGACTTGTCCCTGCTCTGACAAGCCAAAGAATTAAACTAAAAAAATAAAAATAAATACAAATGGGTCATTTATCTGCCCTGTTGGTCACCAGGTTTAGACATATTGACAAACAAACCTTGGATAGAAGGCTGTACTTTGTTTAGCTGCTCCCTCTTGAAGCAAGAGTGAATAGGAAGAATGCACCAGCAAGCAGCCTCATTTATATTAAGCAAAACATTTCAAGAACCAATGCAGCAATAGAAAAATAGCTTGCTTGATTCAGGGCTACTTGATGTGCTCTGAAGTCCTGTATGAATAGCACTGCCACAGATTTATCTACATAGAGAAAGTACCTTCTATCCCTCTCACCTGCCCTAAGGACACTGACAAGCCGTACTTCCCAGCAGCAATTTATGCAATTAGAGCGGAATAGGGGAGTGAAATGCTGTTCTCATGAAAATAAAGTACTACTGTGAAAAGCATTTGGATGTACAAGTTATGCCAGGGCAGATGTTATTTCTTTTTTGCTGCAGCATCAACAATGTTTAAAACCTCACATTCACAAATCATAGTACAAGCTATGGTGAAGTGTTTTACCCCAGAGTAGAAAAGAAGTTTAAAAGCCTGCACTATAAAGAATACTGAAGCAGAAGAAACGATAGCCATGCATTTTAAAAAGTGTGTTTCAACTGGGTGGTTTTACTTCGAACTAGCAGAGGAATCCCCAATCCAGATCAGGAGCACATTCCTGATTAGACTCAACCTCTATGATGTTGCTTCTTTAAAATAGGAGTGGCCATCTTAAGTTTTGTTTTTTAACAGCATGAAAAACTTAGTATGAAAAACATTGATGATGATGATGATGATGATGTAGTGGTTTGAGCACTGGACTATGACTCTGAAGAGCAGGGTTCGAATCCCAGCTCAGCCATGAAAACCCACTGGGTGACCTTGGGCAAGTCACACATTCTCAACCTCAGAGGAAGGCAATGCCAAACCCCTTCTGAAGCCTTGTGATAGATTCGTCTTAGGGTCATTATAAGCCAGAAAAGACTTAAAGGCAAACAACACACACACACTATGATATAAAATTAAAAACATAATATGTACTTAAACACACAGACATAGCCTTAAGCGAGTGACACTATTACTAGGGGATGTTGAATCTCTGTAGGACAAAGGGCCAGCCCTGCATATAGAACGAGGCAACTGCCTCAGGCGGCAAAACTTGGATGAACAGAAGTGGCAGCTTCAGCCAGAGCCATTCCCCCTCACCCACCTGACCATCCTTTTATTGGAGGATGGAACTGTGTGCCTTTCTTGCACCTCCTAAACTAGCCATGGCAGGTCTCTGTCCTGTTGCCAAAGTAAGTTCAAACTGTCAATCCAGGTAGCTTCCTTACACAGAATGGGAATGGGTGCCACTTTGTTCTCTCCTTCAGGCAAACAAAAAATGTTTTTGGCTGACCTTAGGGTGGGGACAATTGCAAGCAGTTAAGAGCATCCTTGCCAGTGTCCTTTCCCTGAAGGTCACAATAGAAAACAAAGTGCTGTATTATTGCACTTGTGTATAAGTTAACATCAGATCAGGGTCAAAATTACTGATTTTGCTATGACTTGTAGATAAGGTGAGGGTAAAACTTATGGGTATGTAACAAACAAATCTTTTTCTCTACTTTTAAAAATGCACAGAGGGAACATACTTAGGAAGAGCTAAAGAGAAGGAGACAGACTGTTTATTTGAGGGGTTATACTTGGGACAGGGTCAAATGGCATTGCTGATCTTAAATTGCCTACATTTAATAAATAATAATAAATAAATTTAATTTTTATACCCCGCCTTTTGCCATGGCAATCAAGGCGGCTTCCATCATAGGCTTAGATAAAAACAGTCACCACATCATATCACCACATCTATACAAATACAGGTAATGACAGGAATATAAATGATGAAAAATAATGAGAATGAGGCCTAGAAAAAAAGTGGGGAGGGGGGGAGAACAACGAAGACATCCTATTAGGGACCCAGCATGAAGGCAGTGACAAGAGGCAGAGATGAGAAGCCCCTCTTGGCATGGAAGCAGCACTCCCACTCCATTATCCCTCCATTACCCAAACCAGAGAAAGAAAGGCAACTTTCCCCATCTCCCTCAGCTTCTTTTTCAGTAGGAGTGGCATGCAGCAGCAATGTGGAGGAGCCTGAAGAATGTGGTGTGCTTGCCATTTTGGGCACTTCAAAGGGAGTGGAGTGGTGGCAGCCATTTTTAATGCAGAGAGATTGCAGTGGTCATTTTTAATAGGGGCTTACTGTAGAAGCCTCTCTGCAAAAAGATTGCCAAGCTACAGTAAACCCCTATTTAAAAAAGCTGCTGCCACTCTGCTCCACCTCAAGTGCCCAAAATGACAGATGCACTGCATTCTTTGGGCACTCTATTCCAACAGAGTGGAACCATGTATAAGTCAACCCAGGTTCTTAGGTGGATTTTTGGCAAATCGTTTGCAGTTTATACATGGATACTAGCCTAGCTTAGTTTCCTTGGTCTTGTTCAACAGGGATCTTTTTATATCTTATTATATATAAGCCTACAATGAAGTGCTCCTTATATTCTCCACTGGGAGTCTTAAGGCAATTTTGGAAACCATGTAGCCTCACAAATGAAAACTATGGATTACCTTCTTTCATTCTGTGTCCTCTTTTTAATCTGTGCTGGTCTATGACCGCAATATAGATTAACTAGAACTAGTCCTTTATTTAACTGTTCATCCCTCCTTCTCATCTTCCAATATCCAATAAAATGAACAACCATTAAGGTCTTTGGCATATATTGAGGCAAAGTAGAGCACAAAGTGACTTTTAAAACTGGCCCTATCAAACCTACAGTTTCCAGAAGCTTCCTGCCAGCATATCAGTGGCTATGCTGGCAGGTGAATTCTGGGTGTTGTAGTCCAAAAAGTACTTGTTTCCCCATGTTCTGCATCCTACATAGAACTGTTCTTAGAGTCAAAACTGAATAACATATCCATATAGCATATCCATGTATCTTTAGGTAAAAGTGAGAGAGGTGGTTTTCTTGTCTTTCAAAAATAAAAGTGCAAATGGTTTCAGGAAAAGCAACAAAACCGAGGCCTCGTGAGAAGGGCAGACAGCAAGAAAACTAGAGCTCTGAAAAACTTAGACCAAACTAAGGCTTCACTGGTGTATCAGTTGTGCTTCCAACAGTTATGTCAAAGCACCACCTACAGAGAAATTAATGAGAGGGAAACTGAAATACTCCTTTTTGTTATTATGAAAAGATGATTTATTGACTAACAAAGATTGCTAGTTTCAGTCATTTGTTATTTCACAGAGAATGCATCTGATTTTGACATCTCAGCATTAAATATAATATTCCAGACAAATATGTCTTCTAAAATGTAATATCTAATCCACATTGGATCTTTTCTTTTTCCTTTTCTTTCTTTCCCCTTTCAAACCATTTAAGGCTTGTTTTTTTAATGAAAGGAAAGAGTGTAACACAGCCCAACAGATTTTTACAGAAATCCATTCTGCATTACCAAATATTATTTAACAAAATATTGACTCAGCGTGGTGGTGGGTGGGCAGAATGCAAAACAAACAGGCTAGAAGTCACAACTGAAAATTAACAGCTTGCAACGAACTTCATGCAAGAACAGAATGTCTTGCAGTAAATTTACTGCAAAGAAATGATAGCAACTAATGATATCAATGGCAAGAGGCTATAAGTTACAGAAACTCAAAAGTCTCATCATCTCCACCCAGCATGTCCAAAAATAAGAGATTGTTGGAGTTGTAGTCCAAAACATCTGTCAGACAAAAAGCCTCCCACCCCCAGCTGTAAGCACATGTAGTGGAGCAGAGTTAGAAGGAAGACACACTGTACTTCTTTCTTTTCATCATACTCCTGCAACAGGATTATATTAATCAGACAGACAGAAGCATCAGCATATGTTGCTGCTATTGCCAACAAAATTGAAAGATCTGTTCTGGAAAATCCTGGAGTTCAACTACAGTAGCAGGGACCCAGCTCCAGCCAGCCCTTTATTTATATCCCAAGTTTTGCCCAGACTGAGAATCAAAGTGGCTTACAAAAGAGAGAAAAATGTTTCTGCAGGCACTGCTGTCACCACCCCAAATGGCCCCATAAGCTGTTGTTGTTGTTGTGTACCTTCAAGTCATTTATGATTTATGGTGACCCCCATCATGGGGTTTTCCTGGCAAGATTTGTTCAGAGGAGGTTTGCCATTGCCTTCTCCTGTGGTTAAACGTGTGTTACTTGCCCAAGGTCAACCAGTTAGTTTCATGGCCAAGTTGGGAATCGAACCCTGGTCTCCAAAATCATCATCCAACATTCAAACTACTACACCAGGGGTAGGCAACCTTTCCCCTTTAAGGGCCGAGGGACTTCAGCTCCCAGAATCCCAGGAGCTATTGGCCAACATGGGACTATTGGCCAACATGGCTGAGGCTTCTGGGAGCTGAAGTCCCTCTGCCCTTAAAGGGGAAAGGTTGCCTACCAGTTACACCATACTTTCTCTATTACTTTATGGTATTACAGTCATACTTGCCCTACTATGGAGCTGTTCTCAGCACCAAATCCCAGCAGAGCAGTACTGCAGGTAATAAGGAACACCAAAGACTCACACAAAAGCAAATCCTTGTATCCCTACATATTTTTGTAAAGAGTTCTGAACTAGTCACACAAAATTCAAGCAAAACAAAAATGGCAGAAATGTTTATTTCTGTGCTAGAAGTGAGGAGGAGAAAACGAAATGGCAATAATTATGTTACCATGAATGTCAATTATCACTTAAGACCACATGAACAAATATTACTGTCAACAATTGAGTATTAGAGGAACACATGCTTACACTTTCTCTCCCTGAGAGCTGAGTGCTATGTCATAAAACTAAAAGGCTGCACAGCAAAAAATAATTCAAGCAACATATGACAATATTACAAACATGCCCTGGGGAATGCAACAGCTGCTTCCAACCACACAGTTCCATGATCTCTGCAGGTATTATGTTCAAATTCATTAGTTTGCGACTACAGTTTTAGACTATTATTAAGTATACCAGATGGCTATGTTTTTACACCCTATTCAAACTGCTCATTTATCCCAAAGTTTCAAAAAGGGAGAGGAAAAGACCCAACCACTTTTCTGTCATGCAAAACAAGATACAAACAGAAACAAAGGTCTGTTCCAAACTATGAAAATATGGCACTTTGCTACCATTTTAGCTGCCATGGCTCCATCCTATTGAATCCTGGGGTTTGTTGTTTCATAAGATATTTAGAATTCTCTGCCACAGAGCTCTACTACTTCATTAAACCATACTGTTTAAAATCTTATATATTACTGGCATGAACAGATTAGAAACTGCATTACACTCTATTATATACCATCAGTGGATCTTGAAACAGTTTTCAGTCTTTATCCCCCAGAACAACCACCTTTCAGAACAACCAGTGACAACCCTAGCTGGGAACAGCAGTCCAACAGCTGACAATTCTGGGAACAGCAGTCCAAAAAAAAAAAAAAAAAAAAAAAAAAAGAAGAAGTAATGTTTGTCAAACTCTGATTAGTGAGGATACTTTGACTGCAGGAACAGATATAGAAACATTATTCTGTGTATGGACTCTAGGTGGGTTTCCTCCATCTCCTGTGTCTCTCTGCTATTCTCAGCTGGCTGAGCCAGATCTCTTTTCCATTGGCCTTTCTTTCCATAAATCCTCATTTTGTTAGCCTACATCTGCCTTTTCCTGGAGACAGTACCTCATTTAGCAGAGCCTCTTCTGGGTTTTCCATTTCCACTTCCCTTCTTTCCCTGCCCCATTTCCGTCTCTTCTCTGTCACTCAAGACCCCATTGCCATTGTCTCCAGGAACAGAGGAATGAAATAATAAGGGGGAAACGAATAAAGATAAAATCCTGAATGCAATTACCAGGGTGTTAACCCCGTTACAATGGAAAGTCAGCGTGGTGTAGTAATTTGAGTGTTGGAGGATGACTCTGGAGACCACGATTCAAATCCCCGCTTGGCCATAAAACCCACTGACCTTGGGCAAGTCACATGCCCAGGGGAACGTAATAGCAAACCTCCTCTGAACAAATCATAACAAAACCCAATGTAGGGTCACCTTAGGGTCGCCCTAAGTCAGAAACAATTTGAAGACACACAACAACAACAACAACAAGCTCCACTGAATTCCAAGGGACTTACCTCTGAGTGAACACGCATCAGCATGCGCTGAACATCATTTTATAATATAAAGGGTAGAACTGCAGGCCTTTGTGCTCACTGACCCAAGATTCAGTCATTTTGGTTGGACACAATAGAAAAATGTTAAGATATCACGTTTTCATTTGGAACTTTCTCTAGAAATAATATGAAATCTAGCATATAGGAAAAACATATCCACATAAAGACTTCATTACCTATATGCAAACAGCCACAGATCATACTGCTAATGAAAATAAGCACAACATCATCTGAATCCATGTAGAAGATGAATGTGTGGAATCCAGCTCTCATGGAAAAACTAGCATATAAAATAAGATGCTCCCATGCCAGGAGACACATACAAATGAATAATATCACACTTTCTAAAGCTTATCTATTCTAAAAGCACCCAGAACAAGATAGGTACAATACAGAAGTCTACATCTGCACTGATTCTATGCCACAGAATTTTAACTGATAACACATATATTTACCCAGAGTTAAGAAATTGTCCCCAGAAGTTTATCATTCTGTAAGAAACTGTTGGCAAACAGAATATATCCGTAAAGAGGGTGGAAGCTGCACAGAGAAAGAGAGAAATATGCAATGAGGGGAAAAGATTAACATAATATGGTAACATAAATATCTAGTCATTATATCTAGTCTAATTCTAGAAGGGGAAGCAGAGTATACAGACAAATCTTTTTTACAGAAATTACAGCAAGTGTTCTGTTAACAAAATGTTAGTGTTTTGATCAAAAATAACATTTTACACAATATGAACAGATTGGATTCAAAGGAGTCCCTTGATAAAATTCAGGCATAATAATTTTTGCTTGGAGCTCCCAAGATGACAGGAAGAATGCTATTCTGCACGTATCTACTCACATCTTGTATGAATGGTCTTTGCACTTTTTAAATGTGCTGAATTTGCTGTAAAAATCAAAACTATTTAAATAAAAGTTACAGAAATAATATCTACATTAATTAAAATATTATGCATATGTCTCCTGCATCAGCCAGGCTTTTGCTGAGGACACAGACTAAAAGTGCCGAATAGCTTCTGGGCAGCAGCAATAGTGTTTCAGAGACAACAGCAGTGGTACTTTAAAGGACTTAGGACTGCATAGAAGGCACTGGTAAAACCATATCTGAATGTCTTTTAATATTTTTTTAAAAATAGCATGATGAAATGACTCAAAATGAAGCAAGTGATAATGTTAGACGATAAAATTCCCAGGTAGAGAAGGTACTCAACCAGCTACTGGGAAAGAGCAAAGGACAAGCTCAAATGTGTCTCACAATGCAACTAGACTCCAGCCAGAAGGATGTTCAACTACTGATATGCTCAGATGTGAAAGGGGAGTCCAAAGCTAAACAACATATAAAATGAGAACACGAGTGTGAAAAGGATGAATCAGGCAAAGCTTTGTGAAACAAGAATGGCACACTGGTTCTACATCTAAACTCTTGAAGGTGTTTTTTTAAACGTTTGTCAGCTAATCTGTATCTGTTTGGAGATCGTCTCATCACCACCTAGTCATCTGGGCTCCCGACCTATGACCAATGTTATAATCCAAACAGGTAGAGTTAGCATAAACACTCCACCTGTGTGTATGTGTGCACGCCTTCAAGTCAGCTTATGGCAATCCCTTGGTGTTTTCTTATGGCAACCCCATGGTTTTGCCAGTTTCTTCCTCTGAGGTATATCTTACAGCACCTGATACTCCCATCACTGCTTAGCTTCCAAGATCAGATGGAATCTGGTGCATTTATGGTATTTAGGCACACTTCACTTAAGCACTCTTAGAGTCTTTACAGACTTCCAGAAATAATGCAGCTTGAGGCCATTTTAACTGTCCTGGCTCAGTGCTAGGGAATCATGGGAATTGTAAGGTTTTTTCTTAGACATTGAACCTTCTCTGTCAGAGAGCTCTGGTGGCACAATAAACTACCGTTCCCATGATTCCCTAGCACTGAGCCAGGGCAGTTAAAGTGCACTCAAGTTGCATTATTTCTGTAGTCTGTAAAGGCCCTTAGTCTTGGAATGTCTGGATTTTTTTATATGGGAGAATGAACAGTCTCTTATTAAGCTATATATTAACTTTACATTATATGTAAGCCATTAAATGTATACACCATCACCGCCATCAGAATCTTTCACACTGTTCTTAGCCACTTTCACTAAGAGGTATTATATATTAATAAGGAACGGAACCTTTCCTTCTAGTAGGCATCACTATAATAAAAATATAAAGACACTGAAAAATTGTGTAAAAAC
>CM034706.1:94904139-94938565 GCA_020142125.1 Phrynosoma platyrhinos
GGCGAGTATATCCCAAACTCTATATTTTGGCTGGGAAAGTTTGGGGGTCGTCTTATACGCCCAGTCGTCTTATGCACCGGGAAATACGGTACTTTGTTATTATTTTACGCTGTTTTCATTTTGACTAGTCCATCTGTGATAATTAATCTTAATCTGATAATTAAGTATAACTTCCAGTCAGACCTGACATTAACTAGGTCATTCAAAATTATATTGCCAACTTGAGTTGGTTTAAAGCTTAAAACTTTGGAAGAGTGCAATATATGGAATATATATTAGCTGTTCTTGGGTAATAATCATTATGTATGCCAACCTTTTCAATTCCATTCTGACTGACAGTTGCCAATCTGATTCTTAAAATCTTCTCATTGTAGTTGGATATTCTTACTCTGCTGTATAAGACTGTCTAGAGCTTTGGAGTTCTATATATAAGCAGTGGCTTAGTGGTTAAGATGCCAGTTTTGATGATCTGAAGATCGAAAGGTTGGCAGTTCGAGGCCCGAGTGCTGCATGATGAGGTGAGCTCCTGTCACTAGTCCCAGCTTCTGCCAACCTGGCAGTTTGAAAGCATGCAAATGCAAGTAGATAGATAGGTATGACTTCTCAGTGGGAAGGTAAACAGTGTTTGATGCAGCCATGCTGGCCATATGACTACCAGAGCAGTCCTCAGACAACGCTGGCTCTTCAGCTTAGAAACAGAGATGAGCACCACCCCCTACAGTCAGTTATGACTACACATTCATGTCAAGAGACTACCTTTAATTTATTAGCAATATACTCATGACACAGCTCTGTATTCCATTAAGGAGCTGGGAACTGTTTTCTCAGTGTTCAGCTAACATCTGGAGAATAGCTTAAAGGACTGAAGTTGAATGGAATCCAGGAAAGATGGAGGTGGTATTATGACAAGAGGACCATAATCACCAGCAGTCAGTAGGTTTCTGTGAGCCCTCACAAGGAGTCTCATAATTCTGTAGTCCTGTTGGATCCAACAGCATACCTAGATTATTAGGTGGCAATGTCCTGGAGTGTTTTTCATACATAATAGCTAGTATGAAGACCACACCCTTAATTAGAGAACTCTCACTATCAGTGGTTTTGTAACCTGACTACGGCTGTGAAGAAGGGATGTTCTCAGAAACGATTTGGAAACCTCATGTGAGGCAATACACTGCATCTCACTTTTAAAAATAAATGTGAAGAGGCAGGAGTATATTTCACCCAATTCTGCAGCAGTTTCAGTGACGTCTTATTCAACCTCTAGATGCAGTTCTAGTCTATTCAGTTCAGTCTGATATAATCTCTCAACTTTTTGCAATCCAGACTTTTACATGCTTTTGAAACTATCTCTCACTGTTTAATATCTTCCTTTTGTTCCCTGCTTTGAGTTCAATTGCCGCAGAACATCAGATTCACCTCTGCAAGGAACAGGACTTTCTTTAAATGGCTCTGTGACATAATCTGGGGGGGGGGGGAGCTTCACTAGAATGCATTTGATGGTTCTCAAAAGGAGAGCTTTTGGAAGCTGATTGAGGATCATTTCTGGGAAATAACAGAAGATGGTTTGCCTGTTCTGTTGTGGGTTTTAGCACTTTTTTAACAAGACAGTTGAAGGCGTGTTGTGATCGATCTCAAGCTCAGGAGGTGTAAGTGGCCTGAACAGCCTCAAATAAATTGAGTTTCTGATGGAACAATTAGGTGCTTTCAGCAGAGAGCAGCTAGAAGGCAATCTTTGGGTTTAAACGTTCATCTTTTATTGGGATTCAAGAACCAAATAGGATTTCAGACTTCAGCTCATTGTTTCTAAACAGTGTATCTCTTCTGAGTATAAATAATAGAAAACTGGAACATATCTGTCTTTGAATGTGTTATCATATGATCATAGATATTATTGCATGTTACATAACTGCCTTATATAATACTTAAGCTATTGTGTGGAATTTACTATAGCTTCCTCTTGGAGGCATAACTGTGCTGAAGAAATCTGTAGCTGCTGCATTTCAGAATTTACCACTACCTCCCTTCCACAGCTGGCAGCCCCAGAATTAAGACCCTGAAGAGATATTTTAATCCTTTGCATCCTTTCCAGCTATGGTTCCAATTCAGACACCTTGCCACCCCACCCCACCCATGCTGTTAGCAGTGAAATTAAATTACCATTACTGTGAATTGGGAACTTTCTTTCCCATGCAAACAGCAGGTGTTGAAGGTCCTGATCCAGATCAGGGCAGAAAGCTGAAGCCCTCTCACTAGGTTCCTAATTCAGATCTGTGTGGGGAGGTTGTTCTTAATTGATTTTTTTCTTTTTAAGAAAACAAATGCTAACTGAATGGATGTCTACTTTAATGGTGCCCAAACGTTGGTCCTCCAGGTGTCTTGGACTTCACATTCCAGAATTACTTACTGTTGACCAAGCCTGCTAAGGCTTCTGGGAGTAGAAGCCCAAAACATTTAGAGGACCAAAGTTCAGGAATCACTGGTCTGCTTTAACCCCTCGTTTCTGTATATCTAGTAAATATGCATGCTGAACTAAATAAAGCAAAAAGAGAACATTTGCCTTTTTAAAACTTACTGCTAGTTTCCTTTTCTTCTTGGGAAAGTAGTTCCAATACCAACAAGGACAGACTGGATTCTTGACAGGAGGAATGATGAAGTCACTCACTCAGGCAAAATGTAAAATGCATTTATCTGGATTCTGTTGCCTAGTTTGGGATTTGGTGCTCACTTTATTACATTATATCCTCTTAGGGAGGGAGAATCCCTTTAAAAAAACAAAATGAAACAAAATTTTGTTCCATCTCCACAACAGTATAAAACAGTTAACAACAGATATGTACTGCCATCTGTTTTGTGAGTAAAGTTCAGAACAGATTGAATGTCACCAGACTTCGAATTCATTTGGGAGATCAAGGATACATCAAGAGTTATCAAAAGCCATCTCTAGTCCAGAATCCTGTTTCCTACAGTGGCATCTGGCAAAATTCCTCTGCTACCATGTTGCACAACTTCCATCCTGCATGACACCATCCTCTGTTTCCAAAGTGAAATGTGGCCCAGTGTTATACCTGTAGTGATAATATAAACTGCACTTCATGATTTGCAACCATGTTTTTTGCCAGTTATCTCTCTTTTTGATTATGTGATGTAATTCTGTCTTCATTGTCTTTTTGTTTTGGAAGGAAATTCATAAATTGTGAACTGCTCTTTAATACATAGTAGTATATAAATACTTGATTAGCCCTTTTGCTGTGTGCCTTCAAGTCATTTCTGACTTATGGTGACCCTAAGGCACACCTATCATGGGGTTTTCTTGGCAAGATTAGTACAGAGGAAGTTTGCCATTCCCCTGAGGCTGAGAGCATGTGACTTGCCATGATCACCAGGGTTTAAAAATACTGACACTGTTTGAATTGTGAGGGATTTTCTGTTCCTAATGCTTCAGGGGAAGGCAATGACAAACCTCCTCTGAACAGATCTTTAGAGTCACCATAAGTAAAAAATGACTTGAAGGCACACAATAACAACAATCAATATTCCAGTCGATTGCATGGTATCAAAATGTTGCATATCCAAAGGAGTGTTTGTGGGCAAGATTAAATGAGTTCCACACATCCTTACAGAGCTATAAAACAATTTTTGGTTATAAAAATATAACCAAATCAAATAAAATAAAACATACAGTACTCATATTGTGGAGCATGCCCAAACTCTATTGAATTCCAGTGTACCCCCATGGAAGAAGTCTTAATTCTCCTGCATAAAGCCACCTACTGACAAACCAGTTATGTGAAGTCGTAGGCTTTCATGGCCGGCATACATAGTTTTTTTGTGGGTTTTTTCGGGCTGTGTGGCCATGTTCTGAAAGAGTCTTTCTGACGTTTCGCCAGCATCTGTGGCTAGCATCTTCAGAGAAAAGAAGGTGACACTTTTCTCTGAAGATGCTAGCCACAGATGCTGGCGAAACGTCAGAAAGAAACTCTTTCAGAACATGGCCACACAGCCCGAAAAAACCCACAAAAAACCAGTTATGCTTTTAAAAGGGCACAGTTGTTTTTTGTTTTGTTTTTTGGTCCCACTATATTACTTGGGTAAGTAGATTTGTGGGGACTTCTCTTGTTTTCCCTCAGCTTTTTGTTAATCGTTTGATAGACAATATATGTTTGTGGCAAGTGTCTGGAACTGAAGGTTTTGCTTACAACTATACAGGTAAAAATGACATAGAATGACTACATTGTAGGTCTGCTTCTGTTTTTATTCTGCAACAAAATGGGATGAAAATATTTGATTGCAGGGCAGGAAGTTTTTGAATTCTAATCACATTCAGTCTTAACATTGGTGCAGGCATAATGGTCAATAGATGTTTGTGTCTGAAAAGAGAAGGGAAGGGAACAGGATTCTTGAACAAGAAGGTTGAAGTATATATCCAGTTTATCTTCTTCTTTGATATTTAAGGGTTTTATTGTTGTTTTTGAAACAAAGTTATTGTCAATCCCAGCCCACCGACATCTCCCAGATGTTGCTCTCCCACAACCTTCCCACAGTGATCCCACTTACAAAAATCTAACTTATGTTTAATTCTATTGCTTAAATCATTCTTACTTATATACACACACATTGAGCCAAGATATGAATATAAACATACTCAGACCAGACAACCACATTATGGGTGTGGTGGGAGAGATGAGAAGAAAGAAGGCGACACTGAATGAAGGTACATTAGGTCAACCCTCAAAACAGTTCAACAAGAGTGACCATATATTTTTTTAAAAAAATTGCTGTCTTGTGGAATGTTACATTCTTCTTAAGCAGCTTTAAGTGATCTGAAATGTTGCAACTGCACTTGATTTTACACACAAAGATTTATTCAACCTCTTCCCCATCCCATACACCAGGGGTAGGCAACCTTTCCCCTTTAAGGGCCGAGGGACTTCAGCTCCCAGAAGCCTCTGCCATGTTGGCCAGTAGTCCCATGTTGGCCAATAGCTCCTGGGATTCTGGGAGCTGAAGACCCTCAGCCCTTAAAAGCGAAAGGTTGCCTACCCCTGCCATACACACAACACACTCTTCTTATGCAGTTCACCCAAAAGCAGTTATCATTACAGTCGCCCCTCCATTTTCGCGGAGGATCTGTTCCAGACCCCCCCCCCTGCAAAAACGGAAAATTGCCAGTATTCACGTCCAATTGGCTTCAGTGGTGGTGCGTGCCCCATTTGTCCCCCTCCGTTTGCTGCCTGCGAACAAGAGAGGGATGCAGACTCAAAGTCCACAAAAAACGGAGGGCCGATGTATATCAAATTGCTCAGAAGGCGAAACACTTAAAATTCTAGTATCTGACGTTATCTCTTGACAAGATTTATTATTGAGATTCTGCTGTTACAACCTGGCAATTAAGAAGTATTGGCAAATGTAAACATATTATTGATGTCAAGTTTTTAAAAGCACAAGATTGATTAACATCCCAGAGGAATGGTAACAAAAACAGACTGAGGGTAATAGCCATCAATAAATAGTCAGCAGTGACAAATTAAAATGATGAGGCTGCTAAGAAACAATGTATATTCTATTAAAATGTAGATCCTTTAAATACAAATGCTGAATCTTACCATCTACATTTCTTTTAATTTAAAAATGGATAGGTTTATACCACCTCAATTAAATTTGTAATGTATGTAAGTAATCTTGTCATAGTCTACATTTTTCAGTTTTTAGATAAATTAAATTTAGTTAATTTAGGTAATTTAAAGAATAGTTGCTTTGAATAATTTTTAGTTGTTTTTCCATGTTTCTAATTCTTTAATGTCAGTGTGTATTACTGCCCCATTCTATAGATCAGGAATGGGCAAAGTATGATCCAGGTTGCATGCAGTACATCAAAGGTCCCCATGCATCCAACATCATATGAACTTTATCGCTTCAGAAAACAAAGTGGAAACAGTCAGAGAGAACAGCTCCCTCTGTGTGCAACTGCATGAAGTTGTAGCGCTTCAGTTCTCTTCTCACAGGAGACAGATGCAAAAGCACTTTTTTTTCATGTGGAAAAAAGCATTTGACAACAGACACACTTTCACAACTTTTCTGCAGGAAGAGAACTGAAGCACTATGACATCATGCAGTAAGCCACAGAGAAAGCCACTATTCTCCAGCTCAATTTCTGCTTTGTTTTCTTGTGTGATGAGGCTTTCACACACATACGCACACTGTCCAAAAAGGTGAACAGAGCCTCCAAGCTTCAGCTTGGGGCAGCTTTAGCCAATTGGCCATTTTTGAGAAGGTACCTAAATGCCCTAAAGGCACCAGATTATGTTTGATCTTGGAAGCTAAGCAGGGTCAGCCCTGGTTAGTACTTGGTTGGGAAATTACCAGGTACTAGGTGCTGTAGGCTATACAGTTGGTCCTCTGTATCCACAGATTCAACCATCCACAGCTTGAAAATAAGTTTTAAAATCCAAAAAGCAAGCCTTAATTTTGCCATCCACTAATTTGGTTATCCAGGGAGAGTCCTATAACCAAACCCCAGCAGATGCCAAGGGCCCACTGTATTTCAGAGAAAGGAACTGACAAAATCAGCTCTGAGTATTCCTTGCTTAAGAAATCCCTATGAAATTCATAAGTCAACAGATTACCTGAAGGCACATGTGCACATGCATGCACACCTCTTTTTCAGGCCTGTGTAGGCTTTTTGTTTTTCAGACCTTACAAGCCTGGATTTATTTTCTCTTTTTCTTAATAGGAAGTGACCGTGTCAACCGTGTCAAGCAAAAGGTCTGGGCAGGCTAAAAAAAAAGTTGAGCTGGTAGCTTAAAATGCCCGAAAGTGTGGTGAATTGGCTAGTAACATCATACTTCAAGGTCTATGGGAGCTGCCCTCCATTTTGGTAGATTGGGGGCATGGGGTGACAGTGGAGGATGCTACTCTCCAAGTTCCCACAGGGGACCAGTAAGGACCACCAATCCCTGGTAGTTTCCAGCCATGCTGTAAACATTCATCTACAACAGCAGGTATATGCATAATTTTCCATGCAAAGTTATCTTTACATTCACTTCTGAACCAATGACTGTTACAGGGTTGGAGAGTCCAGAAAGGAGAATAAGTTTGTAAAAGAGAGCCTTAGTGGTAAGATGCAGGGGAGGAGGTGTTCAGGAGCCTCTCTTCTTTTGTTTCAGAAACTCTGTAAAGTTTGATGCACGCTGATGGTATTGCCTCAGGGAGTGGTAACCTGATGATGACCTTCAGCCATTTTGAATTGTAGTTCCATAATCCTTGAGCATTGGTGAAGATATGTTTTTTTAAATAATAATAACCCTCCCTTCCCCCATCATAAGGGAGGGGGCATGGGATCTTCCATCTTTTTATTTTCCTTAGTAAAGTTTTCTGTTACCTCCTTTCTGTTTCCTGTTACTTTCCCTGATGTTTCCACACCAGAATGTCTGTAAAGGTAATTTATGTCTCCTGTATGTGATGTGTAGATGTTGTAAGCTGTCTGTGCCATCTTAAGTAGTGGTGTTATTCCTTCCCACCATCACCAGTCACTTATCTGTGTGTATGTAGGCATGCTTATTTTCTAAGGAAATTATTTGGTAGTTGTGAAATGAAAAGACAGCTATAGCTTCCCAGCTAAAAGCCTTGAAATTAAGATGGAGGTATCTGCAGTTCTCAAATAAATGTCCAACAGGCTTGAAACCAGAGTTCTGCTTCTGGCCTCTCTCTTTCTCTTTCTTTCTCCCATCCCACACATGAATAAAAACAAGGGGAAGGGAAGAGCTGGGACATGAAGGTAATGGAGATGACCTTTAATGTTGGGGCCTTTGGATCAAATGTAAGTTGGCATTAAAATTTTCTAATAAATTCCCTGCTGAATCCCTAGGTGGGTTTTTTCCTCCTGCCCTCAAAGTTAATTCAATAAGGTCACAATAAAGCAAGTGCTGTCTGTGCTATTGTAATTGCTCTCAGCAGGCTGGTAATACCAGTGAACAGAATCGCCAGCTACTGTGCTTTTATTGCTCTCCCCGGCTAGGCCTCTAGTCCTTCTTATTGCTCCTTACCTCCATCCACTCCTTCCATTCCAGTCCTAATGATGTCAAAAATGCTTTTTGCTCTTAATACCGTTCCTCTATCCCCTCCCTCTTTTCATTTCTTCTACAATGGTTTTCACAGTGGTGTTCCCAAGCATTCTTTCCATTATAGGCAACAGTAAGCATAATTAAAAACCTAGTAGAATAATTGGAGATCTGCTTTCCTTTTTTTCTGCTTTTTTTATTTTTTTATTTTCAAGTCTTTATAAGATAGTCAAACATTACAGTGCAATATAACAAATATAACAATAACCATAGGATATGATGTTACTCAGTGATCATTAGTTTGCAGGATTCCGTGAATGGAATTAGTCTGGAGTCAGTTCAGTCTTTGCGTTGAGTTGTAAAGTGTGCTTCTGGAAGTTGCTGTGAGAGTCTGGAGGTTAGAGGTGGTGTGAAGGTTCATTTACATATTCCATAAAGAGCCCCCAATCCTCATAAAAAGTGTCCTGTTTTGAATGTCAGTTACAAAGTGTCATTGTAGTGGAAAGTTTTTCCATTAACAATAGGTTCCATACCCTTTCCCACCAACAGATCCCTGTGTTTCCAACATTTAGCCACCTCAAGTCTCGCAACTGTGATGAAAAAAGCATTCAGTTTTCTATACTTAAGTGTGGCATTTCTATCAATAAACACTAAGTAAAATCAGAGCCGGACAAAAGTACAGGGTTTGGCATGTAATACAGGATATCTGGTATAGAACTAGGTGCCAAAATTCCTGTATCTTGAGGCATTCAACACACATATGGATATAGGAGCCAGTGTCCTTGCATCCTCTCCAGCAGCTCATTGGGAGACTTCATACTATTTTTGATAACAGCATGGATGAGGATAAAGTACCACCTATGTATAATTTTGAGGAAGTTTTCCCTTGTGGCTGCTGACCTAGACTTAAATGAGGGTGAGGACCATATATGTGTCCATGTGGATTCCGTTATTGATAGCTTTAATTCCGATTGCCGGGGAAAAAGGAAAGACTGGCCCGTCCATAGGTGTGTTCCAGCAAATGACTGTATGCATATGCTGTGATTCCTTTAGTCTGGGCTGCAGTTTCTTTACAAAAAAATCTCATATTAGGTGAGTGGCCGTGAGAATTCCCCTATGGGGCCTAATCTTGATATGAAGGAGGTGAGTTGGAGCATTTGGAACCAAGTTCGGTCCATAGTTTGGAAAGACGTTTTTAAAACATCAGGAGATATATTGTTCTGCTTTTTTTAAAAAAAAAGTCATCTTCTGTGGATCTCGGGTCAGTCAAATTAGATTTTTAATCACATATGCTATTTTTAAAAATTGCAACACAGTGGTGCTTATTATTATTATTCATTAGTGCCTCAGAAATATGAAAGTTGTGCTCTGTTTTGAGTGATGAATTATTCCTAATGACTGTGCTAAGGAGCCCAACAGGTTGAGGGTTGAACAGGAAGTGCTAATACACTGCCATTGTTGTTTTCATTAGTGCTCTATATTGTCTTAAAGTACAAGTTGCAGACTCTCTCAGAAGGATTTGACAACTTTACTTGCTTGTGTTGGGATAATGTCAGGAAGCAAGGGTAGAAATGAAATTTGTTGGATTGCCATTTCCTTACATAAATATTCATTTTGCAAGTTAGCAACAGGATGAAGCACATCATACCTTGAAAATCCATAAATATCCAAGTCTAGTATATGAATTTCCTTGCAAAAAGAAAATAAATGTCTTACAACCTGCTCTAGGACTGAAGCAGGGTGGCGATGCCTGCATGATCTAAGAAGGGCAATGAAAGATTTTCCCATCCTTCTGAGGAAGGATGTCTACTCAGCCTTCTATGGCAGACTTAGGGGATCATTCTGAAGATCAATAAATGGAACCAGGTGCTAAATAGTGGGCTGGACATACACTTAGACCAGGGGTCAGCAACCTATGACCCACAGGCTGCACCCAGCCCGCCGACCCCCGCTGACTGACCCCCACTGATCGCCGCCGTGCCGCCACCACACACGTCGCGTCTGCTCTTTTGTTTGCCAAAACGGCGGCCACGACTCGTTTGCACATGCGCAGTACTCCTGTGCATGTGCAAACGAGCCACAGCAACCATTTTGGCAAACAAAATGGTGGCCGTGACACGCGCGGCGGTGGTGCAGCGAAAGTGCATGCGACGGTGGGGACCGCACGCATGCCGCCATTCCCCTCCCCCCAGGCCTGGCGGAAGACCTGGGGACCAGCGACTGGCCCCAGGTAAGTAAATCTTGCTGACCCTTGACTTAGACCAGGGATAGGCAACCTAAGGCCCCCTGAGGCCTTTGGACTGGCCCCAGGCCAGTCCTGCTGCCGCCCGCCATGATGATATTGATTATTGTTGTTATTACTTGTTCTTGGGGTTTTCTTGGCAAAATCTCCACAGGGGTTTTGCCATGGCTTTTCTGGGGCTGAGAGAGTGTGCATGCATATTTTTTAATTTTTTTCTTTAAAAAATTAAAAATATTTTTATGTTTATTTATTTGTTTATTTATTTATTTTTGGTGCTTCGGCCCCCCAATTGTCTGAGGGACAGCAACCCGGCCCCCGGCTCAAAAAGGTTGCCTACCCCTGACTTAGACAGTGGCATCACTCCCAGCCAGGTTTCTATAAAGCAAGCCAGGTTGGCATCCTCATCTAAAAGGAGATCGTAAATAATAGGCGTCTTATTTTTGACCGACCTGGCATTGCAGAGGAGCAAGGTAAGGTTCTGTGGAATGGTTGGTATGCACTCCAATCCATTCCTGGGAACAAAGTGAACTGAAGGCAGGATAGCTTTCAAACAGTGATTCCACCTTCTTTTGTAACATCTATTCACTCTATTCCCACCATACCTCCCTTTCCCTCACACAATTCGAATTTCCACCCCCAGACCATTCCCAGCCTCTGCTGATATAGGAGCCAATGGAACCAAATGACCCTCCCAACCACACTGCTGCTGTGGCAGTCCCAGTTAAAAAAAGGGCAGGCTGAGCTAAAAAGCCCTGCTAAGGCCCAGCTCTCAACCGCTGCAGCCAGAGGTAGGAGGGAGTGGGTGGGTTAAGTGTCGTCCCGGCTCCACTCCCAGCTCCTCCCTACCGCCGTGGGATCCCAGGTGGTGTGGTGGATGGGCAGGACGGGCTAGATGGAGAAGCCTCGCCGCCACTGCAGTTCGAGGAGGAAGGGTGTGGGTTGTTAAGTGTCCACCCCTGTATAACAAAAGAATGGACAATAGTCCCCATCCGAGTTTTGCTCAGCCCCGCTGCCGTCGCCGCGCCACCAGAGAAGGTGGAACTTGGCAGGCTTTTGGCCTCCACCCAGGACTTTGGGGCAGGAGGGGCGAACGCTTGCCCTTCCTGACTACTCCTTCGCCAGGCTTGTTCCCTGGGGAGAAAACCTGGAGATGGAGGAGCAGGAGGTCCGAACGCACCCCTTCTGTCCCTTGGGCTGAGAACATGTGACTTGCCCAAGGTCACCCAGTGGGTTTCATGGCTGAACTGGGAATTGGACCCTGATCTCCAGAGTTGTTGTCTGCCAGGTCCAAGCAGTCTATTTGTCCTAGCCCTTACTAGTTGTACAGCCATCACAACTGCTGCCTTTTTTCTTTCTATCACTACTAATCACCGCATAGTGCATGAAAAAGATTCCATTCCATAAGTCCTTAGTCCAATGTTCTCATGTGCTGTAGGTCTTTTGAGATGCCTGAGGTAGCCCACATAGCTGCTATAATTACTGAATTTCATTATCTTCTAGGGTTTTTCTCCTTTGCAAAAATTTCTGGTAACAATTTCCAAAGAGGTACATTTCTCTCCAGAGTGTTCTCTCCTTTTTAATTAATTTGGCCGGGCACAGAAAAGCACAGAACTCAAAAGGCAGACAAAAGAAGGACACCTCACAGAGACAAATGAAAATGGATCCCTCTTAGTCTTCTTTTATGTAAAATCTTCTCTTTCTTTTTTTAATAATTAGTATTCAAGTTCAAAGAACTTTGGTATCTGGAAGAACTGGGCTACATGAACTGAACTATAGCACCACGTTGTATTGATCTTCTTGGCGGTTTTCCCAGAATTATATCTGTGGATTGTGCTTGGGGGCCTAACATAAAGCAGCAACACATTTAAGGAAAGATTCAAACCCTGAGAAGGGTTCAGTTTGATGACACTTTTTACATCAATATCTGTATTTTCTATTATCACTGTGATTAAAATCATGCTGAGGTGGTGCTCAAGATCTCTGTTTCAGGAAACAACTATTCTTTATAGAAAAGTCATTGTATGTCTCTGGCCCTTAAAAATAGAGGTGTGTGAGTGTGAAAAATTGCCAAATTGGGGAATAAAATATTACCAGTTGAACAAGCATGAGTAAATTATTTCCCCCCAATAAAAACCTGTCACAATATATACATGAACTATATTATAAGATAGAGGTTAAGTTTCAGTATAGAACTTTAGTGTCAATAATGAATTGTACTGGTTGAGAACTATGATATGGCTCACACATGTCTGTAACTTGACTTCTTGTAACATCATTACTCAACACTTAATGGCTCTCATCTAAATATGAAAAGTGAGTCCATCCAAGAGCCTTGTCTTGGGGTTAGATAATAGGGGTTGGATAATAGAAGTGTTTTGTTGGTTGTCCTTGAGCATTAACGTTTTTATGCAAGTCTCCTGTTGATGCCATTGCCATCAAATAGATTGCATTTGTAAGCCTCCTGTTTATCTGTAAGAGTTCAAGTATGCCATAGCTGGGAAGATATAAACAGATTTATTTATTTTTACTACTTGCTCTCATGTGCTTAGAAAAGCGAAATTTAAAAGGCACTAAACAGCCAAAGTCCTTCCAGGGAAGGGAGAGAATATCTGAAATCAACTTTGGTTGATGGCAACTTGGCCTGGATCAGTCTTCCATCACCCCAGAAACATACAAGTGCTAAAGCTTACATCTGAGTGCTCAAGTGCAACAGCCAAATGCCTAAGATGTTGCTGTGTGCTAAACACTAATGTTATGTTATTGATATATGGATGGATTAGGATTTTAAAAAAGCACATTCATCCCTTGTAAATCGTGGGGGATCCGTTCCGGACCCCCCACAAGTTATGAGGGTTGCGTATATTCAAGCCCCATTGGCTTGAATGGGGTGCACCCACTCATGCACCCCATTCATGCTAATGATGGTCGCCCCTCCACGGATTTCCAAGTCCGTGGATTTCAAGTCTGCGGACTTGGAGGGGTGACTACATCTCGATGTTGAAATTGCTGGCTTGTTTTGTGTACTTTCGCAAGCCCCTGATATGAGAAAATGATTTGCAGTTAGAGTCTCTTCTGTCTTTTTCATGCATTGGAAGAAGGTGGATTGTGAAATCACTTACCATGATCAATTCACCTTTAAGGTGCTGCAGGACTCTTTCATGTTTGTATAGCAGATGTGGCTCCCAAAGTGACCACACATGAGCTAACTCTAAAATTAGATATACCAGTCCACCTTATTTTGCCTTTTGCCCATAAGGAACCTATAATTTGAAAAGCTTGTGGTTGTAACCTACTAAAGCCTTTCTAATACAGTGTAAGGAAGGCTGAGAGAAACTTTGTGTCTTATAACACAGAAGGATAAATCAAAATCATCATGATGAGTCCTTGGTGAAATGTATGAAATGTGCTTCAGAAAAGTACCTTGTTATGCCAGAAGCATGATAACAGAAATAATTCACGTGTAGCTCCCCATGTTTCACTGCCTTCTATAAAGTTATCCTTGCAATCCTCTTTTTAAACACAAAGACCTATTTCAGATTTAAGAAATCCGTCTTGATCTGAGGATTAAGGGATCACAAATCAGAGTCAAAGACAGTCAATATCAAGCCACTCTTGAAACAGAACTATTAAATACAATGGTAGTTAATGCAGAAGATGGACTACAGCTAACCTATTGCTATTTCCACGTTCTGTGGTGGTTTTCATCTCTGGGTTAGTAAGCAGAGATTAAGTACAGTTTCTTAATGGGAATCTATGCTTGATAAACCTTGGAAGTGTTCTGTTACAGTGAATGAGTGGAGGTAGTGTTTGTTCCCTTATCTAAACAATGAAGACAGACTGCTGTATCTGGCAAGCTAAAGTGATCTTGGTTATGATATGGTCAGGGGATTAAAATAAATAATTTATTATGGGCATGCTAACAATTTGCCAGAGTTTTCTCTGTTACTTCTAAAAGTGGTTCCCCCTTTTGAATCAAAGAAAGCATTCTAGAACCTCTCAAAAATATTTCCAGCTAACAAATTTCACAAGTCTATCCCTGTACTGAGCTCTCCCTTTTCCACTTAGGAAACTTGATGCTCCCCCCCCCCCCGATCTGTTACTTGTGATTAGGCCTAACTGGCCCATATGATACCATATCTCCATGAAGCATTTTCCTAGTGCTAAATTAAAGGGCCGGTGGACTTGCATGATTGCAAAGCTGAACCAAAATCAATGATGGGAGTCAAAGAAACTACCGTATATACTTGACTATAAGTCGACCTCATGTATAGGTCAAGGACAGATTTTGGTGCCAAAATGATAGATTTTGATATGACACGTGGATAAGTTGAGGGTAAAACTTAAAGGGGATGTAAGAGGGGAATATAACAAAGGATGTAAAGAATGAAGCAAAGGAAAACAATGCCAAAGAACAATTCCAGCAGGCATAACTGTTTGTGCTCATACTAAAGGCTGGATGGATGAGAGAGCAGAGTAGGGTCAGTGCTTCCAAAACAGATTACAGTACTCTCTTGCCTTTCACCAGGGAATGGTTCCTTATTTTAAAATAAGAGTTAAAGTGCAATACTTGCATTGACCCATGGATAAGTCGACTCAGGTTTTTAGGATAAATTTTTACCTTAATTTCTAGACTTATACATGAGTATATACACTATCTCTCTTCGGTAGCATCTCTGATATCTCTAAGAAACCTCACAATTTAATGCCAGACCTTTTCTTTTCACTCACCATCCTACTTCACACTTGAGTGGCTACTAAGTAACTTGAATTGAAGACAGCCCACAGGGAGGCTTAATGGCCCCCAGCCATGCAGAGGTTCTTAATGACTCATTGACTAACAATTTGAGCACCTGACATCAGGACTGTCTTGACCCTGTGCATGGTCTTGCTGAAATTAATAGTGCTGAATGATTAAACTGTAATTTATCAGCCTCACAATGATGACTGCAGCTTCCTGGAGAGAGGAACTGATTGTATGTTAAAACAATTGCCACCTATTCCTTCCCCTAACCATATTTATTCTAAGGGGAATGGACATCTGCAGAAAAAGCAAATACGCTAAGTCATTCCTTTTTATACAGAGGTAATTTTTAAAAGTTCTTGGGGTAGTGCAGTGATACGAATTCTTAGCATTCAGTTACGTTTACCCACTCTTCCAAGTTGGATTAAATTAAATCTTAAACCACAAAAACTGGCTTTCAGTTTTCTATGAACATTTTTTTTTATATATAAATCCAGCCTCTCAGCTCTTCTCTTAGCTTTCTACCAGCTGTCAAAAGCCAATCCAATATATTTCCAACAAGTTGTCTAGAAAATGTCCAATTGATGTGCTAGCATAGCACTGGATCTATAGCATATTTCATACAACAACACTGCATTTATTTCTTAATAAACTGATAGTAGGTTACCTGCCAGAATGTGTTCCTGTTTAGCTCTCACTAACTCAATATCTCATCTACCAAGGCAAAATAAGGGGGCAAGTTTGGAAATACTGTGATTTGCTATAAAATTAAATTGTCTCATTAGCACATATTCTTGCTGTACTGTTACTTCCTATAGACACATACACTTTTCTTCTTGCTCACTTACCACACAGGTAGATAACATATAGACTACATCTTCCATCTGCCTTTGCTAGCATAATCAGTAATGAAGGATGACAGGAGTTGCTGTTCAACAACCTCTGTTTACATTTTGTAAAGTGTAAACAGTTTACGCTTTCTACATTACTGCACCACACTTTTATAGTGCTGCTATTCCATTTTAACTGCTCTGGCTGCCTCCTGTTGCATTCTGGGATTTGCAGTTTAAGGTAGAGGTATTTAGAACTCTCAGTCAGAGAGCTCTTGGGTCTCACTGAACTACAAGCCTCAGAATGTAATAGGAGGCAGCCAGAGCAGTAAAAGTGGAATAGCAGCACTATAAGAGGGTAGTGTGGTAATCTAGTTGGTAAACCGCTTAGTACAGGGGTAGGCATCCTTTTTGAGCCGGCGGCCAGGTTGCTGTCCCTCAGACAATTGGGGGGCCGAAGCACAATAAATAAATAAATAAATAAATAAATAAATAAATAATTTTTTTAAAAAAAAATATGCATGCACACTCTCCCAGCCCCATAAAAGCCATGGCAAAGCCCCTGTGGAGATTTTGCCAAGAAAACCCCAAGAACAAGTAATAATAATAATAATCAATATCATCATGGCGGATGGCAGTGGGGGGGGCGGGGGCGGCGGCAGGACCGGCCTGGGGCCAGTCCAAAGGCCTCGGTGGGCCGCATCCGGCCCCTAACCCTGGCTTAGTACATCGGTAAGCGGTATACAAATGTACTTGCTATTGCTGGAGAATCACACGTTGCCCACTTCTGTCTTAAATTTTAACCGCAGTTCCAATGTAAAGTGGAACTGGAATATCTGGACTTGTATGCTCACATCTCCCTTTCTTTGAGACATCTACAGTAATGCACATAATATTCTTAGGCCTTTTCCAGATGGAGTATTTTGGGGTGTTATGAGCACTAAATTCAGCGCAGTTGACCCATCACAGTCTTGGTCTTGGTGTTGAATACTTGTGTGACATAGACTAAACAGAGACTGTACCAGAAAGGCCCACTATATTGTTTGATATTTTTTCCTCAAATTATTTTTATCCTTTCTAGTGTAGCACCTCAGAGCTAAATCATCTTTGGAACAATCTGTTGAAAGAGTCATTGGTGCTAAATGTCTCAGATAACCTGAAATCTTAAAAAGGTCTCTAAGATATTTTTTAAAATATCTGTGATTTGTGTATAAACCTGTTCCTAGCATAAATATGGAAAGCATAGCTATAAAGTACATCATTGGAGTTGTAACTCAGAGAACACACAGAGACCAAGCTGCCAAAAAACAAACAGTGATTTACATTTTTCTCACCACTGAAATCATTATCCAACTGTGCCTACACTGAGACTCTCTGTAACTAGGGGCCCATGCAGATATAACCTTTCTGATGTTGAGTTCACTGCAGTGTGTGACTATCCTATATCTTTGCATTAATAGTGGAAGTCTCCGTTCACACGGGAGGGGTTAACAAACAAAGCTCCTTCCTCTGCCATATTGTTTCATCCAATGCAAGAAGAAATGTTTTTTTAACACCTGAAGCTGCCTCATATGAGTCAAACAGACTAGCCTCGTATTGACAGATTTGTTTTGCTTTGTTTTAAACTGAAAATGTCAGGAAGATATTCTAGAGGCTTCTGCATGGAAAGCACATTTTCTAAACCTTAGGAGTAATTGTTTGCAAATAATGGGTTACAGTGGTCCCTCCACATTCACTGGGGTTAGGGATGAAGGACCTCCTTGAATGTGGAAAAACTGCGAATTAAAAAATACTATTCTTTTTACCTGAGAGAACACCTTTCTAGAAATCTCCAGGTCCTCCAGTGCAACATTTTAACATACAATCAGATCCTCTCTCTAGGAAGCTGCAGTCAGTCTGCCAGACGTTGATCATAGAATCATGCTGGAGGACCTACAAATGCCCAGAGAAGTGTTTTCTCTAGCACATTCTAGGTTTTCCAGCAAAACTCTGTGGTCTAGTGCTGACAGAGTTGCACTGGAGAACCTAATTCCTAGAGACAACATATAATTTAAAATCGCAAATAATCAAATCCTCAAAAGTCAAAGCCACAAATGTGGAGGGCCAACTGTACTTACAATTAATTATTCCCCCACAGGTACACATATGCACACAACAAAAAAAGGTATAAATAAATTGTAACTTAACAAGTATAATGCCCCTTTTGTGGTTTAACTAGCTTTTAAAATGGCTTTTAGTTATGCGAGATTGTGACTTCACTAAATAGAAGCAGAATATCTCATCATCCAAGTGCTGGTATATTCAGTGGCTCAGTGCTGTTCTCTGTTGTGGGTACTGAGGTGATGACAAGGTGGCTAGGAGAGTATATTTGTTTCTCATGGGGCAGTATTTTATAATATCCTGTTATTTTTTAAAGTAATTTTTTTAAAACCCAGTCAGTTTTGGTATTTTTGAGAAAAGTGAACGGTGACATTTAAAAACATAACAGAAACTAACTACCTTTAGGAGCTTACAAACTATAACTGTAACCAACTACTTTCAAAATTAATTTTGCTATTTCTGTTCTCTACCAATCACCTGTCATCTAAAGAACCCTACCAAAATTTACACCTATATTTCAATTTCAAATAGTTTTGTATTTACGTGATTTTGTCTGAAGAGAACTCTTTCTCATCTCATACTTTTTCATGCTTTGAGAGTATTAATTGTAAAAAGGAAATACTTGGAGAAGGCATATTTTCAATTATTTATCTTCATGGGTTACTCTGCACTAGAAATTGGCATTTGTTTATGCCAGCATATTATTTTCAATGTTGCCTTGTAAAAGGATTATTCTCCAGTTCCAAGAGACTTGACAGCTGTTGAGATCATGGAGCTGCAATTCTTTCATAAAATCATTCGCCAAATTGGATTAAACCAAGTTCTGTCCAAAGCAGAATGTAAAAATGTACTGTTCCAATGCAATTTTCTAAAGCTGAGGTCAAAATTAAATAACATAGTTCTCTTTTATCTCTGTACTCCTGCTTCGATCCACAGGAAGAGGCGGGATATATTTTTTATTATTATTATTATTATTATTATTATTATTATTATTATTATTATTATTATTATTATACAGTTGACCCTCAGTATCCATGGGGGACCCATTTGAGAACCACCACCATCCGCAGATACAAAAATCTGCAGATGCTCAAGTCCCATTGATCCCAATGGCAGCGTGGCCACGTGGCTATACCACCATTAGGGACAATAGAACTGACGTTCTTCCTCCCTCCTCTTCCAAGGTTTCTGCCCCAGGCCTTGGCTTCGGGAGCAGAGTCTGGAGCCCCATTGACCAGAGGGAGCCAGAGCCAGCATGGGGGCTTGGGGTGTTGGGCCTGGGGGACAGGGGGCTTCGAGACCCAAGCCTCAGCCCCGGCTCTGGGTCTCTCTGGCCAACAAGGCTCCAACCTCTGCCCCTGAAGCCAAGCTAAGCCCAGGGCAGAAGCTATGGAGGGGAAGGAAGGAAGGAAGGAGGAATGAGGACTTCAGTCCCATTGTCCCCAATGGTGGTGCAGTTGCGTGGCCACGCCACCATTGGGGTCAGTGTGGGCTAGCCATCTGGAGGTGCTCAAATTCGTTGATGGCAAATCCACGGATACGGAGTTCCCACTGTACTATGCCACTAGAAGTTGGATCTGCTGTGCTGTACAGAAACATTCAGCTGCCTTAAGGCTTTGATAGACATCATTTTGGTGTGCTTTTCATTAAAATGAGGAAAAAAATGTACCATTGTTAAATGAGTTGAATGGAAAAAATTGATTGAAAAGTGGTTTTACAATCAATTTCCAATAAAGGCTTTTAATTAGTAGTGTCCTGCTGCTGAGAAAGCATGTGCTTTCAACATATGGATTGAGAGAGAAGTTATGAGCCAGATGAAAGGAAGTCTTGCAAGCCAATCTGGTAAGATGTAGAAACAACTGCAGAAAAGAAAGAGAAGTGGAAGGAGGGGTAAGGTTGACTAGATACCAGTTGCATGTGCCTTGTAGCTCTCAGCAGTATGAATTTGGCATGCAGCCTATAGCTCAGGAGCTTTGTCTTCCTATATGTGTAATACATAAACACATGTAGTGCTGAATAAGTAATATACACAAGAGAGTTGGATCCCTGCCAGTTTATAGTCCAGTAATCAGTGTTTGTGATACTAGTAGTATATGTTTATTCAGTATATTGATATTTACAGACATGTAACAGCATAAATCTCAGGGAAACTTAATAATAGGTTTGGCAAACCCCCTGCTGAAGGAAAAAATTCAGTCCTGATGGCTTAAAATATCAGCAAAATATTGTGTTATATGTCTGCAGAAAACTGATTATGCATGTACAGAAGTGACATTTTCTTTTAACTGCCTATTTCCTACATTTAAAGAAACTGTGGCAAAACTGTGGTAAGATATACTGGGAGATTTTAAAGTATGACAGATGAATGTTACTTATTTGTAAAGTAAAGGGTCTGGCAACCTACGGCCCGTGGGCCGGTTCCGGCCCAGGTCCCGGTACTTACCGGCCCAGGCAGACCCCGCCGCCGCCACATGTTTTGGCCACCGTGCAGCCACGCACGCTGCGACTGTCATTTTGATTTCCAAAATGGCATCCGCAAGTGGCGGCCACCATTTTGTTCTCTAGAATGGCAGCCGTGACTCGGTTTGCGCATGTGCAGTACTCCTGCGCATGTGCAAACGTGTCGTGGCTGCCATTTTGGAAATCAAAATGACGGCCGCGACATGTGCGGAGGCGGCTGCGGCTGTACACGCCACAGCGGAGGCGGGCGTGGGGGTTGCACGCGGTGGCGGGAGCTGCACGCATGCGCGCACGCACGCCGCCATTCCCCCGCCTCGGCCCCCAGCTCAAAAAGGTTGCCTACCCCTGGTGAAGTATATTAATCATATATAATGAACATGCAATTAACGGGGGTGGGGGGTCCCATCCATTATGGTTTTCTCAGCCTGTTGTTGTATGCCTAAAAATGCTGAGGCTGTGATTACACAATTGTTAAAAGTAGATCTCTTTCTCTAGTTGAGGCAAAAAAATCCTTTTGCATGCTTTATTCCTCTGCTTATTCAAATCCTTTTAGCAGGACGTACAGCTTACATTCAGAAGAAGTGGTTTACTGTAGGAATGAGCATAGGCAAGCCTCAAGCTTAGACACATCTGCAGGATCAGAAGCTTTCAATTCCATTTTCAGTTAACGTGTTCAGCGTTATGCCTGAACCTAGACAAACTGTAGTAAGTAGGTGAACAAGTAAACGCCAAACTTTAGTTTGGCGAGCTGGCTTGTTTTAATAAACTACTGTATAGTTAAGCCAAGGTTTGTCTGGGCTTAGACATACCACTAAAATGCAATTAGTCAAAAACAGAAACCAAAGTTGTCAGTGTCCTCATGGCCAAGTTTTGAAAAAGATAGGAGAGAGAAAATGTACAAACCAAAGTATTATTGCAATAGTTTATAATTATTTTGGTTTTGTGAGAATCTGCACCACTGCTGAAGAATTAAACACATTTTAAAAAAATAAAGAGTCCTGTGACACCTGGAAGAGTAACAAATTCCTTATGGTATGAGCTTATGTGGACTATATAATCTATTTGCTGTTGGTTGTTTACTGTGACAGATAAACACCAATAGCCCTTCTGAGATAATTATATATTGGAGCTGCAGGTAGATAACTGACTTTTCTGATATGCTTTTATGTCTTTCACATTTTCTGTTAAGCTGATTGAAAATGCTGTCTCTAAAGGTTGTCATGAGTGCAGTCCAGATCTCATTACAGTCAGCTGAAATTTCTAGTAAAATTGAAATTTAATGCTGATTTCTCCAAGCTAAAATATATTCATTATCATTAGTTGATCAGTAGTGTGGTTCTGGAAATGGTTTCAACGTTACTACAGTAGTAAACAGCCAAACCTTTCATCATCTTTAGTGGCCAGATTAAAAAGTCTGGCACTATAGTTCCATGTGATTTGGTTGCCTAAGGAGAAGTCATCCATCAGCCCTTGAATAGCAACAAAAGTCTTGCCAAGCTGTGCTGGGGTCACCTATTGATTGCTAGTTTCTCTGAAGAGCTGCATTCTCATTGATCCATCTCCACTTATACTACCTCGCCTTTTACTCATTCATTATTGTTCTTCTTATCCCACTTGAGATTATGTTATATTTTAATGAGCTTTCCCTTCTGCTGAGATGTTAAACAGATACTTTTTTCAAGCTTTTCCACAGGATTCCCAGAAGCTGGATTATATTCATTTTTCTTATTTTCCCTTATCATTTATTTTTTCCTCTGGGCAGTGGAAATAGCCATTTTGACCCAGAGGAATTATGTGAGCCAATGTCTATAGGTATAAAAGTCTAAACTACGCAAGACAAATTGAGCTGTATCAATTTTGTATTTCTGCATATGGAGTAAAGAACGAGGGGATGAATTCATAGTAAAATCTTTCACCACTATATTGTATTTGTTTTTTTATTTTTACATACAACATTTCTACACTGTCCAATAGTCAATGCTCTCTTTCACTGAAAGATTTATTCAAAGTTATCTGGGTTGTTCACAGAATAGAATTTAAATCCATAAAACAGAGGAACAGAATAAAACATAGCATAAATCCCCATCAAATATTTAAAATAGTTACGGGAGAAAACCCAATCATAGAAACAAAGAGTTGGAAGAGAGCTCAAAGGCCATCAAGTCCAACCCCCTGCCATTCAGGAATACACAGTCAAAATACCACTACCCCAACAGATGGCTATCCAGCCTCCGTTTAAAAGCCTTAAAGATGGAGGACCCACCACACTCCAAGGCGGTATATTCCACTGTTAAACAGCTCTTACTGTCAGGAGGTTCTTCCTAATGTTGAGGTGGAGTCTCTTTTCCTGTAGCTTGAATCCTTTGCTCCAGGTTGTCCTATTCTCTGGAACTGCAGAAAAAAGGCTTGCTCTGCCTTCATTATGATATCCCTTCAAATATTTAAACAGGGCTATTACATCACCTCTTAACCATCTCTTCTCCAGGCTAAACATACCCAGCTCCCTAAATCCCTCCTCATAGGGCATGGTTTCCAGACCTTTCACCATTTTGGTCGCCCTCCTTTGGACACACTCCAGCTTCTCAATATCCTTTTTGAATTGTGGTGCCCAGAACTGGACACAGTATTCCACATGAAATCTGACCAAACCAGAATACAGTGGCACTGTTATTTCCCTTGGTCTAGACCAGGGGTAGGCAACCTTTCCCCTTTAAGGGTCGAGGGACTCCAGCTCCCAGAAGCCTCAGCCATGTTGGCCAATAGTCCCATGTTGGCCAATAGCTCCTGGGATTCTGGGAGCTGAAGTCCCTCATTTTGAATTTTGAACCTGTCCTCTGGGATATTAGCTACTCCTCTTAATTTAGTGTCATCTGTAGATTTGGTAAGCATGTCCTTTATTTTTTCATCCAAGTCATTGATTAAAATGTTGAATAGCACTAGGCCCAGGACAGAACTCTGTGGCACCCCACTGGTCACTTCTCTCCAGGATGATGATGATTTCTTACCTGCCTCTCCAGGTGGGGAACAGTACGGTAACAATTAACCAACAAATAATGTAAGTTAAAAGACATCAGTTTATTTATTTATTTATTTTGGAACAAGAAGAAACGTTTATTTTATTTTATTTTTAATTTTTCAAACTTTATTATTAAAAAAAAGAAAAAAGTTCCAGCAGATGACAGTTATAATTACAAACTTACAATCTTACAAGGATTCATATTTAAATTAAATTAAAGACATCAGTTAATTTAAAAGGATGACAAGGAGCCATTGGTGAGCATCCCCTGGGTTTTGTTGGAAACCCAACAATCGTACAGAGATTTTTAAAACTAAGCACAGATCTTACAAACTTAAATGACTGGGTTTCAGACCCATTCAAATGTTGCTTACATGTAAGACAGTAGTTAGACATTGAACAAAAATGACATATAAGAACACTGACAATAAAAGAACTATTATGGTATAGTTACTGTAGAGAAGTCTAGGTCTGTTTCCCCACTCAGCCATGAATCTGAGTGGACAGTCTTCTCACTAAGCCAAATCTGTCTTCCAGTATTGGTGTGAGATTTAAATACCACACTCAGATTCTTGCAAGAACTGATCTTTGCCAGCCAGATAGGTCAATAACTGATTAACTGTGGTGTGCCTACATTGGTCCTTACACTCATTTCAGGCTAGATTTGGTGGCTAAAAACCAAAATAGGTTCTTGGTTGATGAACAAAGTGGATCTGACTTGTTCCTTTCACAGTGGCTTTTTCAAAAACTGGGGGCCAGATCTCAATAAAAGAAGGGAAGCCCAGAGGAGATGAAACTGAAAATCCAAAAGAGGCAGGGGGGATTAAAGTCTGCAAAGACTGGCTTGGAAAATCTAATAAAGTCACTTTGTAAAAATGATTAAACGTTTCTGTACCTTCTTGCTGCACTAGTGCCCATGATGATGTAATTAGTGCCATGTGCCCTTTCCTTTATGCTTTCAAATAGGTTCTATTAATATTTAATAACATAGTAGACTCTCTGTTCAATTTCTTATAAAAGAAGAAAAGCTACAGTCAACCACAGTGTTGCCCTGCATTGAGAAGCCACATGATGATGACTAGTCTATGCTAAACCATATCAAATCAAATTTCCTGCTTCCCCTTATCAACCTAGCTAGCTAGAGTCGTCCACAGAAAACTATGGAATGCTTGATGGATCCAAAGGAACTACTATGGGAAAACAGGAATAATATGTGGCTGCCTTGACATCACCTATAGCACAGGGACAGTTTCAGTATAGGGCTATTACAGGTGCCCTCCATATGTGTTGGACTACAACCCCTATAACTCCAGACTACCAAGTTACCTACCCTGGTACAAGGCAGTACGCCTACTGGCAAGCATATACCTCACTGTTTTATTGCTTTATTTAAATTTAATTTGATTTTCTATATTTTACATCCCACTTTGTTGCCAAACCCTCAGGACTTGGCACTTCTGTACAGTGTGACCATATGGGTTGAGCCATTCACTTATCTCTTTCCCAAAATGTGGACATCTTTGGGGTCGCATCATCCTGAATCATCATGAAGGAGCTCCCAAATTCCTAGTTGTCTCTGTGAAGTGGGCAGAGGTGTGGGAAATCAAGACAACATCAAGGGAGAACCTGCAGAAATTTGCCAGAGATAAGCCCAGATGAGAAGAGCAACCATCATGAACTACTTAGAAAAATATACTTTCCTTTTTCTCCCCACTCATATTGCACATTCCTAGGCACATGTCAGCAGCAAAACATGCATCAGCTCAATAATGGTTTGGTCAAACTTTTTGCCCTGATCCTACAAGTGCCAAAGATGAGATCAGCAATTTATGCCCTTTAGACACTTTGCCTTTTCTATGTTAAAAGGACCTTTCGCCAGTGCATTGCTTGAGGAGAAGGCTGGATCTGTCATTCAGCATGGTGAAATGACTACCTCAGGCAGTATACATGAATATCATGAAAGGACAGCAAGTTATTAATTCTTTACTTTGTTATTAGTGTTGTTGTTTTTTACTGCCAGCACAGCATAGTGGTTTGAGTGTTGGACTAAGACTCTGGGAGACCAGGGTTTGAATTCTCATGCAGCCCTGGAAACCCACTGGGTGACTTTGGGCAAGTCACTCTGTCTCAGCCTGAGAGGAAGGCCATGACAAACCACCTCTGAATAATTTTTGCCAAAAAAACAATAACACCCTATGATGGGGTCGCTGGAAGGTCCATTAAGAGTAAGAATTGGAAGAGGTATACTTGGCATAATAACAGCTCTTTGAGAACTATGCATCGTGACTTGAGCGCCTCACACTGCAAAATGTAATGCCTGAAGTTCATCCAAATCCAGGACATTGCTCAGCAAAATTATTAGCCTCTTTTCAAAGGGGCCACTTACTTGTTGCTGTATGCCTTCAAGTCGTTTCTGACTTACGGCAACCCTAAGGCAAATCTCATGGAGTTTTCTTGGCAAGTTTTTTCAGAGGGAGGTTGCTCCGAGGCTCAAAGGCTCACAGTGTGTGATTTGCCCAAAGTCATCCAGCAGATTTCTATTCCTGAATCATAGTCCAACACTCAAACCACTACACCACACTGGCTCTGTACCACTTGCTTACTCCACCACATTATTTCATATCTTTTTGTAACCTTTTGTTCCCAGCCTCTATCCATTCTTTTCCCCTGTCCCATTCTAAATTCATTGATTTTAGCTGTATCTTGGATCAATCTGATCTGTCTTGCATTTTAGAACTGGGAACCTGGATTAAAATTTTAATTTGGTGAAGAAAAATTATTGGCAGGTATAGGAGAGGCCTCTGGTGGTGATCAGTTGCAGTGACACTTGCACAAGTCCTGACTGGAATCATTGTCTGTGGCTAATTTTTTTGGCTAAAAATAGCCCCCCAGAGTAAACGCTCTAATGTTTTCCAGTTGCCCAACTTGGAAACACAATACATGGAGATTAGGCGTCCTTGCATGCTACAAAGTTTTATGCCCCTGTGATTCCTTTTTAACTGTCATGGCTGTGTTCCCTGGAATCCCGTTGTTTGTAGTTTAGTGAAGCACTAGAGCCCTTTAAATAGAGTTGAAGTGCAGTAATAGTGCTATAATTGTGGATTATGAAAGAGCCCTAGCATTGGAGGATTCACTGCTTGCAGAAGCAATGTCAGAAGGATTTAACTTTGTTTTCACAGCTCCATTTTGAAGCAGAGTGGTGGTAATTTTTCCATCTTCACTTCTGCACTAACATCTTATTTTATGCTACAGTATTGTCGTGATGATTCATGTGTAAGATTTATAGTTGATAACCTGATATGTTCCCTTATAAATTAGGGGTAAGCTAGGAGACAACTTGTCTCCATCAAGGATTTGAAGTGGTCTCTATGTTTCAAGCATGTGTATTTGCATACTGCCAAAAATGTAACATCTAATGGTAGATTTCTTAGTATTTAACCATGCTAAATACAGGCAACTTGTTTTTGCAGGGAGGAACCTGATTAGCATTTGAAACTCCCATTCCCTTTGTAAATGTCAACTTGCAAAATTCAAAATAGCTCACTTTCTGTGGTTCCGGTGATTCATTCTTTTGTGTTTGTGTCCTTCCAAGTAGGCCACTGACAAAATACGGTTATAATGCTGTCCCATATTGGTGATCGTTTTGTTCTCCTGCAATGCAACATCAAGAAATCATGATGTCAAATTGAGCAGTGTCTTCACTTAAACCAAACAAGGAAGTTCAGTGTAACAAATCTTGAATGCTATTTTATGTTCTTATATAAGTGAGCTTACTGTCCCAATTTGAACACCACTAACTGAAGAAACACTGCATTTTTTTTAGATCAGTATTACTCAAAGTGGTGATCCCTGAACTGGTGCTGTTCCCTGGCAAGTTTCCTGGAAATAAATAAACAATTGGATGCAGCGGGCACAAATATAATACCAATCCCTGGCATGTTAGAAAAAATAATTGCCAGTTTTCCACATCAAATAGCCTGAGAAGCGATGCCTCCAATTCCATAGCAGATTGCCATTTTAAAAGAGATATTCTAAAATCAGCACTCCCAAACTTTATGCCCTCTAGTCTTGTTGGACTACAGCTCCCAACAGCATGGCTGCAATTATGGGAGTTGCAGTCCAGCACATCTGAAGTATACAGAGATTCTTTCCCACTGCACAATTATAGCACTATGGTTGCACTTCAGCTGCTATGGCGGCATCCTACGTAATCCTGGGGTTTGTTGTTTGGGTAGGGCACTAAAGCTCTCAGGCTGAGAAGTCTAAATATCCCTCCCTAAACTACAAACCCCAAGATTCCATATAATGTTGTCATGGCAGTAAAAGTGAAATCATAGTGTGTAGTGTGAAAAAGCCTGATTAAGGAAGAGTGCTCGAAATCTTCTGAGATTGTGTTAAATGGCCTGCATTGTTGTAAATTCTAGGCTGCATCCACACTGCAGAAGTAATCCAGTTAGAGAGCACTTTTAAATGCCATGGTTCAGTGCTATGGAATTCTGGGAATTGTATAGTTGTCTCTCCATTTTCATGTCCATGTCCCTCATCCGTTTGCGGGTGGCAAATGGAGGGGGACCAAATGCGACGCGTGTCCGCAGGCACGCTCTGCCATTCAAGGCTATGGGACTTGAATATTTGTGGCTTTCCGCTTTCGCGGGGTGTGTGTGTGTCCAGAACTGATCCCCCACAAAAATGGAGGGGCAACTGTAGTTTGTTGTGGCACCACAGCTCTCTGGCAGAGAAGGCTAAATGTCTCACAAAACTAGTAATTCCCAGAATTTCATAGCATTGAGCCATGGCAGTTAAAGTTAAAGTTGTGTCAAACTGGATTATTTCTGCTTTGCAGACGCAGGCCCAGTGTTTTTTAAAATATTAATTTTAAGTCAGCAACTGAATTAATTGAGATATCTTTGAAGGTAGATTAATCTATTTGATGATTCATTGCAGCAGCCACCATTTACCTTATTTTCCTGCGTATAAGACTACTTTTTAACCTGCAAAATCTGTGGTTAAAGTGGGGGGGGTCATCTTATATGCCGGGTATAAGGATAGGGAGGATAGAGGTGCTAAAACTCTATATTTTGACTGGGAAAATGGGGGGGGTCGTCTTATACGCCGGGTCGTCTTATACACCGGAAAATACGGTACATTGTTCGTGCTTTTATTCATCATTCTGTTATGTGGAGTGTATGAACAACAGTGGTACCACTGGTAGGAACTGGCTGCTGTTGGTGGGAAATGGTTGATACAAGGAGATCTCTTGTATCAACCATTTGTTTTTAAAGTTACTAATTAAAATTAGTTAATTAACCATACTGCCACATGGTCCCCAGAATTAGAGAGCTGCCCTACATAACAGAGCTTCTGTCTCGGTATAAGCCAGTTTCTTAAAAAGAAACTGGAGTATTTGTGGCAGAGGATAGGGGTTGTATGCTTGGTAACATTCTCCTTGATAGATCATTTGTGTAAATGAATTCTTTAATGAACTCTGCATTTTAATTAGTAACTTTAAAAAAAGGGAAATCCTGTGTGTTTTCTCACTCTTTATAATTCTTGAATTAACAGGGAATGTTTCTTGTGGGAATACTTTTAATTCCCATCTTGCATGGGTTAAAAGCAGTAATGAAAAGTATTTCCTTGCCTGTCCTTTAAAGATCTGGCATACAAATGAGGCTGTTTGGGAAGCACTGATGAAACCCATCTACTTGCTTTTTAAAAACACATTAAGTGTGACCTTGAAAATAAATCTACCTTGTTCATTTTTAATAGAGGAATTGGGGGAAGAATGAAAGAAGCAAAATGCTTTGATTTTTAAAGGAAGTTGTACTGGGCCTGTACAGATTTAATGTTCCTGATCCCTTTACCACATGCCTCCCAAGTCCCTTCCCTCCTGTGTTAATTCTGCTTATCCTTCCTTTGATAGTCTTAACCAAAGCAAATGGTTATGTGTTTGATTTAGAGGCATAAACTAGTCCAGAGACCCACTCAAATCACTGGGGAATAAGTCATGATCAGAGGTCACTAGTGGGGAACCTTTGGCCCTCCAAATGATTTGGACTATAGCTTCTATAATCCCTTATCAGGGGGACCATGCTGATTGGGGCTTATGGGAATTGAAGTCCAAAATATATGGCAGGCCAAAGTTTCTCCAAAAGCCAGTTTTATGTGAGATTATGTCTGGATCCTGTCTGCACTAGATTTCTTAACACTAACTACAGTTCCCATCTTAAGGTTTAAGTGGCTTCTTCGCCCTCTGATCCTGAGTTAATATTTTTGGGTAGTTATTAGCCATGGTTCAATCTTTTGCTCTAAACATCATCCTTCAACATTGGGGAGTAATTCACATTCACTTTAGTGGAATACTCCTGGAGACCTTCACAGTACACAGTTAAAGCACTACAATTCCACTTTCACTGCCATAGTTCCATTTTGTGGAATCCTGGGATTTGCAGTTTAAGAAAGCTATAGGGCTTCTTCAAACTACAAACCTCAGGATCCCACAGGATGCAGCCATATTAGCAGAAGGAGTATCATATGAAGTGGTATAATAGTATAGTGTGAAAGAGCTCCTGATCTCTTAATAATGAACCAATCCTGTGTGAAGATATGATAAAAAGGCACAGCTGGACAAAGTAAGAATAGTGTGTGTGTTTTTTACCAACTTAACTATTTATTTATTAAGTCAGTGGCATTTGGAAATAATCCACAAATGCTAGAGCAAATTTATAGTCCCTCAAGAAGGGCTGCTTGAAACTTCAAAAGAATGGGAATTGATGCATTGTTTTTGCCTTTCCAATTATTCTTTGAAGGAAATTGTTTAACTGGTCCTTGGAACTATCTCTATTGTACTGGTCGACACAGGATACCTTGGAATATTTATTTACTAACTTCATTTATATAGCAATATAACAATAAATGAGGTGAATGTTTTGTGCCCGCCTCTTCTTCTTCCTCATTTTTCTATGTCAACTGGCACAGAAGACAGACAGCGACAAAGAATCCACTTTAACTGTCCTGGCTCAGTGCTAAGGAATCATGGGAACTGTAGTTTATTGTGGCACCAGAGCTCTCTGACAGAGAAGGCTCAATGTCTCAGGAAAAAATACAATTCCCATGATTCCCTAGCACTGAACCCTCAAATCTCCACTATTTCTAGCAGTCTGCAAGGGCCCAAAGACATAGGTCCAAAACTGTTGGGGAAAATTCAGGGGTAGGCAACCTTTCTCCTTTAAGGGCCGAGGGACTTCAGCTCCCAGAATCCCAGGAGCTATTGGCCAACGTGGGACTATTGGCCAACATTGCTGAGGCTTCTGGGAGCTGAAGTCCCTCGGCCCTTAAAGGAGAAAGGTTGCCTACCCCTGTTTTAGATGGAAAGCCTCACATAGTTCTCTAGAATATTCTGATACAATGTAGAATTTATAGTTCTATCAATGATGACAAGACATCCAGGTCCTGAGGCAGCTAAGGAGGCCCAAACCATCACATCCCCACCACGTTTTACAGTTGAGGTGAAGTTCTTTTGTTCAAATGCATTGTGGGGTTTCTCCATCAAACATAATGTTTTTCATTGAGGCCAAAAAGTTGTATTTTTTTCCTCATCTGTCCAGCATGCATTATTCCAGAGGACTTGGGCATTGTCCATGTGATCTTTGGTGAACTTCAGATGTGCAATGTTCTTTTTAGAGAGCAATTGTTTCCTCTTGGCTATCATCACATGAACAATGTTCTTGTTCCTTGTTATATAATCACTGAGTGGGGGACACTCACCTTAGCCAAGGCAACATGGGATGTACTCTGCTTTCTTTAGGACTTTCTGGATGATGCAGTGGTTTGTTCTTGGACAGCAGCTCCTGCGCAAAGTGACTGTTATCTTGAACCCTCCGTTTCTAAGCTGTGAACCCTCCGTTTCTAAGCTGTCTGACATAGATTGGCAGAGCCTTAGAATACTCAGAGAATCATAGAAATAGAGTTGGAAGAGACAACAAAAGCCATAGAAATAGTTTTGTAACATTTTCAGCCCTGGTGGCGCAGTGGTTAAATGCCTGTACTGCAGCCATTCACTCATAGACCACAAGGTTGCGAGTTCAATACCAGCCAGGGCTGAGGCTCGACTCAGGCCTGCATCCTTCCGAGGTCACTAAAATGAGTACCCAGATTGTTGGGGGGCAATCAGCTCACAGTTGTAAACCGCTTAGACATCCCATGCGCGATATGAAGCGGTATATAAATGAAGCTGCTTTGCTTTGCTTCTGGTCTAATGAGCAGTAATTAACTGCTTTGCTGGGGTCCTTAAAGGTGTTTTCTGATCGTGGCGTGATGTATTTGCACAAAGTTGTATGGTGAAGACTCAACTCACAGAGTTTCTGATCTTTTTATAGTTGCTTCCCAGACTCATCCTTGCAGGCTTGCCTCTTTACTGAAGCACATGGTTCTAATTATTCCCTTTGAGTTGATGCAACGAAGAGTTCACTTATTTTTACGCATGACTCTTCTGTATTAATTGTCTGCAAAACTTAGGTATTGGTTTATTTCAGAAGACATGGAACTGGCTAATAAACACTTTATTGGCTCTTTGGAAAAGGACTAGTTTTGACTTGTGAAGGTTATCACGGTACTACTATGGTTTTCATACTTCTCATTAAGATTTACTAATTTTTGCTTTCCACTGTAATATGACATAAAAACCTATTTTTGCATATTTAGCAGGTATTTCAACTTCTATTTGTTTTTATTTTATGAAATAAAATATATTTTTAGCCTTGTTCTTTTGAAAGAGCTCCAAGTGTAGGCTTTCCACTGTTCTTACAAGAACTGTGTGAGATAGACTCAGGCTGAAAGAATATTGAATAGTGAGGACTAGCTTGATCACCCAACAGCGTTTTGTTATTGAGGATGGATTTGAACACCGATCCCCAAGTCCATTTTTAAGATTATGAGCATTTCATGCCCATGGCTCTGTTTTCATGCACTTATACGAAGTAATCGTATAATATGTACTCTACACCTCCATCTGCTATGTGACTGTTCCAAAAAAGGTAGCCTTGCTGCATTGTTCAGGATTTGTTCTTATAGTGATTACCGTACTTAATAACAGAAAATGCCTGTTAATATTTCCCCACACTTTAATGAAGCACACATCTAAAGCAGGCATTTTGTTCTCACTTCTGAAAGTGTGCTGTTACTTATTTCATTGATTTGACATTCTGTCATACCGTGTAATCTTTACCTGCCCTATGTCTGGTTCTCTCAAAAAGCAACATGGAAGTGCATAACAGTGAAAATTATAAATCACTCTTCTTGGTTCAATGACAGGAACCCTAAAGAGGGAGTGGACTATTCATGACTTGGATTGTAGGGGGGAAAGATGAGTATTCCCTATTTTTAACACCAAGGTAGGATCTCCAGAAGACTCTTTTCTTTTGTGATGCATTAATGTGCTGGGATACCTTTCAAATACAATTCCTCCTCTGGGGATATCTGTTAATGAATACAGTGCAGGAAGTGTTTATAATGGAATCAAATGCCACATGTCAGTGTATAGTGTTGTCATTGAGGTTTAAAAGGACAATTGTGTATTTTATCATTTGTGTTTACCTTACCATCACATACCACAGTATTCTCCTGCAGTGGTAAGAGAAAACAGAGAACTTGCTTCATTTCAGTTTCCATGTGTATGTGCATCTCCTGTAACTGTATGCACATTTTTACAGCTATGAGGGAATAGTTTAAAAATACATTGCATCCTCATTCACAGCTGTGTAGGTACACAGTTTAGTTACATGATGGGGTGTGGGGTGGTGTTAATGGCTGGCCAAAAAAAGTGTCAGATTTCCTGCTAGTAAATTCCTTTGAAATGCTTATGAAGAAGGAGCATGGATCACAAAGAGTAGAAAGAAAGGTTCACAGCTAGGGAGAAGGTAGTGAGACAATTTATGCATTGGTGGGTTGTTATTTTTAAAGTCTGATAATTGAATGTGCATCTGAGCAGCTTTGAATGGTTTAAAAATAGTAGGTATGGTTATTGACAGCTGTGCTGGTATGTACAAAAAACCCTGCTAATTTCTTGCTCACCTGTCCTGTGGAAATCAATACAAGGAAAGAACAAAGGAAAGGAGGAGAAGGGAAAAGGCAGGGGAAAAGGGAGGGGGATATTACAAAATAATTTCTATACTTTCAAAGCCAATCCCACCAAGAAGAACATTCAGGTTCTTGTTTTCCAAATGGACTTTGATATGAGTTTGTTTTGGCAATGGCTTTTGTTTTCCCACTGGTCTAATAAAGCCCAGCTTTGTGGAACATCTATGGGATAGTTGTCCTATGGATGATTCCTCCTATTTCAGCTGGAAATCCTGTCCCTTGGTGCATTAACATCCTCTTTATGAGTCACTGAGTTTGAGTGGACAGTCTTTTCTGGACAGAGTCATGGTTGAGTCATATTCCTTTTCTTTTGTAATAACAGATTTACTGGTGCTCCAGGGAATGTTCATATTTTGGGATATATGAGGCATATGAGCTAACAAAGCCTCTGAGAAAGATGTTTGTTTTTACAAAGTCTTAATGCTTTCCTAGCTTCCCTTCTTGTCTTCTTGTCTAGCTAGAATTTTTTAAAGCATCAGCAGCATTGGTAGGATGGTAAAGTTTAGTGGTTGAAACAAACTTTGGTGTTGGGTTGCAGAAGCATGTCTGTAGTAAACAATGCAATAAAGCCTGAGTGGGAAATGATCAAGATTTTACTCTAGCCAATCTAATTGCATCTGTGTGTGCCAACCTACAACAGGCAAGATAAACAGCAACTACCTTTGAAACCGCTTACTAAACATGTGTGCACAGCCAAAAAGAGAAATAAAGGAAGAACAGTTACCGTAACTCTGTCCAGCCTCCTCCCACCCTTACCCTATGTTTAAAAAGCATAGATCTATACATTTAGCCTGTGAGAAAATGTGTTGATGATGAATATACAGCTTAGTCTTTGAAGTCAAGTCA
>CM034706.1:94943230-94981250 GCA_020142125.1 Phrynosoma platyrhinos
GGGTCATCTTATACGCCCAGTCGTCTTATACACTGGAAAATACAGGTACAGTAAATCCATAAAAACCGGTTTTTTGAGAAATATTAAAGAAAGAATAAATTTTGCAAAGCTATATCCTTGGAATTAAGCACAATTACAACAATGGCACTTCTTTCAAAGTATTATTGCAAGTTGACCAGAAAACTCTTAACCAGACCTGTAGTTGTGCTTTTTAATATCTGCTTGATTTGTAGAAATCTGCAACTGATTCCTTCCCTATCCACCTATACAGGATAAAGCATTACTAATAGAGTCAGACCAAAACAAGCAATGTCTAGTAAAAATGTTGGAATTTTTATTTCAATGTATGTGTCTTATGACTTCTGCCTTATGTTCCAATTCTGTGCATGTGCTTGAAAGTTAAAACCCATTTGGGTTTTATCCCCAAATCAGTGCTGTGGCTGAAGTCACATTGAATATAATTGAATTTATTCTGCCTTGACACACACACACACACACACACACACACCCAAATAAAACAGATAGGCTTGGAAAGCAAATTAAACAAGTACAGTGGACCCTGGGTATCTACAGAGGTTTGGCTCCAGCACACACACATACACACACACCATAGATAATAAAATCTGTGGATGCTCAAGACCCATTAAATACAATGGCATAATAAAATGGTGTCCCTTATATCAAATGGCAAAATAAAGGTTTACTTTTTGGAATGTATACATTTTAAAAATATTTTCAAACCATGGATGCTTGAATCCATGGTTTAAAAAATCCATGGATATGAAGGGCTAACTGTATATGTGGGCTCTTCCTCCCCACACTCATATTTCCTGTTGCTTGCAACATGTGCAAATCTAGTTCAGTATTTTATATGTATCCCTTTGGCAGCAACATACAACATGGTTCCATAGATGAATGGTTCCTTCTGATTCAGACTTCATTTGAGAAATCTGAAAGCTCCTGCACTCAAAGCGTCCCATGGCAATTTTGCATTCCAGTGAGACTTTCACAATCTGATGTCAGGAAACATAAGCATGGAGAAGCAGTTCAAAGAACTGCAAGCAAGGCACTATAAACTTGACTCTTTGAAGTGTTCAGTGAATCCAGTGAATTAAAAACAAAACCTTGAATGACTTTGGTTGGTTGATTTTTGGCCAAAGGAAAAGTGACTTAAGAATTTCCCTAGCCTGCAAACAGACAGAAATCTGAAGGTGGCATAAATGTATCTGAAGAGAATTGCTTAGTAGTGAGACACAGGTGACAGTTACATTGAATTCTACTCCTGTTTGTTTTAATTGTCTGTGGGATATGTTTCATATAATTGGGTAAATTTGTAGCTAGGTTTGGGCTAGGTTTTCTTAAGAGACAGCTGCCATCCCACGTGAATTGTTACTGCTATCCCACGTGTCCATGCTTACTGGCACATGAGCAGGAAAGGATGGCCTATAACCTGGCTTTTCAAAACAAACTTTGGAAACAAATCTGCTTGTGAGACTTAGGCTGACATTAGCTTTCACTGTATATAGATCAACATTCTCCAACTGGTGCATTGAATGACAGGTGTTTGGATGACACCTCTCATGATTCTTAGGCAACATGTTTACAGTCATGTTGGTTGTGGATCATGGTAGTCCAGAAGACCTTCTAAGGGCCTTTACAGCTGTTTATTGTGGCACTAGAGCTCTCGGACAGAGAAGGCTCAATGTCTCAGAAAAAATTACACTTCCCGTGATTCCCTAGCACTGAGCCAGGACAATTAAAGTGGACTCAAGTTGCATTATTTCTGGCAGTCTGTAAAGGCCCTAAGATGGACAAGGGCCATCCAGTCCAACCCTCTGCCAAGCAAGAACACATAATGAAAGTACTCCTGACAGATAACCACCCAACCTCTGCTTAAAAACCTGCAAAGACAGAGATTCCACCAACCTCTGAAGCACTGTTGAATAGCTCTTACCATCAGGAAGTTCATCCTGATGTTTAGGTGGAATCTCCTTTCCTGTTTATGACTGGTGAATGGTGAAGGAAAGGCCAGTGCTGTCATGGAACTAGGATTCACTGGGTCAGAGCACTTGGCTCTTCTGATTATCAGTGGCACCATCTTCCCTCCCTTCTCAGGCTTCTGTGTTTAACTACAGTTCTCACAGTAGCAAGTGACAGATTTCCCCCCCAGCAACAGTATATTGTTGTGAACTGTCCCTGGGCTAGCTTGGTCTTGAATGAATAGCTGAGATGTGTTAGTAAAAAGTCTTTGCCTTGTGTAGATGAAAACAGCTAGAACTGGTTTGTTGATATGTATCAACACAGATGCTTGCATTTTTGGACTATCTTTGGAACATACTTGTGCACACTGTCATGGTGAGTATCTGTACTTTGAAATTTACCACTACACAGCTGGGAAAAGCACTGCAAATATTCGTAATTTATTAGCTCATATATTCCTGTGCTTGAATCCTATAAATGAAAGGGGTTCTAAAGCAGTGACCTAGGTGGCCTTGAACCAAAACTACACTTGCTTGGAAAGGCAGGAGGAGAGGAAAATAGAAAAGGGGGGGGGTGTTCATAGAGAAGAGGGCAAGGCAGTGGGGAAAATGTTTAGTAAAAATGAAACAAAAGACAAGGGACGAGGAGAGTTTTTGTCTAAGGAGAATGAGTGGCATGAGGACAAAATAAAGGAGAAAGGAAAATACAGGTGTACCTCCATTGATGAATGAAATGTGTTCCTGAACATTACTTTTTTAACACAAAGTCTGGTACCACAGGCAGAAGTAACGTGGAAATAACAGGGATAAGTTCTTAGGACACAAAAAGAAAAGCAGTTCAACTGTTTCAGAAAACATTTTATTCAAAACTAACAGCATGTGTATGTGAAATGAAACAACCAAGTCAGGTAAGCATTGAATAAGTAAACAAAAATAATTTTGCATGTTCTAGAGAACATGTAAAGTCTTCTTCCAACATGGATTACCAGATTACTTTTTCTTTCAATTGCAGTTTTTTTATAATTTCCATTTTCATGGCCAAACCCACTGATCTATTTTTTTTTAACATAGAGGATAAGTTTGTGAGGCAGACCTAACTGCTCTCCCCTTTTCTCTCTGTTTTGTGCATGCTCAGTACGGGGTTCCGGAGGCACCTACCGTTTACATTTTCTGTTGTGGGTAGACACACAGAGTTGCAGTAGGGTTGACTAAAACAGAATCCTGCTCTTTACTAGTTTACACTTGGTTTATTGCATTGTTTATGGCAGGCATGCTGCTGAAACCTGCCACTATTATTCTGTCCCTCCATCCTCCCAGTGTCGATGCTGCTGAAAAAACCTCCATCTACACAGCATATGAGGAAGAAAGTGGCTAGGGGACATTAAAACATTGTTAAAAAGGAATTTCACTGTTAGAGGATTTGTTCCCTCAGGTGTGCCTATAGTGTAGAAAAAGAGAGGATATAAAAGGAAGCTTTGGGCCATGTGGTACATGCCACAGCTCACACAGAGGGGGAGGGAAAACTGATTATTTTCAGCACTACTGATGCCATTTACCAGGCCCAGGTTGTAAGTTGCAAGGGACATGTGAGCAGCTGGATTTTTGCAAAGGTGTCATTCCCAAGACATTCATATATTATTTACCTGGTTCCATAGGTGGGTGCATTGAGGTTTTTCTGCAGTTGTTACCTTAAAAAAAAAAACAGATAATGCTGCATTCATAAGCAGACAAGCTTGAAAAAGCATTCTGCCAATCAAGAAATGTCTTCAGAAATGATAAAATACTGGAAACTTTGGGACGTGCTGCTGACTGGACTTGGTTTTTACATCAGTCTGCAATCAAAAGGATAGATAACATTGTAGATCTTCCTCTCCCTCCCTTCTCTCTCTCATTATTTGTAATGTAAATGTAAATAATGTAATTTGTTTGTAATGTTTTCTATGCATATTTGTACAAAATGATTTTGTGCTGTCTTTTGTGCAACTGCTGAATGGATGTTCTGGTCTCTCACCACTGGCAAGAGGTTAGATGCCAAATTCATTCTAAAATGACTGAGTTGCTAATTCTGTTTGCTTGGGGTCAGTTAAGTTGCCAAGGTCAAGCGGCCAACCCTCTCAAATCACACCAGCAGTCTGCTCTGCGATTGGCAGCCTCAGAAGAGGCCAAAGAGAGAATGAACAGGAAAGAACCTGATGTCCGTAGCTTCTCTAGGTCAGTGCTCTTCAGCCTTTGCCTACCCCAACAGTATTGAGCAAACAGTCTGAGAGCAATCACATCATCCCTCCCCCTCCTTCTCTCTTCCCCTGGAAAATTCAAGCAAAAACAGAATTTAGAATGTTTCTTTTGGGGATTTCTGCTCCCAGGATCTTTGGGGATTTCAGAGAGTTGTCATTTTTAAAAGTAACTTTTAAAAGCTCTCAGCTAGAAACTAGGAGTCATCTATCAAAGCATGGAATTGCATGGTCTGTCTGTCCACATTTGGATAAGTATGAACCTGGCATATTCTTCCTGAGAGCCCCAGAGGCCTAGATCTATTTGTTAATCCCAGCTAGAATAGACATATTAAATCAATACATGATTTACATGATTGTTAACTGGCCAAGTTCCTATTGATTCAACAAGTATATTCTAGTTGAGACTAGTATTAAGGTTTAGGTCAGAGACTTCTAATTCCTAGGTCACAAATTCCCTTGATACATATTCTCTTAGTACAATTGTATTAGTTGGTACAGTATGTATTGATTGTTGCATAATATGTATTGTTTTATATGTTCTTTTAACTGGTATTACGTGTCTAATCTGGTGTTGTTCTCCAACTCTTTCCATAAGGAGAGGCGGGTAAGAAATAAATGTTGTTGTTGTTGTCGTCGTCGTCGTCGTCATATGTCTTCTTTCTATGTCTTTGGCTGTTACAGATTTCCCCAATAGATTATGGATTGCTTATTGCAGGGCAGTCAGCAAGACAGGAATAGGAACATACAAAAATATCTTATAACGTTTCTAACCATTGGCCCATCTAGTCCAATTCTGTCCGCTCTGACTGGCAATAAGTCTCTAGGACATCAGGCAGAATTCTTTTTAAAAAATAATAATATATTTATTCAACATTTCAACAATATGCAAACAATATACAAACACATTAAACATTAAAAACACTCCCAACACTTCAGCATCCTGTTGTTCACAATAACATCAAATATCCTCAATAACATCAAATAACCTACCAATATATCTTGACCAACAGGCAAGATCCTTTTTAAAGGTACATTATAATTGCATTTTTATTGCAAGCTGCCAGTTGTGGGCAAAATTGCCTGATCACTTGAAATATATATGCACAAAAGGAAAGAAAACTAAACACTGACATTCACCCATTGTACTATGGAATATGCTACCTTGAAATGTGGGAAAGTCTCCCTCTTTGGAGGTTTTTAAGGAGAGACTGGATGGCCATCTGTTGGGAGTATTTTGATTATGTATTTATGCATGGCAGGGGTTTGGACTGGATGACCTTTGTGGTCTCTTCCAACTCTATTTCTATGACCGTTCATTGCTTATGTGTTTCTTGTGAACTAAGCTATACAATTTGGTAAAATACTAAATAACTGAATCAAAAATCTGTACAAATAATTGCAGATATACCGTATATTTCAGATATGTATTCTTGCATGGCCGAGGGTTGGACTGGATGGCCCTTGAGATCTCTTCCAACTCTATGATTCTATGATTCAAGCATTAGCCAACTCCACAACTGGCTTCCCAAAACCTGAACCACATTACAATTACCAGTACACAACCTCTGAGAAACTGCAAGCTATGCCAGTTTAGAATCCAATAGGATTCTGACTTACATATTTTTATTTACTTACTTATTTACTTACTTACTTCCCTTAGAATTAGATTGTCGTGCACATTATATTCACATATGTTTTCTACAAGCCTGCATAAGTGTCTCAGTTATTAGTTGGAAGGGAAAGTTCCTTTTGCAAATAGCAACAAATACGCCGGCTTCTGGAAAAGGATCTTGGGATGATTCAGGAATTCTAGAGAGATATTTTAGGAGGATAAAGGCATGAAGCTTGGCACACTCAAATGAGGCCAAAACAGTAAACCAGCAGTTGCTGTGCTAGGCCCTGCCAAGTCTCATGGCTTTTGCCAGCATTAAAATGCTGGAACAACATTTCATCTTGTTTTCATTTTGGCTAGCACAGAAAAAGTGTTTACAGGATTGACACACACACCCAAAAATATAGAACTAGATTTAGAAAACTTGAATATATTACATGCTCCAGACTCACAGAAACAGCCATGGGCTCTGAAACAGTTATGGGCCTAAAGAACTTTTCCCCATTTTTGGATTTTCCATTTGTTTCTATGGAAACACTGTAACGGAAGGGAAATTGTGCCAAAAAAAGTAAAGTTGAAGCCCTTGCAACAATATTTTTGTTAGGAAAGCAGCTATTAACATTTGCCATTCTGCTTGCCAATAACACCTAAAGGCACTGGGGTCTAACAGGCATGAGAAGGACAGTAAAAAATCTGTGAACACATAACTGGAGCCAACTAAAATGCATCTCTCTTCTCTTAAAAAAAGGAAGGAAACCACTGAAGGCCAGTTCATACTGTCAACAGAATCAGCTCACAGAGCTTTTCCTGCACATTAGGCTACAATGAGAAATTGCATGTTGGAACACTTTCACATCTTCCTTTTTTATTATTTAAATCTATATCCCACTTTTCCACATGTTGTTGGTACCGAAGGCAGTTAACAATAAATGACATATTTTGTAACATAAAAACTCTGTGTGTGTGTGTGTGTGTGTGTGTGTGTGTGTGTGTGTGTGTGATAAGTAAACAAAAATACATTAATAATTCAGGCAATTAGCAGAAGAAAAAGCACCTGCAAATAAAACAGATCAGCTCAGTTATAAAAGGCCAGGCCAGTGTTTTAGGTTTTGTTTTTTAAAAAAAGAATTTACTTGTTGATGGAAGACGACGAACTAAATGGACTTTCATAGGAAGGCTGTTGAAGAGCCCAGATGCAGTCACAAAAGAGGCCCATCTCTCAAGTCCTTGCAAACATACATTAGCAAGTCAGTGGAGGAAATACAGCTCTCTCTGACCTTTACTCATGGGCAGGATTGTATGGGAGAAAGCAAGAACTAACATGCTATGGAGAGGAGGCTAGCTTGAACTCTTCCCCATGACATTCCAGCTTTTCTACAAGTTGTGAGGAGAGTAAGTCCCCCTTGGAGATGATTCAAGCCTGCAATCCCTCATCTGCAACTTGCAGATGGATTATTTCTTGTCACTTGATTGTGATGATGGTACAAACTCACCGTTAGTGCAGCCATGCCTCTAGCATTATTATTCCCCATTACTTATGATTAACCAATGCTAGCTGGGCTCATTATCTAGTTTAGAAAAACATGTTGTGCTGGTGTGCACATTACATTTGTAAGGGGTCAGATGGCAATATCAGGCTTTCTGCTTACATGGGCATATCAGATTGTCAAGCTAAAAGGTACATGGTCTTCAGGACCTGAGATTTGGTTGATGCTGTTGGGTAGCATAAAGACTGTATCTGTGTTTAAATAATCAATCACTATGTATGCTTGTACATGATTTATAAAGAAGTTTAGACCTTGTTTCTTGATGATTTAAATCAGTCCACCCTGATTTATGCTAACACATTTAGCCACAATTCATCCAGTGTTGGTAAGTCAAGTGATGAGAAATCTTGGATGCATGAATCAGTCTATAAATTGGGGTAGGCAAAGTGTGGCCCTGGGCTCCACTTTTGAATACCCAAAACCTCCCTGAAACCACTAGTCTTCTCCCACTTCCAAAACATTTTTGACACAATTTTGGACAATATTTATCCTAAAAATTTGTAGTACTGCACCCCCATATATAAAAACATGCACAAATAATCCCACCCTGCAAGCACTCCAAAATCCTGTACTGAGAAAGTCTGCAGGAAAATTATCTCCATTTTCCTCTGTGTTAGCTCTTACTATGGTGGCAGGATGTGATGATGCATCTCTTCATGTCACCATTTTAAGAGTGGCTGCAGATAAACATTGAGGTATTTGGGTTTGGGGCCCCAAATTTTCTTCCCCCATTCCCCCATAGTTGCCCACTCATGCTATAATCTGTAGCTGACACAAAGGTCTCTGTGCATGTATATGTATTATGTCAGCATTTGTATTAGCAGTAGTATTGAGAGAGCTTAAATGTGTTCATATTGGAATTAAAGGTATATTTATCTTAGTAATGTAATTGGATAGCAAAAGAACACCTTTTAAAGGCAGTACTCTGACATTGGATGAAAAGTTTCTTTTCATTGTTGACAGCAAAAGGAATTGTTAGATTTTGTGCTAGGCTTCCCTGGATGAATACACAGTTGAACAGCTGGAGATGAGCTTTTAAAAAGAAAGAAAGTTGAGCAATTTCTTGAACATTTGATCTATTGGCTATCCAGTCTGCCAGAATCCTAGGGAGGGAATGCTGTGTTCTAGATCATGCATCCATTTGGCAGCCCAGCATTCTTGTTTTCAGCCATTTGTATCTCTAGTGTAAACAAAGGAAACCATTATATGGTATGATCAATAGCTCCCTGAAAATGCTACTGTTCCCCTTGTGTGCTTTTAAATGTTTACTAGTGCCATGTACATATAGCTGGCCTAATTACTATAGCCTGAAGATTATGCTCTGCAAGTACCATTCAAGATGTAAATTTATATGTATTTTCATGAGCAGTTTATGAAACTCTTAAAGGAAGAGTTTCTGAGGCCTTCTGTACTTGCAGCAGAATATAGTGATATAATGAAGTGTGCTACTGGCTTTAGGTAGGTGCATATTTGGAAAGCTTCCTGTATGTTTTTGTTCTCTGTGTGTTTGCTTTTTTAAAAGGTCAACATAACTAGGAATGGACATGATTAGGGCATTTATCCCTGCTGTGCTGGAGACAAGGGTGTATTACATATGTAATGGTCCTGATAAAAACAGTGTAAAGAATAGCGAATGGAGGGGGAGGGAAGAGACCATATCTACAAGGTAAAGTAATACAGCCTGCTTTCATTTTGCTGTATGTGTAGTTGGGCTGAGAAAAGATTAAACTGCAAAAGGGTGTATACACCAGTACTCCAGAATTCTTAAATTCAGAAACATTCTTTGTGCAGGTTGCCCTTGTTCTTATTCAGTGTCCTACTAACCACAGAAGATTATTCTTAGAAGTACAACAATAATTGTTTAACTACAGTGCTGTCAAAGTGTGGGGCAGGGATGCAAGGAACTGTGTGCAAATGGCACAGGAGAACTCTAGGATATTTTTATAAGACCTGGCTGGTTTCTCCTTGTGATGGGAACAAATACAAAATGTACATAATGAAGATACTAACACAGGGGTAGGCAACCTTTCCCCTTTAAGGGCCGAGGGACTTCAGCTCCCAGAAGCCTCAGCCATGTTGGCCAATAGCTCCTGGGATTCTGGGAGCTGAAGTCCCTTGGCCCTTAAAGGGGAAAGGTTGCCTACCCCTGTACTAACATAAAGGCTGACATCTTGTTGGGCAGTTACAATATCATAAGCTAGACTTAACAACCTTGTGACGGATTCAGAATCACATTTACAGTTGACGGGTTCAGATTCACATTTAAATGCCCCTGAAGCCCACTTTAAAAGCTAGTCACCCATCCCAAGCAATGGAATTCACCAGCGAGCAACAATGCGACAATGAGTTGTGACAGGACCCTGCAGGGATCCTGCTTCTGCTTCTGCTCCTCGCAACATCACTTGCTGCCAAGAGAGGGCTGATCATGTCCACTTTGCCAGTACCACAGAACTCTGTGACTTGGGATGACAGACTGACATTTAAGGTGGGTTTCAGTCAAATCAGAAAATGGAGCATAGCTATGCCTCCAGTGCATGATATTAACCATTTAGCACTTTAATTTATGTGAACAAGAGATCTGATGGGAATATCAAACAGACACATAGCAGCAAGCCTTACCTGTATATAGAAAATGAAACAAATGGTGAAACAATCATAGTAAAAAGTGAAGTAGAGATACTTTCTCTTTAAGAAGCTACATAACCTTCCAGTAGTTGAAGTCTGAATAATTTTGAATAACGCTTCTGAATAATTACTTTACACTGTACAAGAGCTAAGATACAAGTATTTGCCACATGTATCAAAAATACATTGTGTTAGGAACATAGAAAATGTCTCACTTAGAAATTTTGTTGACTGTAATGGTTCTGTCTGGCAGAAACTGCATTTACTTTTAGCACAGATGATTAAGCCTGACAGTCCATTTCTTGTTAATAAAGCTAAATTATTTCTAGATAGGCATATTATATATTAATGTTTTGCCAATGTTATTCATGGGCTGCTATTATTATCTATGCTTACAAAGAGAATGGAATGATTTCCTACAGAAGAAATAACTGTTGCCTGAAGAACTTACCAGTCTTACCTGAGGAAGATTAGTTTCATCCAAGGCTTTACACTGAATCTTGGGGCCAGGTCCATCATTGGACAGAAATCTACCTTTGTAAGAAGAGCTCGAACCTGAGGAATTGTTAAAAGTTCAAGTCTCCAATGGGATCTTTTATCCTATGTTTATAGAGGTGGCTAGGGAATAGACTGATAGAGACAAAGCTTTTCAATGAGTCTGTGATTTATTTGGGGATTCAAACATACAAAGACACTCTGACATTCAAAGCAAAGCAGCTTCATTTATATACCGCTTCATATCATGCTATGGGATGTCTGAGTGGTTTGCAACTGTAAGCTCATTGCCCCCCAAGTTGGGTACTCATTTTAGCGACCTCAGAAGGATGCATTCCACTCATACACACAAGAACTCAGGATTAAAGTAGCTAGCTTGGATAGGAAACAGAAAGCTTTCTAATGGTGCTAATTACCTGATGGAGGTTACTCCAATGATGAATGAAGATAGATAGACTCAACCATTTATGAAAGGGAAAGGACAACGGGAAGAGCCGGGGCCCAAGTCAGAGTTCACGGTGAAGCAGTGTCACCATGAAAGCTAACCAGACCCAATGTACCTGAGATTTTGGGGATCTTTTATACCCTTAAACCTAGCTTGAGGTGAAGATTTGCAATTGTATATCAAAGGATTTCAGGTTAATACTTTTGAAGTAGACAATTTCCACAAAGGGGAGATGAGGTGTTGATGTTATCTCATCTTCAGCTGGACACATCCAGGCTGGTACTCATAAATTTCTTAGGTGTAAATGTCCTGCTTTGCAGCTCCTAAGCCTGGCCTTTTGATCTGCAAATGCAGATGTGACCTTTCAGGTGCCTACGCGAGGTCCTCGCCTTGGATCCATGGCGGTTGGGCTTTTCCAGTCTAAGGCCATGACAGGAGACCCACAAAGGGGTTTTTATATTAAAGCAGTTCTTATAACACCTTGATAAATTGTCAGTTTGTGGGTCAGACTAGTAACAGATTAGGGATCTCTATGAAATGATAGTCTTTTTTCAGGGCCATAAATGAGCGATAAGTTTCAGGATGTATGGCTGTTTTAAATATATCAAGAGCAACTATCTTTGGTAGACCAAAGACTTGTAATCTTATCCTTCAAAATGCTGGTCACATAGAACACAAGTAGATATAAAAAAAAAAAAAAAAAAACGTTGTGTCCTTTATAGATAGGATTTGCATTGACATCACTGGAGTGGACAAGGAGAGCTGGGCACCCATTTTTCTCATTTTCTTTAACTGCCCTGGCTCAGTGCTAGGAAATCATGGGAATTGTAGTTTTTTCTGAGACATTGAGCTTTCTCTGACAGAGAGCTCTGGTGTCACAATAAACTACAGTTCCCATGATTCCTAGTCAGGGCAGTTAAAGTGGACTCAATTTGCACTATTTCTGGCAGTCTGCAAAGGCCCTTAGTCTATGAAATTTTATGCTACCAACTTCTTTCTCTCCATCAAAGATACTACAAAATCCCTTTGCATATTGACCCATACATTATTAGTTATTTGTTTATAAATAGCTAGTGCTTGTACTGTGCTGGAGTGGCTAGAACAAAGGCAACTGTGGTCCTCCAGATGTTTTTGGACTGCTTATAAGGAAGGGTCTCAGGGGCTCTACAGGCAGCCCCTGAGGGGCAGCTCCATGCCACCTCTGGGAGTGCTGGTTTGGGACTGCGGCAACCTTACGCTACAGTCCCAATCCAGCACTTTGCAACTCCAAAAAGAGCTGGCAAATGCCACTCCTTTTTAGAGCAGCAAAAGCTGCCATGGTGGCGGCTTTTCTGCACTCCTTTGGCACATTGTGTCTGTACGCTGCGCCAAGGGAGTGCCCTGATGCCACCTGCCATGTGGTAGGGCACACGGCATAATGACGGTGTCGGGGCGGCTGGCGTGCGGTCACCACACCCCACTCCACCCCCAAGCCAACCGATCTCTTTTGGCCGGTCTGTACAGGGCATCCGTCTCTTTTTGCCTAACCCATTTTCACAGAGGTGCAAAGCTACTGAAAACAACAGGAAAGCAGCTTCTGGGACACTGGAATAAGCGTGAAGTGGTCTGGACTGTTTTAAACTAAGCACATGTACTCACTGCAGATGGACCATCCTATGCTTCCATCATGACTGCTTGTAGTTATGAAGCACTTTTGTGCTTCAGATGATCCACTGTAGGAAAAGAGCACACAGAAATTAAACCTCTAATTAAACCTCTAATTATTTTTCTTTTCTTTTAGGTCATCATTGGCCAACTCTATACAGCAGAGAAGCTCATAATCGAGCACCCACAAAAAGTCTGATACAGATTGAAGTCCTCTGCCTGGAGCACTAGTGGACCAGCTTCAGTATTGTATGACACACGCACAGATTTTTACTTGAACATATTATTTGAGCTGTCTTCTTTCTCTTCTTATAGAATATAATTAAGACTTTACACTGTATTCTGTCTTAACAATGTACACTGCCTAAAAAACTACCATAAATGTGCTCTCCATATATCAGTAAGATGATAAATAGGTTTTGTTGTAGCTGAACATCACTGTTGGCTAGTATTATCAAATGATTTGTTTTTCTGACAATAAAATTCCATAAGCTAATGTGTTTGCTTTCTTCCTTCTGATATTAATGATTTTAATTTAGATCAACAATTAGTTATTTGTTGCAGTTTGGAAAACTGAATATAAATTGTTATGGTAAAACATTTCAAGATGCTTAATTTTAAATATCAACATTCTGATTGCAATCCTAAAATGGTTTTAATAAGTCTAAGATTTGAAACTTTGTGTTCAACAACAATTTTATAGAAGATAAATTTCATTTCTATAAGCATTGAATATTACAATTGTGTTGAACATTACAACAATATACCAAAATTTCCTTGACTTTTAAAGGAATTAAGCATTTTATGTTTCCACTTGTGGAATAAAGTAAGTAAAACTTTATTTTTAAAGTAACTTTGTGAAGTGTGTTGTCAGGAGCTAAAACCTCCATTGTGCCTCCCAATCTATGCAAATATGCATGTCTTAGCATTTGCCATATCACAATGTAAACACTAAGCTGTCTTCCACATTCAGCATTCTCAGCAACAATCCCCCAAAAAGTTGATTTATTTACAATACAAGAACTAAAAATGGCAAGTGCGAGGAAAATTTATCATTGAAAACACTATTCTGGCACAGATATAACATCTTTACTCTGTTCTTGAGTAACACATTTAACTCAGGTTCGTAACATTTCAGAACTAGTTCAGTCTAAACATAGAACTAGATTAGAAATCATTCTCTTAATGATAAACTAAATGAAACCTCTATGTGTCTATAGTGGTCACTATGGTAGCCTTTTTGCACCTGCAGTGGTCACTGGCTCAATCAGGTTTCATAGATGCACGCTGTTGGAGTAATTTCTTCCAATACTCTTGTCCCACATTCCCTGCTAGGGCAGAGATACCACAGTTATTATTCATGATGCCTTTTCTTTTTTCTTGTGGGAAGCAATTGTCAAACTTTTACCTTTGCAGTTCCTTTGATCAGCGACGTCACGTTGGTGTCACCCCAGTGCAGTAACTCATGGTGTCAACCCCAGGCAGGAAGCCACCCTGCAGCTCTGGTAGGTGGGAGCCACCAACAAATGGAGAGACCCATTCTTGGTTTTCTCTCCCCTCTCCAGAGTAAAGATTGGGGTGGGAGGCAGCCCAGACCAGGGGCTCCAGGGATCCCCCCTGCCCTGCAGAAAAGGGGATGAAACAGAAGAGAAGGAAGAGGATGCCATTGACACCACCCTTGTAGCAGCTTCACCCGACTTGACACCCCCAAAACCCCCATCAGGCAGTACCGGGTGCTGAGTCCTCCCTCCCCCCCTCCCCACAGCCTGGATGTGCAACCCTGGGAGGGCTGGCAGAAGAAGAAGTGGCAGCAAACAGGGAGGGGCACTCACTGTCTACCCTTCCCCTCCTGCCCACTTCATCACCTGCCATGGTCACCATCCAGCTGCCTGGCACACTACTACCCACTTTGCCCTCCCTTTCTTCCCACTGCCCTACCCTCTGCTTCCTTCTAGGAAAGGGAGGTGTCTGTGGCTGCCACTGCTGCGGCCTCCCTTTCCAAGCATGGGCAGCAGCCCAGCAAGAACCAGAAATGCTGCCAGGCAGCAGCAGCATCCCACCACTAGTGGACAGATGGCAGAGGTGCCTGGGCAGCTGAGTGGGGCAGCCAGGGAGACTGACGGTAAGTGACCACTTCTCTGGATGTCACTCAACTCTGATGGTGTCACCCAGTGCAGTCCCCACCACCCTAGTGATGCCACTAGCTCCAATCAGATGTCTCTACTTTGAGTGCAAACCTCTGTACAAATCAAGCAAGCTATTCTGTTTCCAATAATAGGGGGCTATTCTTCAGTATTCAGCCATTCAATATATTGAACACAGCTATTATTCCATATCATTTTGGCCTTCTACATCACATTTTCTTCTATAATACAACAGTTTAGTAGCTCTTTATCAAATACTCCCATCATCTTTTCACTCATTCTGAAGAGAAACACTATTTCATTCTCCCCCCTCCCACAACATCTTTTCATTGTGTTAAATTATATCTGTGTCAAAAGGTACCTTCTCCATTCTACAAATGTTAGTATGCATATACAATATACATACAGAGATCTATTATGTTCAACAATTGAAGTGGCACACAAAGACTTTTTGCATGTATACTATATAATCCTAGAACCTTGGGGGGGGGTCCCCCAAAGCCAAGAGGATATTTGTTCAGCACTGTGACCATGGCAGATAAAGTTAAATACATACAGCTAAATAAGTAAGAAGTTTGAATTCTGAGAGGTGCAATGAAAGACAGAAGACATTTTGTTGCTGCCGAAAACTTGTTCATTCATGTAGGTTTAAAAATCTGGGCTATGTTTTTTGTTGTTCTTGTATCAGGTCACTTAGCTTCTGAGGGATCATATTTTCAAACCTCTCTCTGCAGCAGGGTGGTGGTCAAAATGTTTGCGAGAATGGGAGTAAGGACACTAGAAGGGCTGATAGCAGTGTCATTTAAACTGTTCAGTGTTTTAGTTCTCCCGCTCAGTGTGTTGCATTTAAGTACAGCAGCTCTGTTACCCTACAAACCTCAAAAGTAAACATGGTGGCATTTCACAGGGCATTAATATCCAGCAGCTCACCAAAAAGATGATGACACCTCTTAAGAAATAATATTCTTCTTGATCAAACAAAGTCCCATCCAGTCCCATCCCACACTTTGTTGCCAAGAGCTAGCCAATCTTTCTGAAAGATGTGTATGACTATGGTAACTATACTTTTCTCCCTAACATATGGAGGAATTCCATTGTAGACATCATACCCATAGCGTCCAGCTGCATTTATTGAGGCCATCACAGCAGCTTGTCATAATGGACCCTGTGTACCAGTTATCCAACATCAGTGAGTTTTTTAGTGTGGTCTAGTATTGTGGAAACTGCACATGATTATGTCAGTCACTGAAAATAACTATTCATTATAGAAGGCTAGTTAATCCCTTATTCTTCAGTCTGGATTTCATTTAAATTAATATGCTTTGTATTCAAAATGTTCAGGGCTTTTTCCTTTGAACATCATACTAACTGATTTTTAAAGCTGTTTTCCTTACGAGGAAATAATAATGGCTGGAATTTATTTATACAGTACATTCCAGCTCAACCTCCCTAATCCCCACTTACCAGAAAGTAGCCCATGGGATCTATGTGAGGAGGGGAGTGTTACTTGGGAAGCAGTTGGCTGTCCCATTTCCACCTCCTCCCGTGATCAGTCTCTGGTGCGACAAGGAGAAACATAGTCCCTATCACAATTCCCCCTTGTACCAAAGATTGTTGAAGTGAGGTGGATGGAAACAGTAGTTGGCTGCTTCGGTCCAGAGGAACAGACAACACCCATCAATCCAAGTGCTTCCCAGAAAGAGGGGTCTGGAGGTGGGCTTTGTAAGGACTATGAATGTGTTCTGGTCAATATTCCAGGTAGCTTTTCCTGGTTTATTTACACATTACTTAACACATTTTTCTGAATGTACTAGAACACCATTTCCAACTTCAGAGAGAAAGAACAAGGAGGAAGGCAGTGAATTGCTTTGAACATGTTGCTGATCCCATAACCTTATCAAGTTTAAAACTCAGTTCAAGTACTATCCACCAAAATTAGGCTATTTGCTGTTTCAAAGGTCAAAAGAGTTCTGTAAGCAAAATCTAAACCATTTTCTGAAGCTTGCCAAACATTCAGGCACTTTAAGGACCACACTTGATAAACAATCTTTTTCCCCTTGTAATGACACCAAGTTAGGTGTAAAGGTGCATCTAAGTAATCAGCAAAAGCCTAAAGAGATTGTAAAGAAGCAGGTACCAGAGGCCATATTCATTGTTACTCAATTAGAGAAAGCAGGCCTGCTGGATGGGATCCAAAGGCAGCATCCATCTGGCAGTCTACCAAGGGTTCAATAGAACTGGGTTTGCTTACCATGTAAAATGGCAGAAACAGCAATTGTTGAGCACCTGACAGTCATCAGGCTGCATTCAGCTTGGCCAAAAAAAACTGCCATCAGGCGCATGAAGCAGCTCCCTCAGTCAGATGTGGGAAGGGCAATACAGTCAAATTATTTGTTAAGGCTATTTTTACTATCAAGTGAGGGAGGTGGATAGTGCTTGTAGGATCGTCAGGCTCAGTTGCCAAAATAACTTGATTGGCCTTTGGTACTAAGCAGCTTTAATAGAGGGGTGGAGAAGAAACCATTTGCTGCTCCATCTTAGGCTACGAAAGGTCTTGAAGTGAGCCCTACTGGTCAGTCAGAAGCCTTAAAGGTTTATATTCATTATAGTAGACTTAGGGCCTTTGCAGACTGCTAGAAATAGTGCAAATTGAGTCCACTTTAACTGCCCTGGCTCAGTGCTAGGGAATCATGGGAACTGTATTTTTTTCTGAGACATTCATTGAGCCTTCTGTGTCAGAGAGCTCTGGTGCCACAATAAACTACAGTTCCCATGATTCCTTAGCACTGAGCCAGGACAGTTAAAGTGGACTCAATTTGCACTATTTCTGGCAGTCTGCAAAGGCCCTAAGTCTACTTTAGAATCCTAGTGTTGCTTGGAGAACCAAAAAGAGCATATATTGACATTACATACAAATAGTCAGGCATCAGAATGAGATTTATATCATATTATATTAAATTATATTATATCATGGCTGGAATTCTACCTAAAATTACACATTCATGGCTTCTTTTGTATTCATGATTACCAAAGTCCCCCAGTCTCCACTTACCAGGAAGCAGCTGCTTCAATTGACAGATGTCTATTCCCCTGCCAATCGGGAAGCAGATGGCCGATGGTCCCACCCCTCTAGTGCAAGTGAACTGTAGTGTGTGTAGCAATTTGATTGTGTATTGTGTAAAGCAGTGGTTCTCAAACAGTGGGGCAGGATCCCCAGGGGGCCACAAGAGCTTCTCAAGGAAAACACAAGACTTGAAGACTCTGATGCCTCCTCCTCTTCCCAAACTTTTTTGTACTTCCCAAGTAGATGCATTTATCAAACAACAAACATGGTGTTACTCAATGGGCTTCTTAGTCATGCTCAAAACTGTGGACATTTTGGAATTCCTCCCAGATAAAAGGTTGAAGTATAGGACATGTCCTGAGAAAGGAGGGCGTCTGGTCCCCCTGCTTGTAGGGTAATTTCATACCTAAAACTCTTGTATTTCATGTGTTTGCATTCCCTTGGTAATTTTGCCTGCCCCTTTTCTTTGGATGCCAAAACTGTCTTTCTAAATGAAGTTTTAAATTACTGCAATGTTAAAAATTTGAGGACTGAAAGAAAATTTCATTTGGCAAGACACAGTTGCTACATCCCTGGAGAGTGGTCCAGAAACTCACACTGGGAAAAAAGAGGTCAAAACAGATCTGTAGTCAATCTACATACTCTAACTTAGCAGTGAATATAATGTGTGTCCTCAGGCAATTTTGCCATGTTTTCTCCCTCCTGTTAAGCTGTTTTAGAACCAAAGAGTCATTTGTTAGTACATATAAACCTAACGTTTAAGTTCCAGTTTACTTCCTATTTTGAAAACTTGGGCTTACAACATCCAGGAGGGCAAACATGGCAAAATTAAAATATCCCACCTTTTTCCCACTCTGGGACTCAGTTTCTTAAAAGAGTCAAAATAAAACATAGCTACAAATTACAAAAAATGTGATTAAACTGTCAGTAAAATCAAAACTAAAATATAGGCATTAAAAAGAAAACAAATAGGCAATACAGTATATTATGTAAGGCTCATGGGCCTTGTGCAGTCAAAGCAGGGGTAGGCAACCTTTCCCCTTTAAGGGCCGAGGGACTTCAGCTCCCAGAAGCCTCAGCCATGTTGGCCAATAGCCCCATGTTGGCCAATAGCTCCTGGGATTCTGGGAACTGAAGTCCCTCGGCCCTTAAAGGGGAAAGGTTGCCTACCCCTGAGTTAAAGTGTTCAAAGGCCTGCCAAAACAAAACAAAAGTCTTTATCTGGCTGTGGAAAGAGTGCAAGAAGGGCATCAGACTAGCCTTTCTATCCTGGGAGCTACCATGGAGAAGGCCCTTTCTTGTGTTGCTACCAGATGTACCTATGAAGGTGATGGGGCAGAGAAAGGCCTCTCCAGAAGAGTTCAATGAGGTTAGGGAACACTACATTGCCTTGTAAGCTCATAAGAAGATACCTATTAAAGGCACTTCTTATGATGCCTCCCCCCTTCCTTTCCAAAGAAGTCAAGCACTATGATTGCCTTTCAGTCCATCTTTTTAGAAGGAAAAAAACCCACCTACCTTTTATCAGGACTGGCAACTTAGAAATAAGGTGAGGCAAGCCAAGATGACTAAACTGAGACTATCATACTTTGTCCATATCATGAGAAGACATGACTCACTAGAAAAGGCAATAATGCTTGGTAAAGTGGAAAGCAGTAGAGCAGGGGCAGGCAACCTTTCCCCTTTAAGGGCCGAGGGACTTCAGCTCCCAGAATCCCAGGAGTTATTGGCCAACATGGCTGAGGCTTCTGGGAGCTGAAGTCCCTCAGCCCTTAAAGGGGAAAGGTTGCCTACCCCTGCAGTAGAGAAAGAAGAAGACCGCATTCCAAATGGATAGACTCTCTCAAGGAAGCCACAGTCCTGAATCTGTAAGCCCTGAGCAGAGCTCTTCGTGGCAGGGTTACTGGGAGGTCTCATTCATGGGGACACCATGGGTTGAGGTTGACTTGATGGCACTTAACAACAAAGCCATTGGAGATTCAGAAATCACAAGCCACGATTTAAACAATTCACAAGCCAGATTTTAACAAACCACACTATGGCTTGTTGTGATCTGTAAATACAGACAATGTTAACAATATCTGCATCCAAAACAACTGGCATGTCTCTATGCTTCTGTGCTTTTACAGTTGAAGAGACTTTTTCAGGAGCACTGCCAGCTTCAAATAGGCACATGTAAAAAAAATGTTCCTAGTAATTATTCCAGTGGCAGTATCACAAGAACCAAAGCTGAACCTCTTCTATACAGTTGTCTGGATCCAGACTTGGTCACTGTTGGGAGCTGATCAACTGAAATCAATGGGGTTCAAGTGAACCATGCCTGAAATCCTATTGATTCCATTTGGGTCATTTCTAAGTATGAGTAAGTTAATTCTTTCAGATCTACATAGCCATGAGGTCTGTTTAAATCAGGGGTAGGCAACCTTTCCCTTTTAAGGGCCAAGGGACTTCAGCTCCCAGAATCCCAGGAGCTATTGGCCAACATGGGACTATTGGCCAACATGGCTGAGGCTTCTGAAGCTGAAGTCCCTTGGCCCTTAAAAGGGAAGGATTGCCTACCACTGGTTTAAAGGATTGGGTCCAAAATGATCATTCTCTGAACAAAAGGGTACCTTTCAACCACAGAAAGACTGAGACCATCCCACTAAAGGGTGGGATTTTTTTACAGTCTCCCTTGCAGTCCTTTGCTGCTATAGCTGGTATCCTAACTTTGAGGCAGATTTTTAGAAGTGCACAAGAATCAGCAACAGTGACCTCCTTTCTTCTGATGTTAGCTCTCTAGCACGTGTCAGTCTGGATCTATGGCTGGAATCCTGTTAGTGACATATGCATATATACATCCTTTATGGACAGAACACAAAGTGCTATTCTCTAGCCTTTTGTGCAATGTCTAAAACTCCACAAAGAGAGAGAGAGAGAGAGAACAGTCAAGCACCAGGAGGAGCTGCTGCTGCTGATCAGTGGGAAAGAAAGCAAGTAGGAAGGCCATTCAACTGATTAATCTCTAGGGGAACGATAGAGGAGGGTGCCTTCCATGTGTGAGAGCCCACTGCAATTTCCTTCCCCCTCCAAGTTGAGACAAGCCAGTTTATCATTTTAATGTCCTTCCTGTTCTCTCTCCTCCTCAATGACTTCACAATCATGGGAAGCTGGCTTTCGGATGAGATACAAAGGGCTAGAGCTGGGTGGGCAATTGCATAGGAACCAGAGACTGAATCCCCATACACAGGAAGCCCAAATCCTTCCACTCTTTTACAGTCCCTCTCAAAATGGTGACATCAAATGACATTGCATCAGTTCCTATTGCCAATTTTGAGATGGACTGCAGAGGAAAATAGAGGTATTTGGAAGTTTTATGGTATTCTGGGGTGCTTGTGGGAGGAGGGGGGATATTTTCATGTGTTTTCATATGTCCAGGAGCTTTTCTGTGTGTGGTTCTGGGACAAAAAAATTGTCTCAAAATTGTGCCAAAATTCAGCTGAGGAAAGGAATAGCGTTTGTGGTCACCAATTCATATTTCACATGCACTCTATTTGAGTCCCAATTACAGAATGGACACTACATTTAAAACTTAAAAAGGCACGTTTCCAATCCATTAGGCAACTTAAAACAGGCTGTACTTAATTTGAACCTAATAAGAAGTGTTAAAGGTTGTAGCTCTTGGTATCCTCAGCTCCTCTTCCATCTCCAATACAAGTTTGTTATGTTTGCTTAGTCTTCTTTGTTAAGACAGATTAAATCGAAGGAGGGAAATTGTTGCAGTCATACACAGCAAACAGTAGCCTCATTAATGCGTAGGCAAAATGCTTTTTATTCATAAAAGTCTACAGCATTTGCTTATTAAGTCAACCAAAAAATGTCCACAGTGCATCTAAAGAAACCTTCACCCAAGCCCATCTTCCCATTCCTACATTTCTCTGTAAAGACACAAGACAGAAGCAAGTTTGACATTCCTCTGGAAGGAGCAGGTGATCATTTCAACACAGAAGGCAGGCAATGCATTAGAACAGTTTGAACACTCTAGATTGCAGGGCCATGCCTTAGCATCCTTTGAATCCTGTTTTTTCTTATGCTCAGCAAGACAAAGCTGTGAACCTTTTGTGAAACTGGTTCTTTCCAGTTTTTGCAGGAATAATCACAGCATACCAGAGGTTATCTTGCTCTCATGCCACCCAGCTAAAACACTCCAGCCATCCTTCCTGTTCACTCCTTTGAATAACCCAGGCAAGAGTTCAACTTTGGTACCCAGCTTTTGGAATTATAAGGGAGAGAAGAGTTGAGAATCTTGGGCACTTTGAATTGGCACAAAGTCAACATCTACCTAACTTTACATTTCTCAAAGAGCCTACGGTACACAACCAGAGCATGGAAAGGTACATTTTTGGATTACAGCTCCCCAGGACCCAGCCAACTCATCCACTAGCACTACTGACTGGGGGGTTCTCCAAGTTATAGTCCAAAATAGTAACCTTTCAAGCCCTACCCTATATCATACACATATCTATCCATTTTCTCAGATATGTAAGCCATTTCCCATGGGAAGGGAGCAAACTGGCTTGTCTTCCTTTTAAAAATGGCAGAATCTTTCCCATTTAAGGCAGTGTTGGCAATGAAGTTTATGCAGAAAACTTTCTGACTCACCGCTAGTTCTTTGGCACAGTATCATTTTTTTAATCCAAATAAAAAGGAAACAGGTGGTGTTAAATTATATATTTGTGCTTGCTTATTCTGTGGCTAAAACATTTTGAGAACCAAAAGAGAAAACCTGCATGGTTTTTGCACAGTTAAAATACAGCATTTTTTTAAAAAAGTAACTCAAATGGGTTCTTTCCTGAATGTTGAAGAAAGCTTCTGTTCTGACCAGAGAAGACCACAGGTTTTAGGAGCATGAAAACACAAGGCAGTGTGAACCTTGGTAGGCGTGCACACTTTTCTTCTGCCCTACTGACTCTACAACCAGAAGGGCTTTGAATATTTTTCAACTTTGGTCCCAAACAATTTTCATCTGCAAAGTCCAAGGTTATAGTATGATTCACTGTCAGCCTGTCTATGTCTCAAAAACAAAACATCCCTTTAACTTTTTAGGAGCACCATGAATTTTTAAAACAGTATTGAAAATTAATGTTTTTCCAATGTATGCTGCATTCAGAAAGCTGACCTACAGTTCAAGGATTCTGGACTGCAACACACACAAGAAGAGTCTTTACTGCAGGGGTAGGCAACCTTTCCCCTTTAAGGGCTGAGGGACTTCAGCTCCCAGAATCCTAGGAGCTATTGGCCAACATGGGACTATTGGCCAACATGGCTGAGGCTTCTGGGAGCTGAAGTCCCTCGGCCCTTAAAGGGGAAAGGTTGCTTACCCCTGCTTTACTGTATCTCTACTGCAGGGACATCATAATCTACATGTGCAATACACACATGTTGGGGAGCCATGTCTAGTCTCAGGGTCCTCGATTCATGTTTACAGAACATTATGGCGTTGCTTGCACAGCCCTAAAATAATCACACTGCAAACACCATTTACAATTTAAGCAGCCCTAGATCACAAAAAGATAGTCACAGTAGGATATGATTTCAAGGCTTTGCAAAGTTTATTCTTGCTCCCATCTCCCTTCAAGCTGGCTATACAAGGTTCCCTTCAGATAAAAAGCAGGTGCTACATATTACTCAAGTAGCCACCACACTTGTCACCATTTGCAACAGAAACATTTTGTATATGGGTGTCAGTGTACAGAACGCTTCAAGGTGATAAAAGGGACTGAGAGCTATGGTATTATTCTCTCAGAACTCCAAATAGGAAAGAACCCAACATCCAAAGTTTTACAAAGTGAATTTTGTAAGAAAGCAGGGAGATCTACACTTTTGCCCTTAAAAAGGCAAATCAATTATTTACCCCTTTTAATTCACAAGACTATTTTATGATTTTGGAAATAATGACCTTATAACACAACAAAATAACTAGGCAGGCTTTTTTTTTTAAACTCACACTTGAATAGACACATGGAACAGTGAATCAATACATAAGTACAGTAAATTCCATTTATTCAATAGGTCTACTCTAGCTGGGACTAACAATAGGATTTAGTCCTTAGACTGCAATTCACTAATTTTAGCTGAATGACATGCCAGTTAAGCAGCAACTGAATTGTTCCCTCGAAATCTCCTATTTCAGCACCTAATTTCCCAGAATGATTGTTCAGAATGATTGTTCTTCCTAAGAACTGGGTGAGTTTTGGTAAGTGACTGCTAGCTTAATAAGACACTTAAGGTTATAAAAGTGCATTAAGTTTTAAAGTGAAAGAGAACCCTTACAGGATTCGACCAAGTCAGAGAAATGGGACGGCCAAGTGAAGAGGACTACACTAACAGTGACAAAACGAGATCTACTCTGACAGCTTTCATCACAGTGGGTCATCTCAAAGGAACTCCAAAAGAAGATTCCAAATATTAAGTGAATTCACATTCTAAAGAACCAAAAAGTCACCGAGCTGCACACACCAAGAGTAGTTAGTATGACAGCCCAGTATGATAGCGTAGCTAGAGATTTGTATTATTTTAAATCCTGCTTGCACTTCTCACAAGGCATTATGCACAGCTAATTATAGAAATGAAGATGTATGCTTCTGCACACCTTTGAAAATCTGTGGTGTGGTGTGTTGCAGGAGCTTGCAAAAAGCTTATTTCCTATGAGCTGCAGCCACACAGCCTAGTAAAGTGACCTTTTGTGGAAATTATCAATCCTAGAAGTAGCTTTTCCAAACTTTTCCCCACAAGCCCAGATTGTACAACCAAATTGGAACAAATGGGTTATCATACTTGCAACCATTTATAGCAGAAAGAATTTCAGCAGATAAACCTCCACCTGCTGACATCCCCTCTTCCACAGGCAACTTTTAAAAGTTTTGGAGTCCTTCCTAGGCGTATGCAGGATTTTGAAGCCATGGCCTAATGGTGGTTTTATCCCACTGTGAACCGTGTAGTACACACATAAATCATACTTTTCACATACTTGAAAGCACACGTCTCATTTAGTAGCTCTAAAACACATTTAGTCTTACATAACTAGAACGCAGACTAAAATCCTCAGTGCAAACAAAACAAACACACAAAGTCCCTTTAAAAAAGCAATTCCTCATGCTTCTCTCCAGTTCTGCTAAAATTGGTTCGTTTCCCAACATACCTCTGGAGGTCTCTGAGTGAATGCTTGATCCCTTAACCAATTGCCTCCATCCCTACACAAAGGGGGGGGGGGGGAAGTGTCAGAAATGGCTTTTTTGTCATGGTTGCAAACTTCCCCCCCCCCCTGTGGTGACATGGCACTCCTAGAACAACAAACTGGCTCCATCCTTTTTCATTCTATATATGAAAAGAAGCAAGTATTCCCCTCAGCCTTCCCAACCAATATCCACTATTGTCGTTGTTGCTGTGTGCCTTCAAGTCATCTCAGCTTATGGCCACCCTAAGGTGAAGCCATCATTGTTTTTTCTTGGCAAGATTTCTTCAGAGGAGGTTTGCCATTGCCTTCCCCTGAGGTCACAGTGGGTTTTGATGGCCAAGTGGGGAATCCAACCCTGGTCTCCAGAGTCATAGTCCAACACTTAAACTCAAGCTGCATCCACCCAGTTGCAGGAAACTTTTTTGCCTGGAGCAGAATGCAGATAACCTGCTGGTTGCTTGCCACCATCAAGGAAACATCCATCTGTCTCCAGGCTGACCATTGTTGTTGTGTGCCTGCAAGTTATTTCCAACTTATGGTGACACTAAAGCAACCCTATCACAGAGTTTTTTCTTGGCTAGTTTTTTCAGAGGGCATTTGCCATTGCCTTCCTCTGAAGCTGAGAACATGTGACATGCCCAAGGTCACTCAGTGATTTTTAAGGCTCAGCAGGGATTCAAACCCTGGTCTCCAAAGTCAATCAATCAAACCACTACACCAAGCTGACTTCTATACACCTCTCATATAGCATAAATATATGCCAGTTGAATACCACAGTGGTAAACCTCCACGCCACACTGGCTCTCAGGCTGGCCATTACTTTCACATTTTGTTTTCTTTGCTGGGTTCCCTCTGAGGATGGACAGGTTTGTATGATGGGTACCCACTACTTCTTCCCAAGCTGGTGGCTGCAACCAGGTTAAAGTGCAGAAAAAGAAGTTGTCCCCATCCTCGATCCATGGGGAAAGGCAGCTAAGAAATAATAACAATTATTTAGTATTATTATTACTACAGTGGACCCTTGGTATCTGCTGGGGTTTGGTTCCAGGACCACTCTCTCCGTGGATACCAAAATCTGTGGATACTCAGGTCCCATTAAACGTAACAGGACTGTAAAATAGATGTCCCTTATAAAAAATGGGACGTACTAAAACAAATGATAGTACTTGCCCACAGGGAAACCATACTTGCCTGTAGGGAAACATTGGTGAATACTTGCCCATAGGGAAATATCAAACACTTCTCTATAGGGAAACATATATTTCCCTGTAGATCTTGTAGCACCTTTGAGACTAACTGAAAGAAGTTGGCAGCGTGAGCTTTCCTAGACGTAAGTCTACTTCCTCAGGTGCATTTAGTAGACTGACATCTACAAAACCTCATGCCGCCAACTTCTTTCTTCCAGTTAGTCTCAAAGGTGCTACAAGACTGCTTACATACTGATGCTACAGACTAACACGGCTATATCTTTGAATTCTATATATTTTCCTGTGAGGAAGTATTCTCTTATACTTCCCTATGGGGCAAGAATTCCCCAATGTTTCCCTATGGGCAAGTGCTGCCATTTGTTTTAATACATCCCATATAAAATGTCAAAATCAAGGAGGTTGTGTTGTTTTTTTTTTTGGTGGGGGGGAGGAATTTACATATTTTTGGAATGTTTTCAATCTGTGGATGACTGAATCCGTGGATAGAAAAAAAAAACCCGTGGATATAGAAGGCCCACTGTACTATGATGATGATGATATTTTTTCTTGAGGGCCCTCCATTTTGTGGTGCCTCCTAACCCCTCCTGGGCCGCCATTTTGTTCGCCCTTGGGGGGCTCCCCTCAGTCCTGGGGGCTTCCTCCTCGGAGGGTATAGTTGGCACCGCCGTTGTTATCCCAAAACTCTCCCTGCTGGCTCCGGTAGCAGATGGCGAAATGGATGGCGGTGCCTTCCTCCAGCCCCGGAGGGAGGCAGAGGCTGAAGCCATAGAGCTCTGAGGAGAGGGCGTTGTTGTCGCTGTCGTCGTCGTCGTCGTCGGGGGTCGGGGAAGATGGCGGCGCCCTCGTCGTCGTCGTCGGTGTGGCGGCGGCGTCGAGGAACGAGAGCCACTCGTTGAAGGTGTAGCGCACCGTCACCTCCTTGGGGCCCGGGCAGCCCTGCACCCTCACCACCCCCGTCACCTCGGAGGGCGCCCCGGACACCGCCGTCCCGGACACTTCCTCCAGGGACACCCGCCCCGCCGACTCCGCCGACGCCCGCGGCTCGGGCCTTGGGTCCAGCCTGAGGGGAGTCTGTGAGGGCGCCATGGTTGTCGTCGAAGGGGCCGCCGCCGCCGCCGCCGCCGCCATCCGAGGAGGGAACCCTGGGCAGCCGCTGAGCCCGGCCAAGACGGCGCTGAACTCCTCCAGGTCCTTCCTCCGCATGGGGAAGCTCTGTAGGCGGCTGAGGACGGCGGGGGGCACCTGGGGCTCCTCGGCGGCGCTGAAGTGCTTCACGGAGGCCAGGCAGAGGCCCAAGGAGTCCGCGAACTGGACCCGCTTCTTGCACTTGGTGCAGCAGCCCTCCACCGACGCCTCCGCCTCCGCCTCCTCCTCCTCCTCCTCGGCTCCGTCGTCTCGGAAGAGCCGGGCGGCTGCCAAGCTGGGGCTGGAGGGCAGGGAGAGGGAGCGCCCTCGGCGGCGTCGGAGCTCCAGCAAGGCCGCCGCTTCCTCCTCGCTGGGCTCCAAGGTAAAGCGGCCTCCTCCTGCTATTAGCCCCGACGACGACGACGACGCCACCTTTTCCTCCTTATGGCTGCTGCTGTTTCTTCTTCCTCCTCCTCTCCATGGCAGGACTTCCTCCTTCTCCTCCTCCTCCTCCTCCTCTGGTTTCTGTCTTTGGCGGTCCCCGAAGGGAGGCACAAGTTGCCCCAGACCCAGCACTGTGGAGCCCCGGCTCTCCATGGCATGAGGCCTCCGCCTCAGCCCCCTCAGGCCCGTTCTTGGGGCGGGGAGCAGGGCCTTGGGGGCGACCCCCGAGGGGCTTCGTGGCTCTCTCTCCGACGGGGCTCCATTTTGGGGCTCGGCTCTTCACACTCTTGGTCTTGGTCCCTCTCTCTGTGTGTCTGTTTCTCCGTCTGTCATGGGGCGCGCCCCCTTTCCCTGCCTCCTTTCTTTCTCTCCCTGCCTTCCTTCCTTCCTTCCTTCCCTCCCTCTTTCCCTTTCTCTTTCTCGGGGCGGGCCTGGCCTTCCCACAGGAACCAGCCCCGAAAGATATTTGCCACAGGCCCAGAGACTGACTGGTCGCCCTCTCAGAGTCTCTCTCCACCTCAGGGTGGACTTTGTTGTTCTTGGTTGTTGTTGTTGTTGTCGTTGTTGTGTGCCGACTTATGGCCGCCTCATAACGGGGTTCTCTTGACCTGACATCTTCAGAGGACGTTTGCCATGGCCATCCTCTGAGGCTGAGAGAGTGTGACTGGCCCAAGGCTGCAAGGAATAAAAGCTGAGGGGACAGTAGCTGAATATTATTAGCACGTCCCTAGTGCTGGCGAGCTACTACTACTACTACTAGTTGTTGTTGTTGTGTGCCTTCCAGTCGTTTCAGACTTATGTCTTGGAAAGTTTCTTCAGAGGGGGGGTGGGTTTGTCCTTGCCGTCCTCGGAGGCTGAGAGAGTGTGACTGGCCCAAGGCTACTAGGAATAAAAGCTGAAGGGACAACAGTAGTTGGTTCTTGTTGTGTGCCTTCCAGTCGTTTCCGACGTGTGGCGGAATTATGAGGTTTTCTTGGCGAGTTTCTTCAGAGGGGTTTTGCTAAGGCCTTCTCCTGAGGCTGAGAGAGTGTGACTTGCCCAAGGCTACAAGGAGTAAGAGGTGAAAGAGGACGTCCTCCGCGTGGGCTTCCTGTTGTTGTTGCTGTGTGCCTTCCAAGTTAATGGGACCCTAAGGCAGTGGTCCCCAAACTGTGCCCTTTGGACTTCAGCTCCCAGAAGCCTCAGCCATGTTAGCCAATAGTCTGGGATTTTGGGAGCTGAAGTCCAAAATCCCTTAAAGAGCGCAGTTTGGGGACCACTGCAAGGTGAAGCTGTCATGGGGTTTTCTTGGCAGGTTTCCTCAGAGGGGGTTTGCCCTGGCCATCGCCTGAGGCTGAGAGAGTGTGACTTGCCCTGCACTGGCACCCACTCCTGAACCCGGCCGGCCTTCTTCTCTCCCAGCCCCGCTGTTTTCCCCATAAGTGGCTTCGCTGGGGCTGGAGATGGAGGCGGGTCGTGGGAAGGCCAGGCCTCTTGTCTTCCTTCGCCCCAGGAAGCCATCTATCTCCGCCTCTGAGGGTCCTCCTCCTCCTCCTCTTCCCTGTCAAACTGGACTATTTCTGCTGTGTGTTTTGGACCATAGTTGTTTGTTTGTTTTGTTTTGTTTTGTTTAAGAAAGTAGTTCACTCAAGTCTTAACTTTCCATATGAGAAGCAAAACCCAATCATGGAACTACCATCTCCAAAATGTGCAAATTCACAAAATGTAGATTATACCTATGACTACTGAGTTGTTAGTTAAACCATGTTTTTCCACATCATGGCCAGGCTTGCTTGAATGAATTGCTTCTCGGCGTAGACATACTCCATGTCAGAGACATTGCATGTTGTTGCTTTCCCCCCTTCATGTTCACTAAACTTCAGCATTAAAGGTTAGCTTTGAGCATGATCTGCAGCGCAAATTAAACTGTGTGCCAAGGGATGCTTCCTGCTGTAATCTAGAATCAAGTTAATACCCATAATTAATTAGGGCAGGGGTAGGCAACCTTTCCCCTTTAAGGGCCGAGGGACTTCAGCTCCCAGAAGCCTCAGCCATGTTGGCCAATAGTCCCATGTTGGCCAATAGCTCCTGGGATTCTGGAAGCTGAAGTCCCTCGGCCCTTAAAGGGGAAAGGTTGCCTACCCCTGAATTAGGGGAATAAAGCTCACTGAATTCACATACCTTGATGTTATGAAGAAGTTCGTGTGAAAGTTCTTTGGCATGCGTAAGTTCATTAGAGAGCCAATGTAGTATACAGGTAGGATGACCAGGGTTCAAATCCCTTCTCAGCCATGGTAAGCTTGATCAAGTCACACTCTCTCAGCCTCAGAGGAAAGCAGTGACAAACCTTCAATAAATTGTGACAAGAAAACCCTACGATAGGGTCTCCATAAAGGGAGTTGACTTGAAGGCATATAACAAGAGCACATTTAACTGGCAATTAAATGTGGCTAAGCTATAATACTAAATAATTTCCTGGGGCAGATAGAAGGGATGTGTGGCTATCTGCTATTATTGGACTGCAATTCCTAGCTTAAGAGTTGAGTCTAATAACATCTGGAGGACCACATGCTATCCACATGCTTCCTAAGGATAATTTAATTCAGTGGGACTTGCACCTAGATAAAATAATTTTAAGATTGCACTATAGAGCTTTACAGGCTGTCAGGCTATACTGGGAAGTAAATCCATTGGTCCCAGTGGGCTTTAGTTCTTTTTAAACATCTAAGGGCCAAATTGGTAAGCCCTAAATCCAAGTACTCCTCTGCCTGCCTGCCACTTAAGCACACTGGCTGTGTAAATCAGGGTGTTTCAAGGGAATGTTTAAAACTGCTATAGTCAAAGTGATCTGTGGCTCAGGCTAGTGTTTAATCACCCACCATCATGGAGAGGAAGTGAAGAAAAGATTTCCTTCCTCTGCCATAAGCCTCTGTCGCCATTTTGAACATAGGGAGGGAGGGCTAATGCCACAGTATTTGGAAATCTATATGGTTGTGAAAAGGAGATAGTGAAGAAAGCTGACAAGAAAATTTATTTGAAATGTGGATATGAGTCCCATGGACTGCCAAAATGACTAATTCATAGGTTCTAGGGCAAATCAAGCTTGAACCTAGAAACCAAATGACCAGTTGAGACTGTCGTACTTTGGACATACAGGTTGAGTCTTCTTTGTCTAGAATTCCAAAATCCAAAACACTCCAAAAACCAAAACTTTTTTTCATGGGTGACTGAGATAGTGACACCTTTGCTTTCTCATGTTTCAATATACACACATTTTGTTTCATTTACAATATTATTTTTAAACATCTATAAAATTATCTTCAGCCTATGTGTATAAAATGTATATGAAACTGAAATTAATTTTGTGTTTAGACTTGGGTCCCATTTCCAAGATGTCCCATTATGTACGTATATGTAAATACAGGTATTCCAAAACAAAATAAAATAAATCAGAAAGCCAAAACATTTCTGGTCCCAAGAATTTCAGACAAGGGAGACTCAACCTGTATTATAAGACAACATTACTCATAGAAAAAATACAGTAGTGTTTGGTAAACTGGGAGGCAGTAGGAAAATAGGAAGCTCACATTACATGTGAGGGAAATCAAGAAGCTAGAGCCCTGAGTTTGCAAGACCAGAGTAAATTAATGACCTTGTATCTTGGTGGTCTCTCATTCATAGGGTTGCCATAGGCTGTAGCTGACTCGGTGGCAAATAACAAGAGAGAAATGATAACACTTGTAGACAGAACAGGGGCACCGAGGAGACAAAAGAGAGGTATAATTCCCCATGTTCAGGGAGCAATAAGGTCTACATATGTACATCCATATCATCATGGGAGACATTCCACAATCAACCCAATACAGGTTAGGCATGCTTAGTAGCTGAGGAATGTTGAGTCTTAGTAGGAAAAGAAAATCCTCAGGGGCAAAAAAGGCTGATGCCAGACTTCAGTGCAACACAGTGTGCATTTATTGCTGAGGTGGTGCAGACAAAGCTTACATGTGCAAAACAACTTGGACATGCACAGGCTTCTGTGCAGAGGTTTGGACCAGTGTGTGGAGGGCAGAGACAGCAGGCACAGTCATGAGCCTCCTATCCACACTTTTATTACACAGAAATAGATCACAGGAACAAGGATACTGGTTACTCTCCAAAACTGGGGACGTTTTCACACGGGGCTTTAGACGGAGGCAATCCTACCTCCGTCCAGCCCCACTCCGGTTCCATTGTCAAATTGTTCATACGACGTCGCAGCAAGCCCCGCCCCATCCAGCGCCATCCCTGCGCCATCCCCGGCGCTGGCCGGCTTTAGCCCTGTCTTTCTAATTCCTTTTTTAAAAAGGAATTAGAGGGGCTGCTGCCGGAAGCAATCAGGAGCCATTCCGGCGGCTGCTGTTTTCACCGCCGGAATGGCTCTTCTTTGCTTCCAGGCAGCTTCCAGGCGGCTTTAGAGCCGTCCGTGTGAAAACGTCCCAAAACTGGGTTTAGTGGATAAGACCTCCAGTGGGTGACACTTGAGACCAATTCAGCCCACAAATTTGTTCAGGCCAGCAACTTGTATTTCATACCAGGTAGATTGCACAAGCAGTGGTGTAGCCTTCTTAGCTGTGGGATGGGTGGATAACATGAGGCTGCCACCATCATTCCTACCATTCTCCTTTAAATGCTCTCTGCCTTGCAGCTGGAAACTGCTCCGATTCCACTTTTGTCACTGAGAAACTCCACTGATTTCAATGAAACTAGCACAGATGTTTTGTACCAATATAAATGAGAGGATAACTTTTGATTAAATCATAAACTGCAGCATCCTTTGGCAATTAAACTGCCAGTTTGCACACTGAAAAGCTGAGTGTTGCTTGAAGTAGATTGCCGCCAGAAATTGGATAATTCATTTCCAATTATCTGGGACTACATTGCTGTACTTAACCAAAATGAAATGGAATAAAAGTCATCAGTACCCATTAAACCCCCCTCCCAACAAACTGAAGTTACATCATATAATTTGCTTTTAAGTCAGCTGAGGCATTGTCTACATAGGCCAAAAGAACCGTTTCTCTCCTATTCTGGCATTATCCTGTTCAGATGACACATGGCTCAAACCCCAGTAATGGTGCAGGCAGTCTGGGCGACATTTGGCACATTTCCATCACAACTGGGTCAAAACACATTTTTAAAATGACACCCAGTAAGCCCCCCCATACCATCTTTGCACATACTACCCCCCCGCACCATCCCCATGTTACTCTGCAGACACTCCCACCCCCCACATGCCATCCTATCCTTTTCCTCATCAGATGACACCCAGTGCAGGGACACCACTGATTCTCAATGCTTGCTCCCAGGGTATTAAACTCACTTCTACAGAAGGTCCAGTTAGCCCTTTCTCTGCTCTCTGCAATCATACCCCCAGCAAACAAAGTCCTTTCTATTTAAACAGGCCTTTGGATTTGAATCGCATGGCAGAAGGGTGTTGAAAGTGGTGTGAAGTGTTTTATCAAGTATATTTTAATTGCATTTGAAACTTTTTAATCCATGTACTTTAAAGATAGAAGCTACTGTGCATGTTTTTTAACTGTAAGATTTTAGCTAAACTATTTTAAATTATTGTAAGCTATATAGGGCCTACATTCCTTAAAGCCACTAGATCCTGTCTGATCTTGAAAGCTAAGCAGGGTCAGCCCTGGTTAGTATTTGGATAAGAGACCACCAACAAATACCAGATGCTGAGGGCTATATTTCAGAGGAAGGAACTGGCAAACCCACCTCCTTGCCCAAGAAAACCCTATGAAATTCATGGGGTCATCATAAATTGACAGGCAACTTGAAGGGACACAGTTTTAGCGCCATCCTGGGAGAAAAGCAGGATATAAATTGAATGAATACTATAAGGACAAGAAGGGAGCTAAAACTGTGTGAAAACTCTAGTTGGCTTTTCATCAGACAAACCATGTGTCAGATAAAGGCCTCTTCCCCTTGGAGTCATTCAGGGGTAAGCATGGTATCCAGTGTATGTTTATAGCACACACAAACTAGTTCCTCAGAGCACAAACCTGATCTGTTTTGTCTTTGCCTGTGTTTCTTCTCCAAAATGCCATTCATGCCGAAGGTGCTACGTGCGTACTCACGTTCACTTTAAGGTATCTGTTATTATCTACAGAAACATAGAAGAATGTTTCCATGACCAATGTTTCCCTCCTAATACCTTTTATTTGCTTATGCGCTTGCTTGTTTATTTAAAAATATTTATAAAGACAAAAGAATAAAGTTTGGCAGTAACATATTACAAATAGCATCCAAACCTTTTTTTGTTTAAAAAAAAAAGGGTATAAGCATGCTGCATTGCAAATGTTAAGCACCAGCTTGTACCTTGTTATTTCTTCAGTGCAACAGTACACTGTACTTTTTGTTGTCATTAGTAAAACATCATTTTGAACAGAGGTTTTCAAGATTTATGCCATTTTTAAGGATTTTGCCATCCTATGGAATATTTCTTGAACAACAAAGATACAATGAATAATGTGAGGAGTTATCTCCAAAAAATACAGCACTAATTATAATTAGTTGCTTCTGGGGGATCTGTCATGTATTACACAACTAATTACTGTTAAAAAAATAATTCTCCAAGCTCTGCAATTCAATTCAAGCTCAGTTAACAAAAATGTAACATTAAGACAAAAAACATCAAAATACAAACATTAAAATCAATCATGCATTCAAACTATTTCCATCAAGCAGATTAATCAAAGCTTTTAGAGACTGCCACTGAGAATAAATGCAACTGTGAAGTAATACAAAGGTGGATCTTGAAGTATCTCACTTCATATTAAGTTTTCCAAGCGTGGTGTTACCACCAAAAAAACTCAAACACCTTTCTGCCAGTTTCCTTGTTCTCAAAGGAGTTTATCACATGGGGGACAATTGTAACTATAAACGGTGATTAAGCTGTGATAATCCCGCAGTTGCGCTAATAGTTTTCACCTGACATCGAGATGAAACGTGATTAAAGTGCCATTACCCCATGAATAACCAGGCAAGAAATGGCAGCAAATTATTCACGAGACTTTTTGCTGTTTATTCCCTGCATATTCACAGTATAATGGCTCTTGCGTTAATCTCATTTTAATCATGTTTTAATGTCAATTGCACAATTTTCACGGGCCAATCACTGTTTAACCTCACATTTCCCACAGTGATAACCCAGGTCTCCACCTCCACTTCCCAATTTCCCAGGGGAGGCATGGGATTAAACCTGTGCTTATTGAGTATTAGACTACAACTCTGGAGACCAGGGGTCAATTCCCTGCTTGGCCATGAAAACCACTGGATGACCTTGGGAAAGTTACTGTTTTTAGCCTCAGGGGAAGGCAATGGCAAATGGCCGAATACATCTTGCCATGAAAACCCCATGATAGGTTTGGCTTAGGGTCACCATAAATTGGAAATGATTTGAAGGCACACAGCAACAACAACACTTTTTTTTTAATTTCTAAAAACCATCCTTCATCAATAGATCCTAGAGTGTTCAAAGCCACATTAACATTAACAAGTACGCAACAAAATATATTTAATTTAAATGATAGTATGATCGTTTATATACTACCGCACCATCCAGAGGCCCATGCGATGTAACATCCAAGTTGAAGCCCAAATGTCTACCCTGTTTATGGATTTATTATAACTAACCAGAAGGAGCACTGAAACGTAGATAAATAAAAAAAGCACAGAGCAGAAGAAATACAGGATATGCACATCTAGGAATCTTCCACACTGGATGTATTTGTTTTGATTTGTGCTGCCCAATGAACTCATTAGCTATAATATTCAGATCCATATCCAAACTGATCCTTTTATGACCATGTAGACAGAGGGCCAGCATGGTGTAATAGTTTGAGTGTTGGACTAGGACACTGGGAAGCCAGGGTTCTAATTCTGGCTTGGCCATGGAAACCTACTGGGTGACTTTGGGCAAGTCACACTCTCTCATCCTCAAAGGATGACCATGGCAAACCCCCTGTGAATAAACTTCTCAAGAAAACCCTATGATAGGTTCGCCTTAGGTTTACCATAAGTCAGAAACAATTTGAAGACACACAACAACAACAAATACAATAGACAGTAGGATCTTAATGTAGTTCTGAAGGCCCAAAGTCCTTAGAGAGCCAGTTTCATAGTTAATGCATAATTAAATCCCATAATTTTGCACAGCTTTACTATTTTTCTTTTAAAGGAACATTGTAAGAGAGAAAAAAAATGATTAAAATACATTTAAAATGGATGGCCTGATTTCCAAAATGTTTGGCCAGAAATGAAAGTAAGTCTTGGCACACAAACCTCCCTTTTAAGATAGCCAACAGGCAAGTTACGAGTGCTCTGACCATGAATATTTATAAGCAGTTTGGATTTGTTGAAATTAACAACAGGTTTTCTACCACTGGATTTTTTAAAAAAAGAATTATGAATCCAAGTAGGACCTATGTCAAATCCCCATCAGAAAACATGAAAGGTTGCCCCTTCATTTTATACAACAGTGCAGCTGTATGAGCTTCAGATTTACAACGAATCTGATTTGTAATACTGATGTTTCTCTGCTTCTGCTCCATTGCTAATGTTGTTTCCAGAGAGTGGCTTTCACATTAAAAACACCCAGAAGAAATTCTACACACTCAATTGCTCAGAATAAATATAACAAAAGGAAACATGTTTTATTAAACAGTTGAAATCTTAAAGCAAAATAAGCAGTTTATTTTAGGTTAACTTAAACATTGTAAGCAATAGTACATAGAGAAATTGAAATGAGCATATAAGAAGGCAAAATGAGTTGTTGGCTTTTTGTTGGTTTTTTTTAAAAATGTTAGTCGGTAATAAAACTATGTTGCATGCTGAAAGGATAGTGAACTCACATTTTGAAACAATTTCTATACCTTTGCCCAACAAAATGGAGACTAAAATAGCTTCAGAAGAAGCATAGGACTTGGAAGGGTAACTATGAAGGAAATAGATATGATCCATAAAAAGAAAGAGGCTCTGGTAGGAAGCTGAAAGAGCTGGATACACAGGTTGTTATCTCATCTCTCCTCACAATTGAAGGGCATGATCCAAGAAGGGAAAGGAAAATAGTGGATGTGAACAACTGGCTCTGTAGATGGTGCCACCAAGAATGATTTCTTGGATCATGGTCTGCAGTTTCAGGCAGGGGCATTTCTGGCAAGGGATGGGTTGCACCTTTCGCCAGTTAACAAACATTTTTGCCAACAGTCTGAAAAATTTGATCAGGAGGGCTTTAACCTGAGTTATGTAGAGGGGGGAGACAATATTCTGGAGGGCAGGAGTTCATCAAGGGATGGAGATAATAGTCAAACAGTTATAGAAAGAATACAGCAAAGGACCCAACAGTGGGAGAGAAAATACTTTATGGGGGGGGGGATGTCCCATGGTCTTAGATGTCTCTACACCAGGGGTAGGCAACCTTTTTGAGCCGGGGGCCAGGTTGCTGTCCTTCACACAGTTGGGGGGCCGAAGCACCAAAAACAAACAAACAAACAAACAAATAAATATTAAAATAAAAATTAAAAATAAAAAAATTAAAAATATGCATGCACACTCTCTCAGCCCCAGAAAAGCCATGGCAAAACCCCTGTGGAGATTTTGCCAAGAAAACCCCAAGAACAAGTAATACCAACAATAATCAATATCATCATGGTGGGCGGCAGCGGCAGGACCAGCCTGGGGCCGGTCCAAAGGCCTCAGGGGGCCACATCTGGCCCCCAGGTCTTAGATTGCCTACCCCTGCTCTACACTAATGCACAGAGCATGGGAAATAAACAAGATGAACTTGAACTCCTAGCACAGCTAACCAAATACTACTTGGATGAAGGAATACAAGGGTGTGCTTATCAAATTTGCAAATGACACCAAATTAGGAGGTGTACCTAATAGCACAGAGGACAGGTTCAACATTCAAAATTATCTTAATAAATTAGAAAGCTGGGCCAAAACTAACAAATTAATTTCAACAGAGAGAAATGTAAGGTACTACACTTAGGCAGAAAAAAAAATGAAATGCACAGATATAGCATGGGGGATACCTGGCTAAACAACAGTACATGTGAGAGGGATCTAGAAGTCCTAGTAGACCACAAATTGAACATGAATCAACAGTGTGATGAAGCAGCTAAAAAAGCCAATGCTTATAGGCTGCATCAATAGACATATATATGGGCCTTTGCAGACTGCTAGAAATAGTGCAAATTGAGTCC
>CM034706.1:94984935-95001053 GCA_020142125.1 Phrynosoma platyrhinos
CCATGCTTTGGCTTTTTATGTTAAATGTTTTGCTGAATTCAGGTTGGCCAATAAGTTGTTTGTTTGCTATGGTGGTCCCAAAAAAGGCCAGCCCATTTCTTCACAACAATTTGCAGAATGGATTTCACAGACAATTCTTTTGGCCTATGAATTGGCCAAACACCCTCTTCCTGTTGGTGTCTGTCCACACTCAACCAGGTCTGTCTGCTCCTCTATTGCTTTCCTGAGAGGCGTTCCTCTGCCTGATGTCTGCAAGGCAGCTATGTGGACACAACCATCCATGGGCCTTTGCAGACTGCCAGAAATAGTGCACATTAAATTGAGGCACTGCCCTGGCTCAGTGCTAGGGAATCATGGGGACTGTATTTCATTGTGGCACCAGAGCTCTCTGACAGAGAAGGCTCAATGTCTCAGAAAAAAATACAATTCCCATGACTCCCTAGCACTGAGCCAAGGCAGTGCCTCAATTTAATGTGCACTATTTCTGGCAGTCTGCAAAGGCCCCATGTTTGTTCAGCAATACCAGCTTGATTAAAGGTATCGTCAGGATGCCAACTTTGGCTGTGCATTCTCTCTTCCATTGTGAAGTGACAGGTAAGCTTTTCAGTTACGCTATTGTCTGAGGCGCAGGGACAACAAAGAAGAAGAGGTTGTTTACCTGTAACTGTGGTTCTTCGAGTGGTCATCTGTGCCCTCACACAAACCAGCCCTACCTCCCCTTGGTCAGATCCCTGCTTATTCTTCTGGCAGAGTAAAGCTCAATGAGAATTAAAACTGAAAAATAAAAGAAAGAAAAAAATATCAAAAATCTAACTGTACATGAGAGGAACTCAGCTAGAGAGTGATCTAAGAGCAGCAGCTTTTGTGGTGGATGGAAAAGAACTGAAGGTGGAGCTAGATTGGCGGGACTGTGCATGGGTGGGAGTTCCCACCAATCTGGTCAGCTTTCCAGCCTCTGTGTAGGCGCAAAACCTTATTGTGAGAGGGCACACTTACAGGTAAGCAACCTGTTCTTTGATTTTCCTTAGTAATTATTCTGAGTATATTATGCTTTCTGCTAGTAGTATTTTGTCATCTGCATATCTGTCAATGCTCCTTTCTCCTATCTTCATTCCGCCTTCTTCTGACTCCAAACTTGCTCTTCATATTATATTTTCTGCATACAAGTTGAACAGGTAGCATGATAGAATTGCCCATGCCAATTGGGAACCACTCTATTTCTTAAATTCTGTTCTCACAGTAGATTTTTCATCACAACTATCAAATGTAGTGGCACTTCCATTTGTTTGAGGGCATTCCATAGCTTATTGTGATCTATGCAGTCAAAAGCTTTGCTATAATCTATAAAGCACATGCTGATTTTCTTCTGGAATTCTTTGGTGTGCTCCATTATCCATCATATGCTAACAATGTGGTCCCTAGTGCCTCTTCTTTCTTGAACTCTGCTTGGACCTCTGGGATTTCTCTCTCCATATATGATTGGAGTCTATGCTGCAGAATTTTGAGTATAATTTTGCTTGCATGGGAAATTAGTGTTATGGTCCTGTAGTTGCTGCAGTCCCCTTTTTTGTGGAATGCAAGATAGTTAACTGGCTGTGGATAATTTGGTAATGTTATGCCAGTGTTTTATCAGCTGCAATGGATTCCAGTTGTTTTCTGGCCTCAGTTTAAAATTCTGGTCTCATAATGTCCTAAGCCTAAATTCAGTTGTTAGTCTCAACCTAAGTAGTTGGCACTCAGCAAGTAATAAACACACATATAGTTTAAAAAATACAAGAGTTGGGATTAAAACAGTATTAAACTACCAGCAGCATCAGTACCATTTAAAAGAATGTTTTAAATATTAGATATTAAAAGCAGCTGTCTCTCTTGTTAACAGTCAGTTGCCTTGGTGGAATAAAAAGGTCTTAACCTGTAACTGAAAAGACATAAATGAAGGAGCCAGCCTAGCATATATTATGCTTTTTAAATTTAATATTATCATTTTCTGCATTGACTTGTCCAGAAAACAATGTTATTGGGCAGCCTTCTATAAATATAATAAACAAACAAATTTAATTTATTCATATAAGAATGTATATTACATATGTATTATATATGAATGTATGTATTCCTTTATAAAACATGTGCTTTCCCAAATTAAATGTAGTGTCTCTGTTTTCATTCATGTAATTCTTTTTCCAGAAAACTAGTATCTTGTTGTCTTAGAACATGAGAAACATTAGTTTAATTCCCATTCAGCTGGGAAGCTCACAGCATGGTATTGGGTAAGTCATTGTGTTGTGTGTCTCATTCTAATGTAGCTCATAGGCTTTTAATGAGAATAAACTTGAATGAGGACATATATCCCATTATGAGCTTCATACATTTTCTGCTACATTTCAGGATGCTATTACATTACCATAAAGTGTGAAGATAGTACAGAAATGTCTGTGCAGTTCTCCAGTGTCACTGAAGGTGCATCTACACTGTAGAAACAATGTAGTTTGATACCACTTTAAGTGAGGTAGCTCCATCCTATGGAATCCTAGGATTAGTAGTTTTACAAGGTATTTAGCCTTCTCTGTCAAAGAGTGCTGCTGCCTCGCATAACTACAAATCCCCAGATTCTGTAGGATGGAGTCATGGCAGTTAAAGTGAAGATCAGAAACTCCTCTGGAGCTCCCAGTGAACAATAAGAGAGAGAGGAACATTCACTTGGGGGGAGAGATTCAGAAGTCAGAGAAGAGAGTAGCTTGAAAGCCTTTCTTATCTCTTGGTTATCTTTACATCTCCCTCCTGGGCCTTGCCTGCTCAAGTGAGAATACTGAGCAGATATACAGGAGTGTAGTAGTGAAGCCCCTAATGGAATTCAATCTTCCCACATTTTATAAATTACTTTAAGAGGGAAGCCCTACTGGTCATGGGTAGAGCCTCAGGTCCACTAAATTGCAAAGATTCCAATGTGCAACTCTACCAACACTGCAGAGGAGGGAGTCCTTTAAAGCTGCATGGAGTTTTAAGAAAAATGGGAATACCCTATTGCTGGATGCATCCTATTAAACAAATTGTGCAAGAAGGGGGTAAAACTGCCCCATACATGGGCTTGCTGTACTTGGACTTGAGCTCACATGGTCCCCAGGGTGAGAAAATGGTGTGTGTGCCGCCATTAAAATCAACAGGACTTGAGGTCCCTTGGTTTTTTTTACATATGTGGGGGTGTGTGGAATGGATCCCCCACATATACAAAGGGCCTACTGTACTCTTGCTGAGGCAAGAGGCAAGAGCTTTTGTAGCTGAATTGAAGCTAAGCTCTCCAGAGAAAGAGCATCAGATCACAGAGGAAGAGAGCTGGAGCCATGGAAGAGAGTCTTCACCCACTATCAGAGGGTTGGTTGATTCAAATGTGGAACAGGCAGAATAACGCTAAACTTATATCTGGTGCTGTGAAATGGTGTGCCTCCAATGCTGGATGGATGTTTAACTGCTATTATTCAGACAAATGGGGTCTCAATATGTACATTTGAGATCAAGCTGCTGATATCTCAGACATTTAGATCTACGTAACACAGTTTGGATAGATATTTTTAATGATTGTGAGCTTGGTTTTTATGGCATATTTTTAGAACATTAGTATTAGGACATGGACAAATGCTGTGTTGCCATAGACATGTTGTTTATTGTTCCCTCTTTGCTGAGTTTCTGGATTATTATATTAGCGATCTTTGTGATATTAATGTTTATTGTTTTTATGTTCATTTTGGACAGCAGCAAAGAGGGTGTGTGAATCCTGTTTTATATAGCAAATATGCATTTATTATTATTATTATTATTTTGCTGTTGAGATGTCAGGACCAACAGCAAGCTGGGTAATGAATGAAAATGACACACACCTTATGTAATCTTGTTTAATGTTAGTTCCCAGGCTCTCCAGCAAGGTAGAGAGTATACAGCAGGGGTAGGCAACCTTTCCCCTTTAAGGGCCGAGGGACTTCAGCTCCCAGAAGCCTCAGCCATGTTGGCTAATAGTCCCATGGTGGCCAATAGCTCCTGGGATTCTGGGAGCTGTCCCTCGGCCCTTAAAGGGGAAAGGTTGCCTACCCCTGGTATACATTATGGTGCATATATAAGTTAATACATACTGTTCCTACAGGAAGTCCATCATGGAAATCCTGAAACTCTTCTTCTTTCACTGAGTTTGAACAAGTTCTACACTGTAACAGGCTTCTCAAAATCACAAATAGGGGATGGTGTGGGGACATCTATAGGGCTTCACAAAATGATTGCCCTTCTGTTTATAGACTACCTAAAGGACTATTTTTGTTGAAGGGACAATGGGGAAGGAAAATTTACCCTGGATTCCAGCTATTATCCAAGTAGTGGTCAAAAGTCTTTTCTCAGAGAGACCTCCATATTCTTTATGTGGTTCAAAAAGAAAGAAGTGATTAAGGCATGACATGAGAATGCAGTAGCAGATGCCAAACAACAGAAGGAAACTGAAAAATGGTTGCAGTCTGTCTTCCAAGACTTTGATCTGAGTGAATTCCATAGGGAGAAAGGGATTACTGTATTTCCCACATCACCTTAGCTTTTATTCCTGTTTGAATAATGAATAATGGAAAATGAAATTTAAGCAAGTAAAGATAGGACAGATCATACTGTCCAGTCATGAAGCTTCCCAATCAATGGATATAAGCAGAAGGATGTACTCCTCCTGGTCACTAAATCCTATAATCATACGTAGTTAGAACTCAAATAAAAAAAAATAACAAGCTATAGTGACCTGTTGTTAGCTGCTCTTGGGTTGACCCTGACACATGGCAACCCTGCCAATGAGACATCTCCAAGATGCTCTGTCCTCAACTGCTCTGCTCAGGCCCTGCAAACTCATGGCCATGACCTCTCTGGTTGAGTCAGTCCATCTAGCTTCCTCTCTTTCTACTGCCCTCTACTTTTCCTAGCATTATTGTCTTTTCTAGTGAGTTAATGCTTTCTCATGTTTTCAAAGTATGACAGCCTCAATTTGGCTCTTGTCTCCCAGAACTCACATGGCTAAAAAAAAGAAAAAAAAAAAAAGAGTGGCTTCTGCCCATATGAATAACCATCAGAACCAATTTTTGTTGTTGTTGTTAATTGCCTTTGAGTGTATCTTGACTCATAGCAGCCCCATGAATGAGACATCTCCAAAAGTCACTGTCTTTCACTGCTCTACTTAGTTCCTGCAAATTCATACTCGTGATCACCTTAATAAAGTCCATTCATCTAGTATGCAACCTCCTCTTTCTACTTCCTTCCACCTTTCCTAACATTATTGTCTTTTCTAATGATTCATGCCTTCTCATGATATGACCAAAGTATGACAGTCTCAATTTGGTCATCATCACTTTCAGGGAGAGCTAGGGTTGATCTGTTCAAGGATCCATTTGTTTGTCTTTTTGGCTGTCCATGGTATCCTCAGCCCTCTTTTCAAGCACCACATCTCAAATACATTGATTTTCTTTCTATATGCTCTCTTCACTGTTCAGCTCTCACATCCGTACATGATGATGGGGAATACAATGGTTTGGATGATTGTAACTTTATTGCTTAGTTGTATGTCTTTATTCCTTAAGACAGGGGTAGGCAACCCTTCCCCTTTAAGGGCCGAGGGACTTCAACTCCCAGAAGCCTCAACCATATTGGCCAATAGCCCCATGTTGGCCAATAGCTCCTGGGATTCTGGAAGCTGAAGTCCCTCAGCCCTTAAAGGAGAAAGGTTGCCTACCCCTGCCTTGATCTATTCTTGTTCTTTCATAGCTGTCCTCCTCATTCCTAGTCTTCTAATTCCTTGGCTACAGTCTTCATTATAATCATTGTTTGATCCAGGATATGAGAAGTTTTTTACTATTTTGATTTCTTCATTGTCTAGATTGAATTTATCTATCTCCTCTATGCTCATTATTTTTGTTTTCTTTATGTTTACCAGTTAACTTGCCTTTGCACTTTCTTCCTTGACCTTCCCTGGTAGTTTTTACTAAGTGTAAACTACTTTTACTACTAATGATAACTAAAAATAATAACTAATAATAATAACAACTACTTTATTAATACTTAGCTACTTTTTAGGAAATTCTACCCCAGATATTTCTACTGGTGTATTATGGGATTCTCTGAAGATGGTAATTCAGGGAGAATGCATAGAGGAATATTGTTTTTAAAATAACAGCAGAGAAATATAGTTGCCCCTCCATTCTCGCAGACTTTGAGTCTGTGGTTTTTGAATACTCACTAATCTCTGTTTTTGCGGGGGGGGGGGGCAGGACAGATCTCTTGCAAAAACAGAGGGCCAACTGTGTACAGATATTGGAGAGCTTGCAGAAGTGCAGTGACAACCAGAGAGTGTTACAGCTGTTGTCAGAGAAACATGCATAGGTTATTGATAAAACCATGATTAATCTACAGTATAGTAACCACAGATATTTTAAGTTCGACAGGAAAAACTCCAAGATTTTGACTATGTTAGAAGAAAGAAACTGAGCAACTGGGTATCTATCTGCTGTTAAGAAAAAACATGATGTTACATTCTCTCTCCCCCTCCCTAAATTTTCAAAACCCCTCTTCACCTTCAAAATGTGGGAAAATCCTGTATTCTAAACTATTTGGAAAAGATCCAATTTTAAAAGATTACAGAGAAATATAATTATGTTCTCAGTCAAAAAATATCTCTGGAGATGTTTCTTTCAGCTATTTGGCTTAGAAGCACCTAGTGTAGGTAGGTTTAATGGTACATTTTACAAGACCTTTGAAAAATGGTTAATAGTTTGGTTTCTTTATGTGATATTGTTGTAGAAGGAAGTTCTGCCCCTTCCAGAACCATGGAAAATATGTTTTGGTCTGTTTGAAAAATCAGCAGAATGAAATATGACTGACACAGTATGCATCAAGAAGAGACATAAAGCAAAGTTGGCCTTTACCATTGCTCCTGCTTCTTCTCACCACAGTGAGACTGCCATGAATGCAATCAAGGTCATGTTTAAATAAATGACAGCCAACATGCCATCAATCTTTTTTTTTTTCCTCAGATGACATTGCACTAAGCACCTCTGAGCTTGTTCAGGGAATCTCATAAGTTCTGTGGCTGATGAAAGAATTTGGTTCAGACTCCAACCTCAGAATCAACAGGAAGACATCTAAACCACTGGTTTCAATATGAGTACTGAAGTCAAAAATGAGCTATATAGAAAGATAGGAATTCTTGTTGATTTCATGGGTATCAGATACTTAAAGATGGGGACCCATTCAGTCAATTGAAAATACGCTTGTCCCTCCACATTTGCAGCCTTGACTTTTGCAGATTTGATTATTCACAGATTTTTATTAATATGTTCTCTCTAGGAATATCTACGGTAGGTCTTCCAGCGCAACTCAATAGTCAACTTTAACCAAAAGTTGCACTGAGGGACCTAGAGAGTTCTAGAGAGAACACTCCACTAGACATTTATAGTTCCTCCAGCGCAGGCCTAAGGTCAGTGTCTGGGAGATGTTGACCACAGAGTTTCACTGGAGGACCTAGAGATTCCTAGAGAGGTGTTCTCTCAAGTAAAAACATAAGTGTTTTTGTTATTTGCAGTTTTTCCACATTCATGGGAGTCCTGTGCCACTAAGCCCAGCAAATGTAGAGGGATGAGTATATATAATTTGTTTAAAGCACAGACCTCTCTGTGTACAAAAAATGTCAACTGATGAGAAAACTGATAGGCTTCCAGTTATCCTGGTTGAGCCATAGCACTGTGAGCAAAATAGCTTTCTTCCATGTTATCTTTTTGTTCACTGAATTTTATAATCAGTATGTTGTAGTAGTAGTAACAACAATAGCATGTTTTTTAAGGTTTGCAACCATCAATTTGTTCTGAAGGGCTAGGAGGAAGCTAGGACTAAGAGGAAGATTTCAAATGTCAGCTTTTTCAGTGAAGGTAACCAGCTTGTACTATACATAAAGTAAAGGTTAATGCTTGTTTGCCGTTTAGCAGTTCAAGAAAACAAATTAGAAGGCATCAGAGGATGGCTTTTCCTCCCAATTTTTATTTTCAAGCAAACGTTTGGACATTCCTTTTGATGAGAACCACATTCAAAATCTGATTCCTCCACTCTAGCTTTTGATGCCTTTTCCGTCTAATCAATATTTTATGACACAACAAAATTTGTTCAGTGTAAAGACTGGGTAAGACTGGTTTTGTGTAGGTGCAGCAATTTCTCTATGGACTTGACCCCGAATGTGAGGCCCCACTTAGATAATTTTATCTAATTTTATGCAAATCCACCAAAGTATTGATTTTATTTCAAAATTCCCTATGAAAGCAAAAACAGCAATAGCCTCTCCTGTTATGACTCATTAATCATACAGTTTGAAAAGAACACATAGGATTTGTATAGTAGAATTTTCAATTAGGTATTTGGTAGCATGGATGGAATCAGACTTGCCTAAGAAAAGGGTTTTGGATCAGACAGAACATAAAGTGTGGAAGGCACTCTGGAGTCTGCACCTATGACATCCACCTCAGCTGGGGCAGCTGTCTTAAGTTTATTCTTTGATTGTACTTAACCCCACTGAAATTAAGCAATATGCTATGGGAAAAGATTTGTGATCACGTTGGCAAGTATATCCACATCCAGAGGGATTGTGAAGTGGTCTGTTCATTCTGGGAGGAGGTTTTAAAAAATGAGAAGTACAGTCTGCCCTTTGTATCAGCAGGGGATCCATTCTGGACCCCCCCCCAGATAAAAAAAGTGGGATCTCGAGTCCCATTGTCCTTAATAGCCAGCGTGACATGCATGCCCATTTAAAGCAATGGGGCTTGTCATCTGCAGATGTTTAAATCTGCAGATGGCAAGGCCTGTGGCTATTAAGAGTCCACTGTATCTTTCATCTTTTGTCCTTGAGTTGCATGAAGAAGCATTATTACAGAAAGACCTATCCTTTTTCTTCTGTTTGGCACCCTGCAATGAAATGCACCTGCCTGAAAGAAGGATTAAAAATTTCTAGACTGCAATGGAAAAGCAGGTTAAACCTGTTATTCTTAATGAAGAAACGTACACAGCAGATACTTGCACAATTTCACAAAAACAGAGATCCTTTCTATGAAACATTTCTCTTTTCGGCTTACGTGACTCTTCCTTCTGTTAGCAGAGAACTGTGGAAAGATATTCCAGGCTGATTTTATGATATGTATATGGCATTTGTTGATAATGCACATAGATTAGATTATGGGATAAATTGTTAAAGGTGCTATTCCTGTTTAATATATATTATAACTACTTATTGGAGCAATCTTTCTCACATTAATGTTGACTTGTATAATCTGAAAGAAAACTTTCAATTAAAAAATGGAGCTACAGGAGCACCAATATGAATTGGTATGCTTGGTGAACAGCAAGGCTTCTTAATGCTTTCTTTTCCTCCAATTAAGCAGTCCCTCGCATCCACAGTTCCACTGCAGATCTCCCCAGTTGCTTTCTCTAAAGAAAAGCCAAGGGAAAGAAAGAAGTATAAATCAAAAGTGTTTGAAGTTATACTGATGGGTTAGGGGAAAAGATGTAGACATCATCACTTATTGTGGAAAAGATGGTTCAGGGAGTGTGGATTACCTGCACTATACTTCCTCCCTTCCTATGCCTATATTTGAGATCCTGAGGCACTGACAATATTCTGGGAGACCATTCTACTTGCCCTTTTGTTGGCATACCCTAGCATCCCTTCAGGTGAACATGAGGTGTTCATATTTAATATCTAGTGTGCAACAGGACTGAATGTCACAATGACCTGATATGTCTTGTGGGGGATCATAGTAACCAAGGAAGTTAAAAGATACCAGTGTTGGGGTCACTTGATCTAGGATATGACATGCCTAGATAGACCAAAAGGACAGTCTATGCTAAACATGATACATTTCTCCTACCTGTTTGCATTTCCTATGGGAAAGGAAACAAAGACAACAAAGGAATATATTTATCAAACTGGCAGAGACCAAAACCCTGTTTTCTCTCTTTGAAGTTCTTAAATTTCCTCTGCCTATTTGATCATCAAAGGTTCATTTCAGATCACATCAATGCACTGACATCTTGGTGCTAAAAATCGCTACATTTTCCAGATCAGTTTGTCCATTCCCAGAAAACCATCAAAGCTTTCCCCATGCTTTTTTTGGGTATACAAACACTGCCTCAAGTACAGCAAAGCGATATAAACCCCTCTAGCCTGAGCCATCTTTGTTCACTTTTTCTGGCTGTACCCAAATCTCTGTCCAAGTCCTCAGCGTTTTTCTAAGTTTACCTTTTCTACATGCTCCTTTGGACACTGCTCTAATCTTCAGGGTTCAGTCTTGCTTGGTGTTCTCTTGGCTGTTGTCTGACTTTTCAACTTTTTCCCCCACATTTGCCTGTTACTGATATTTCCTTGGCCTCCTTTCTAGTCTTTCTGTGGACTTCCCTCTGCTGGATTGGTAATTATTCCCCACTTAACCCTTAAATGTCCCCTGTCTAAGTTCCAACTCTCCATAGCCTTGAGAGAATCTTTGGTTGTTTTGCCCTGTTCTTCTTAGTGTTTGCATGTACCTTTTGCACATTTCTAAATAAAAACATCTTTACTTCAAACTGAAGTTTTTTGTAGTTAGAACTGGTATAAATAGGTGTAAAAATGTCATAGTAAGTTACCCACCTCTTACATGTTTCCTTTTGAGTTAATTAATTATCCAGCATTCAAAGGACATGCTGACTCTGCTGGTGGGGACCCCAATTTTGGGGTAATAATTTTGATTGCTATTTCAGTCGAGCAGAAAGTCAGAGCTGTGCCCACATGGTAACAGGTCTTTAAACTGGCTTGTTGCATTGTGGGATAATAGGGAACTTCTTATGTAAGGGAGTATTGGGCACCTTCTTACACAAATATGTAAAGAGTACAACCATGGTGTAATCAGGAGTTATGCTGGTGAAATGCCCCAACATGGTACCAGCTTATTTTGAATGTAATGTATAGGTTTTATTTTAACAAAATATTGTTTTATAAAATGGCAGGTACAGATCTCTGATGGCTTTTCAAAATGGTAGAGTGGAATAAATATGGCATTAAGAGTGTAAGAATTCATTTTATTTAATTAGCTTTTAATTATGCCCTTCACTGCAACAAATTAGGCTGGCTGCATGAACATTAAAATTACATTAACCTTTAATTCAATTTTCTGCTCCATATTGCAATCTGATATACTTTTTAGTTTTCAGTCAGCAAAAAAAGTGACTCTATGTATTTTTCAACCTTGGGTACAATTCTGTATTATAGAGGAAGGAACTGGCTCCCCCAAGAAGAACCTCCTTTACAGTGTAAACGATGCTCTTTTAAAATAGTATTTTTAGAAACAATTATTTTGAGATCTATTACTGGAAATAACTTAATAAATTCCATCTTGCTTTATGTTTTGTACACTATTACCTTAAAGCACTTTGTACAGTCTACTTGATAATATATTCTTCTGTCATTTCAAAAACTGGATTGAGTCAGCTGCATATTCCTAGGCCATGTTTTTGTAAACCTACCCAGAAAAATAAAGTTTTCCAGAGGCTGAAAGCTTTTTTAAATCTTAAAATTAAAAGTATATATTAAAAAATAATAGATAGGGATTCGTCAAATAAAATGCCAAGATGCCATGTTTGATCATGAAACATCTATGTTTATTTGGGTTTAAATAGATGATAAATGTAATTTCAAATGGGGGACGTAGTGCTTCAACCCTAGCATTGAAAGAGATGGATTGGTTTCCTTACTGCTGATGTGTTGCTTGGTAATCCTAGTCATTTTCAAATGAGAGACAAGTACTTTTCAAATGGGAGGTTGAAGCACAACCTTCATTTGAAAACTAGGGCAGACATCCTGGTAGTTTACACTGACATGCTAGATTTTTTTTTATAAAATAACTGTTGAAGGGGGATGCCACAAACCTGGAACCATGATGTTAAGGATGGTAGATTTAACCCTTTGCCCTGTCCCTGATCTTGATCAGAATGCATTCATTGTGGCACTGTTGTCTCAATGGGAGGAAATTTTCTACTGGCATCAGTTTCTTCCTATTGCAAGTGGCAGGAATTCTGGTGAAGTGACGGGATTCCTGGTGAAGAATTTAGTATAAGGCCTTGACTATCCAGCTAAGATTCCCTTGTGCCATCTATTTTACTATGTTTTAAAGCATGCCAAGATGAGCTATACAACAAATGGCATGTCTAGTTTAGCCCTTGCTATGCCTGGCTTGGGGCAAATCACTATCTTTTGAGTCATCTTTCTTATCTAGCAAAAGTTCTGTCCTAGCTCTTCAGATAAGGCCCAACATTAAAGCTTTCTGTGCAATAGGCTTGGTTTGTATGTGTGCATTGTTTGAAACCTCTGTATCACGTATCTATGAGAATGTAACCCCTGAGAACTATAATTAATTATTTTCATCTAGATGGGCATAGCAATAGTCAACATGTCATTACTTAAAACATACTCAAAATGGAGTAATACAGAGAAGAGTGTGTTGGACTGTCATAATAAGGCAGCACATGACACTGAGTGGTGATTATAAAGTCCCTTTCAAAGTTATCAACTTGTGCTTTATGTTATAACTTTATTTTATTTTTGCATGTGACCTGGAAGTTACTAACACAGATCTGAAACAAATACTTTGATTCAACATGTTATTGATGTAGAAATGGTCCCTCTCAGTGAAGGCCTTCTTTAGATAGATCCCCCACCCTAGAAGAATTAAGCTTTTGTCAGTCAGGTTGAACCTCCCCACAAATCCTACTTTTGGAGTTCTGATCTCTCCCTTTTGCCAAGGATTCTTCCTTTCAGTCCATCTCCAAGGAGGAAAAAAAAGATAAAAGAATAAATTTTCATGCCCAAAGCTCAGAAACCCAAATATAAAAAAGAGTTTATTGGGAGGTAGGAAATATCTACATAATACTGTACAAAGAATTCTGAATAAAATCCTGGAGTAAATCTGATGTAAGTAATTGCATGTTACCAACTTGGTGGAGCTTGGGTTTTTGGAGCTCATTCAGAATTTGTTGAAGAAAGGATGGTTTGAGAGACAGCATCTCAGCTTCTGAGAAAATGCTATTAGGAACACAATGGAGAACAAACAAGCTCTCTCTTTTATGGGAACTGAGTCCCATAGAAACTGGCTCCTCAATAAACACTAAAAGTTGTTTGTCCAATAATGAGAAAACCTTCATTTCTAATGTCAGCAGTCTAGCCAGCAAATCAAATAATTATTAAGTGGCTGGACCTATCTTCACAATGACTCTGCATTTGAATTATACAAGATCTAGTCAATTTTAACTGGATACACCATTGTGCAAAAGAGTTTAAGTTCTGAATGTCTTTTGGATAACAAAAAGGCAAGATAACCTAGATTTTCCCACCATAGTGTCAGGTTACCAGAAATTCCATGGGCCACTGTTTAGTTACATCAGAACATAGAGGTTTGCTACACAAACTGCTAAATACAGTGCAAAATAAATAGATCCAATAAAACCTCAATGTGAAGAAGTGCAAGGCAATACTTTTTTAACCTCACAATTTAACGTATATATTTGACTATAAGTCGATCACATGTATAAGTCAAGGGCAGGTTTGTGGGCCAAAATTATGGATTTTGATACAACCCATGGATAAGTCAAGGATAAAACTTAGAGGCATGTAACAAAGGATTTAAAGGATGAAGTAAAGGAAAACAATGCCAAAGAACTTAGAAAATTCCAGCAGGCATAATTGTTTATGCTTACATTAAAGGCTGGATGGATGAGAGATCATAGAGAGGTCAGAGCTTCCAGGACACTCTTGCCAGGGAATGGTTCCTTTTAAAATAATAATTAAAATACAGTACTCACATTGATCCATTGATAAGTTGACTCAGTTTTTTTGGGTCAGTTTTTTAACCTAAATTTCTAGCCTCATACATGAGTATATGGTGTATTTTCTGTGCAAAGGGAACTTGTAACACCTTTGGACTAACTGAGCAAAATAAGTTGCAAGCATAAGGTTTCATAGACTTGGGAATTTATCGCATGAGCCTCGGTCCCACCTCAGTCTTGCCACAATCACGTTATTTTAAAAAATCCAAAAACATACACTTCGCTTCATTAGTGCAATGGGGTTTTGTTTTTGTTTTTTGTGCCATCAAGGGTCTGTACAGGATCTCTTCCTCATCCCCCCTTAACCCAGCCTCCCTGCCCTGTCTGCTTCTTCCCCCTCCCTCCTGCCAAAGAAAGAATGACTGCCTCCTTGTGAGTAAACAGTCATTTCTGGGGCAGGCTGTGGGGTATGCGGAGAATATTCCTGCTCTTGAATAGGGAAGGGGAGAGGGAGCGAGGAGTGAACACTGACCCATGTGACTACCCAATACCTTGTTGGGATTCCCTACAGGAATGATACATCAGACAGACTGCTGGTGCGACTGCCTGAGGGGGAGAAAACCCGCCCGAGGGGGTGATTCTTTCCCCTCCTTTTTATTGACATCTTGTTTACAAGAATCTTAGATGTTTGTTCATCATTCATTAACTATAAGAAGGGCACTTTCCTGTTTCAGGCTCAAAGGTCAAGAGAAGCAAACAAGACACAGGAAACCAGCCAAGTTAACCATTAAATGTTGACCAGCCAGGTCATTAACTAGGATGTGTATCTGTGTGTTTAACCACTAGGCTGTGTGTACATGTAATTAACAGCCAGGTTTAGATATTAAACTTATGCATATGGCAAATGCAGCCTATTCTCATATAGAGGGAAATATGAGATTACCATGGTATGCCAGTGAATTAACCCCACAATACCTGAACAGCCGCTATGCAGGATGTTACTGGACTTGAGGGAAAGTGCTACAGCAGCCCATTTGGGACCTTATTGATGGGTATTTCCCATCAGTGAAAAGGGATGCTCTAAGAACAAAGGAGTGACAAAATGGCTATGATGTCATGTGATGAGTATTGCCAAAGGTGCTGTGATGGTTCTCTATAGTCCCACTCCACTCTGCTGAGCTAGATGGGACCCTTTTGAGACCACTGTAATCCCAAAATAAACAACTTGCTGCCACCACCCAATGATTTATCCTGTCATATCCCAGCAATGCACTGGGACATTGCTGGGCCTTCTATTAATAACCTACAAATAGAACAAGCACTAGCCGAACTAAGGCCATTAGAAGGAAGGAAGGAAGGAAGGAAGGAAGGAAGAGGAAGAGTACTGAAGAAAAAGGTTTTATTTTAAAGAAAGAGCATTAAAGAAAAGAAACATGGAAGACAACTGGCCCTCCAGGTACAAAATTTAAAGTATCACTTTCAAAACACAATCATGTCAGCCAAACTTTAACATACTGCAAACCTGACTTCCCTGACTAGTACTGAGGCAGGCCCACAAGCCAAGGCCTTGCTCTTCCTCAAGCCTTCCTTCTCTCAACTCTCAAGTACTAACGGTCACTTTCTAACTGCCATCCAGAAGGTTTTTTTTTTACCTACCATCTGATTGGTTGCTTGCGCTCACACCACCAGTGATGTCATCACATAAATTCCAGTAACCCTCCCACAGGGAAAAAGGCCTTGATAAATGGAGGGGCTCCCATTTTATTATTTATTTATTTATTTATCACAGGTGCTCTCTAACTTTAATAGCAGATTTAAAGTCTTGTGTGGTAAAGTCCCAATTCATGCAGTGACTTGGTTAATATATTTTTATTTTGTTTACATGATGCTTTGATTTGATTTGGAATTGTCTGTATTGTTTATATTGCTTTATCTGTTTGCCACCCTGATATCTCATGATAAGAGGGTGGGATAATAATAGAATGGGCCCTTATCTACTGGAGTTCGGTTGCAGGACCCTCCGTGGATACCAAAATCCATGGATGCTTAAGTCCTATTAAATATAATGGCATAGTAAAATGGTATCCCTTATTATAAAGGTTTCCTTTTGGAGATATATTCAAGGCACTGTGGAGAAAAGGCAGGTTAGAGCCAGCCCTGGTGACAACCAATCAGGACTGAGCTGGCGACAGCCAATAGCATGTTGAGCTGTAAGGGGAAAATTCCGTTAGGAGCAGTTGGAAGTCAAATAGGGTTTGGATTCCAGAGAGTGAGGGTCTGGT
>CM034706.1:95004660-95021052 GCA_020142125.1 Phrynosoma platyrhinos
TGTCGTCAGCATATCTCAGATTGTTGACATTTTTTCCTCCTATTTTTACTCCTCCCTCTTCCATATCCAAGCTTGCTCTCCTTACAATATGTTCTGCATACAGGTTGAATAGTTAGGGCGATAGGATGCAGCCTTGCCTGACTTCTGTGTTGTAATACATGACTGAATGAAGTGATCCTGCAAAGTAAGAAAGGGGTTAAAATCTTTAAACAGACTTTCAGGACACTTTAATTTGAATACAAATGTAATATGAAACACAAGAAACACAAAAACCTGTTCAGAGACACTAAAATAAATCACACTGAAACATCAGCATCTACTCTTAAATCAAACCTGAGTAATAAATGAACTGATAAAAAATATCAAATCGGTGAAAGAACTGTGTGCAGTAAGACATTTTTATAGTATTTTTCAAACTTAGCACCCAAAAATACAATTAAAAATAGCTGCAATATTGGGAAAAAAGTTTTTTCATTGCAAGCCTCTATAATCCACTCTACAGCTCTTTATCACACTGTTGTAATACTATTTTCCACTTTAATTGCCATGGCAACATCCTTTGGTAGTCTTCACTGCTGCCACACTGCAGAATGAATGGAGTTTGATACTGCTTTAACTGTCATTGCTCAATGCTATGGAATCCTGGGATATGTGGCTTGTTGTGGCACCAGCTGATTTGTTGTTGTTGTCGACCCCAACTCATGGCAACCCTGTGGATGAGACATCTTCAAGACCCCCATCTTCCACTTCTCTGCTTAGGTCCTGTAAATTCATGTTTGTGATCTCCTTAATAGAGTCCATCTGTCTCTAGCATGAGGCCTTCCTCTTTTTCGGCTTCCCTCCACCTTTCCTAGCATTATTGTTTTTTCCCAATGAGTCCTGCCTTCTCATGATGTGTCCAAAGTACGACAGCCTCAGTTTTGTCATCCTGGGACCAAAACAACATTGCAGACATTATGAAGTTTGAGACCTCTTTAACTTCCCTGGCTCAGTGCTAGGCAATTCTGGGAACTGTAGTTTTGTGAGACATTTAGCCTTCTCTGTCAGAGAGCTCTGGGAAACTACAATTCCCAGGATTCCCTAGCACTGAGCCAGGGCAGTTAAAGAGGTGTCAAACTGGATTATTTCTGCAGTGTGTTTTGGACTTTGGTTTCCAGGGAGATTTCTGGCCTGATCTTATTACATCTCTGTACTTTTAAATCTGAATTAAAGACTACCTTGTTCAGGGAGGCATTCCCAGATACTGTTTGATATACATTTACATATACTTTTCTGTCATTTGGGTAGACAGTGGATGCTGTTAATTAATTGTTGTATTATTTTTTGTTTTAATTGACTTTTATTATTTTGCCTACTGTTTGTATTAGATTGTACACCTCTGGCAGGTTTTTATTCTATTTTATGTTGATTTTCTCTCTGTACAGTGCTGTGTATAATGATAGTGCTTTAGAAATAAACTATAATAATAATAATAATAATAATAATAATCTGCTCTAGACCCATTTGTTTATCTTTTTGGCTGTCCCTGGGATCCTCAACACTCTTCTCCAGCACCACATCATCTCAAAGGAGTTTATATTCTTTCTATCAACTGTCCAGCTCTCACACAGGGTGACCAGATATGTCCTAAAAACCACAAAGGAGAAAAAGGCACTGCAAAATGCAGTATTAATTGTAGATAGATTCTGCAGCACCTTTAAAACTAACTGGGGGGGAAAAATTAAGAAGTTGTCAACACGAGCTTTCGCAGACCTATCTACTTCCTCAGATGCTTGATTCTGAGGAAGTGGACTGAGGCCTGCCAAAGCTCATGCTGACAACTTCTTATTTTTTTTTTTTCAGATTCTGCAGCACCTTTAAGACTATCTACAATATTTAACACGACTATATCTTTGAATCCTGCAAAATGCAGGGTATTAAAAAAAAAGCAGGGCAAGACCAAAGAACAGCTAAAAACACTCATATAAATGCCAATTCCTGCTTCTTAGCCATGCTCAAAATGGAGGACATTTTGGAATTCCTCCTGGACAGAAGGTTGAAATGGAGGACAAATCCTGGGAAAGGAGGACGTGTCTGGTCACCCTGCTCTCACATCCCTATGAGAAGGCTAAATGTCTCACACAACTACAAATCCCAGAATCCCATAGTACTGGCCCATGGGAGTTCAACCACACTCCTTCCCCTCCGCTTTCCCTTTTCTCTTTTGTCCCTCCTTTTAAGTGAGGGCAGCTAGAGGTATGGGCAAAAGTGCTTCCTTAGCAGGCAGTACGCATGCGTACCCTTGGCCCCTCCCCGCTCGTGTTTTCCCCTCCCTCCGACTGCTTACGAATGAGTGACGTCCTGGTCCCTCCTCCTCCTCCTCATTGGCCGGCTCGTGCTTCCTTCGCTGCCGGCGCGCGCTCGGGGAAAAGAGTGGGGAGAGCATGTTTGTCCCTCTGAGGTGGCTCCGTGAGTCTCCCCGCCATCTGCTGGTGTGCGAGAGGAGCCACGTGCGGCACGAGCGCTCCCGCCACGCGGCGCACGTGCGGGGCCACGCCTTCAACTGCCAGGTGAGCGCGAGACGGCCAGAGCCGTTGGGCGCGGGGGAGGGGGGATCCGGATTCCCCTTGAAGCCAATGGGGAGCCTTTACAGTGGAGGGGGAGGGGCTTCAGTGGGAGTCAAGGGCCCACGCTGCAGAAATAATCCAGTCTCGCCCCATTAACTGCCCTGGCTCAGTGCTGAGGAATCTTGGGAATTGTAGTTTTATTGTGGCTCTGATAAGGCTAAATGTCTCATAAAACTACAATTCCCAGAATTGCCTACCATTGAGTCAGGGCAGTTAAGAGCAGTCTCAAACTGGATTATTTTAACTTTGTAGTGTTTTAATTAGATTATGTTAATTGTTTTTATTTATTTTTTGGTTTTAATGTGCTTTTATATTGTGAGCCGCCTTGGGTCCCTTTTTTGGGAGAAAGGCATAAAAATAAATATATAAATAAATAATTATTTCTGCAGTGCCTTTTGGACCACTGTTTCACCCTTGGTATTTTTATTTGGGATAACCATGTTGTTGTTGTGTGCCTCCAAGTTGTTTCCGACTTATGGCAACCCTTAAGTGTCCCTATCATGGAGTTTTCTTGGCAAGTTTCTTCAGAGGGGGTTTGCCATTGCCATCCTCTGAGGAACCGTGTTATAGCCAAGTACAGTAACATCCAAAATCAAACAGTAACATCCAGAATACCTTTATGGGGCAAACCACAAAATGCACAAAATATCTGAGGCAAGCTTTTGAAGCTCCACTGGCTTCTTTTATCAGGCAACAGGGGTAAAGGATCATATGGGGGACGGGGATAAAAAGTATGATGATGATAATCACAGGCCTATTTTTTTAACCAGATGTTGTTCTTGGTTATTTTTTAGCAGTTGTTGTTGTGTGCCTTCAAATCGTTTCCAACCCTAAGGCGAAGTTATCATGGGGTTTTCTTGACAAGAGGCATTCAGAAGGAGCAAAGCCATTGTCATTGTCTGTGGAACCATGTTATAACCAAATAGAGTAACATCCAAAGTCCACAGTAACATCCAGAATACCTTTATAGGGCCAACCACAAAATATACAAAATATCTGATGCAAACTTTTGAAGCTCCGCTAGCTTCTTTATCAGGCAATAGGTGTTAAAGATCATACATAGGGGGAGGGAATTAAAAATATGATGATGATAGTCACATTATCAGATATTATTCTTGGTTAAGTTGGCTCAATCAAGAAAATCAACTTGGTTGAGATGTAGTGCTGGTGAAGAGTGATGAGGATCCTGTAGATAGCCAGAAAGACAAATGGATCCTAGAACAGATCAAGCCTGAATCTTCTCTGGAAACCAAGATGACAAAACTGAGGCTGTCATACTTTGGCCAAATCGTGAGAAGGCATGAATCATTAGAAAAGACAATCATGCTAGGAAAGGTGGAAGGAAGCAGAAATAGAGGAAGGCTACATGATAGATGGTTGGACTTTATTAAGGAGGTTACTACTATAAATTTGCAGGATTGAAGCAGAGCAGTAGAGGACAGGGGGTCTTGGAGATGTCTCATCCTCAGGGTCACCATGAGCCAAGATAGACTTGAAGACAATTAACAACAAAAAAAAAGTTGGTTCTGATGGATAGCCATATAGGCAGAGGCCACTCTTTTCTTCTTCTTTTTCCTTTTGGACATGTGGGCTGTAGGAGACAAGAGTCATAAAGTCCAGTAAATAAAATGTAAACTCCATTAGCAACAGAAAAACAAACCTTTAAGATCTGAGCTGCCTCTTGATGTCCTTTGGCTTATCTTGTGTGTACTTCTTGCACTTTTTGGCCCTTTGCTGAATGGACATTGGGTCTCTTTTAGGACTTGGAAAAATTATTTGGGGTCAGGGACTACAGTGTCCAGAATTATGCAATCATCAAGGCCCCAAGATATGGTTTATGTGAACTGTCCTTTCAAGGCTATGCTCACATTTCCCACGTCTTTTATTTGAGCACATGTACACATGGCACTAGGGATCACATTGCAAACATACAATGGATAATGGAGCACACAAGGGAATTCCAGAAGAAAATCAGCATGTGCTTTATTGATTCAACCACATAGATCATGAAAGGCTCTGGATGGCTCTTAAGGTCATTAAACTGTATCTGATAATCCTGATGAGAAATCTGTACTCAGGACAAGAGGCTACTGTTAGAACAGACTATGGAGAAACAGAATGGTTCCCAATTGGCAAAGGGGTTAGGCAAGGCTGGATATTATCACCCTGTTCAACATGTATGTAGAAAATATCATACACAGAGGAGGCTTAGGCTCAGAGGCAGGAGGAGTGAAGATTGGAGGTAGAAACATTAACAAACTAAAATGCAGGTGATACCATACTACTGGCAGTAAAAAAACTAACAAAAACCTGGAACAATTACTAAAGAAAATGCTAAGGTAGGGTTAATGCTGAATATTAAGGAAACAAAAATAACAACAATGGAAGAACGAGATGAATTCATTGCAGACAATGATAAAATAGAAATATCCAAAGAATTCCCATACCTGGGATCAAACATAAAGCAGATTGGAAATGGCAGCCAAGAAATCAGAAGACAAATACAAATGGGAAGGGCAGCTATGAAAGAACTAGATGAGATCCTAAGGAGTAAAGATATGCAACTGAATACTAAAGTTAGAATCATCCAAGCCATTGTATTCATGGTCAAAGCTGGATAGTAAAGAAAGTAGAGAAGGGAAGAAAATCAACTCATTTGAGATGTGTTGGGGAAGAGTGCATGGATGGCCAAAAAGATTGGGTCCTAGAACAGATAAAGCCCAAACTCTCTCTGGAAACCAGGATGACAAAATTGAGGTTGTCATACTTTGGGCACACCATGAGAAGGAAAGACTCATTAGAAAAAGTAAGGATGGTAGGAAATGTGGAAGGCAGCAGAAAGAGAAGACCACATGCCAGATGGGTAGACATCAGGGAGGCCACAGGCCTGAACCTACAGAATCTGAGCAGAGAGATAGATAGGGGATGTTGGAGATGTCTCATCCACAGGGGTGCTGCGGGCCAGGGTCGACTCGAGGGCAGCTAACAACAACAACACATGGCAATACACCCTTATACCTGCCAGCTTCACTCATCTCATGAAGCATGCCTGTACCTTTGTAGGGTTACCATAAGTCAGTGCCTGCTGACACATTGCAGAATTAATCCAGTTTGACACCGCTTTAACTTCTATAGCTCCATCTATGGAGTCCTGGAATTTGTAGTTTGTTGTGGCACCAGAGCTCTCTGACAGAAGGCTAAATCTCTCACAAAACTAAAAATCCCAGGATTCCATAGCATTGAGCCATGCCAGTTAAAGCGGGATCAAACTGCATTAATTCTGCAGTTGCAGCCTAAGTCAAGTTGACAGCAGTTAACAGCAATAAACATTTGTATTCCATGTGGTCTCCACTAATATTCTAGGTGATACTTAATTTTAAATATTTTGCAATTTTTTTTAATTGGATGTTCTCAGAGGAGCTTCTTAAAAAGTTTTTTTGTAGTCGGTTTTATCAATGAACAGCAGGTCTTATTAGTATCCCAAATGGTCTCTGAATAGGTATCCTTGTTGATCCCTGAATGTGGAATAGTTCCAGAAGTACTAAAAAATGCAGTTGGAGATTTTGGGGACTACTACCTGGTGAAGAAATTGCCACTTCATGAGTTAGTAACAGAGGAGTTTATTAATATCTTTGTGAAGAAAGGTAAGAGAGAAATGAAATGTGTTAATGACTGTAAGAAAAATGCTGTTCTCCACTGGCTAGTAAATTATCTTAAGAAAAATTACTGAAAGATTTGGAAAAGAAATACAGCAGTGTATAGTGTAGATCTATAGTTCTCCATCTTGTTTTCTTTCCAGCAAAAATATGGTCACAGCCTCAACATTTTTTACCCTACAGTGTATTTGTCCTTAAACACAAAAGCACTGTGATTTGAAAGGTCCCCCCACCTACACACACACATTTAATGCTTGGAGACATCACCATCACAACTTATGGAAAAGCCCAAGTTGTTTTTCTGGACTTGTATTCAGTGGAGATGAAGACTTGCAGTGTAGAACTAGAGGTAAAAAGATTTGAAAAACAATGCTTCAGAAGCATAGAAATGGGTTCCTTCCTTCAAAGTTGAAAATTTGGAGGATTTAATTCACCCCCACCACAAATGCAGCTTAACTACAGACAACTATTATATGTGCATTTTCTTTTACATGTTTAAAATATTTATATATATATATATATATATATATATAAAATATTCTTTTTCAGGTAATGCAAATCATGCTTGAAGAAGTTCAAGGAGTACAGGTGTCTGCCTACCTGCCTAAGATTGTTGATTTGTTTAATTAGAGGCACAATACTGTACAACAATTAAGCAACTGTATCAGTCTGCTTGCTTGGGACCTAACAATTTTAAAGTATGGAAGCTTACTGGCTTTAAATTGTACTGATCCATTGTTTCCTGACTGTTGGAGATTGTGAGACTTTGTGATTTTGAGATGTACAGTCAGCTCTCCATATCCATGGATTTTTTTAATCTACATATTCCAGCATTCACGGCTTGAAAATATTTTTAAAATACATAAATTTCAAAATGCAAACCTTGATTTTGCCATTTTATACAAAGGACATCATTTTACTGCCATTGTATATAATGGGACTTGAGCATCCATAGATGTTGTTATCCTCAGAGGGTCCTGGAACCAAACCTCAGCAGATATCAAAGGCCCACTTTAGTCTGTCTTGTGATGTTAGGAGAAATAGCAATAGCATTCTTAAATTGTTTTTGTGCAACAGTAATTTTATAGGAAATAACAAATCTCAGGCCTACCTCTTGAGGGAAATCAAACTTAAGTGAACTAGTGTCAGCAACTGTCCTGATAATAGCCACCTTGAGGAAGTTTCTTATAGGATATAATAAATAATAAAGATACAACTTAAGGCCTTTGCAGACTGCCAGAAATAGTGCAAATTGAGTCCACTTTAACTGCCCTGGCTCAGTGTTAGGGAATCATAGGAACTGTAGTTTATTGTGGTACCAGAGCTCTCTGACAGAGAAAGCTCAATGTCTCAGAAAAAATACAATTCCCATGATTCCCTAGCATTGAGTCAGGACAGTTAAAGTGGACTCAATTTGCACTATTTCTGGCAGTCTGCAAAGGCCGACAATCAGGGTGAAGAAACCTCTTCGAAATATTTCTAGTGTAACTTTACTTCCCCCCCCCAAAAAAAATGTATGTGAACTTTGTATTTTAGGTTCATGTTATGCTCTTACATATAATACAAGGATTGACCAAGACAATACTGCTGCTCTGCTACCAACAGGTAAGAAATTCTATTCAAAGTTTTTAATCTTTTATAAATGTTACAATTCGAGAATATCAGTTCTTGAATTCAGTAGGACTAGTCAGTGGTTCCTGAAAGCAGCAGGACAGGAATGGGAGTATTACAGAGAGGGGCGGAAAGAGTTCATTTCATATATTTATGTTGCACAGAAAATCTTGTTATTTTAAATCTTTTTTTCCCCCCTATAGGCAAATTAATTATATCAGTAGACAAGGACACGTATGAAGAACTTGGACTACAAGGCCGGCCTTCTCTTTATTCTTCTAAAAAACCAATGAGATACAGTGAGTATTCACGTGAATGGCATATGAACTACTGTCCTGTTCTTCCTGCCTACTGGATCCCCCCCCCCCCCCCCCCCGCTCTTAAATGCAGTGTAGCCTATCCTGAACTTTTGGGATCTGGAAATTGAGTTGAGTTCAGCTTGAAATAAATAGCCTAGCCTCCTACAAATAAAAACAGTTTCCCTGATTCAGCAGTGGATATGCCTTCATGAAAGTAGTTCTTGACATACAAATGGAACCCCCATATTCCTTACCACAATGTTACTGTTAAGCTCTTGTTTCTTTTTGCCATATTAACATAAGACACTACTATATAGTCTCCACATTACATCACAAATGCATCACCATTCATGCTACAGTGCCCACCCACACAATCTTGGTCTGGTTAGTTATGTGTTGTGATGCAGAGTACTAGGCTACTCATTCCCACCTACTGAGATGAGAAGTCAGTCTGTGGTGCAGATTAGAATTTTAATGCCATGTATAACCTGTGCCCCAAATATCTCAAGGAACATCTCTTATGTGTGTAAAGCTGCTAGAGCTTTAGGTTCTATAAGTGAGGCCTTGTTCTAGATCAGGGGTCGGTAACCACGGGCCGAGTGCAACCCGCGGAGGCCTTCGGATTGGCCCCTGCCCGGTCCTGCTGCCGCCGCCGCCTTTCGTGGCGGCGCTGGGTCTCTCGGAGGCCTGGCGTGGCCAAGGCAAGCCTTCTGTTTTTCAAAATGGCAGTGCGCACATGCGTGCACAGGGGGTAAGCGCACGCAAGTGCGTGCACCAGCCCCCCCAGCCCCCCCCTGGCCCATCGGCAAAAAAAGTTGCCGACCCCTGTTCTAGATTCTTTCCATTAGGAAGATAAAATAGTAATCTTCCAGGTCCAGTAGTTGAGGCAGGCTCTTATATATGTTCTTTCGTAGTCAAGTGAAAGTATCTTGGTTTAGTCAGAAATTTGGGGAAATTAAGCAGGTCTCATTGTGTTTTTATCTAGGAAATTTGAAATGTTTTGTTTAGATGTTTTTGTGGACTGTACAGATGGTTTTTATTTGTATTTTAAGTTGTAAATTGCAAACAGTGAGTAGCAATCTGTAAATATTGTAGATAATATCCCTGTTGTATGGATGTTAATATTTTTGAGCAAATGTATAACAATAATTAAAGTTGTGGGGTTTTTTTATATATATAAAAAGAACATATTTTAGTTACCCATGTTACTTGCTTTCATCAATATTTGTCTTTTTCTCTTTAATAGTTATTACTGTTGACCTGACTGATTCAAACTTCGGTCCTGATAGCAAGAAATGTAATAGAGTGATCTGGGCCTTGAAAGAAAAAAAGCCGCTAGAGTTTGATTTTTTATTTGCTTGGCACTACACAGGTAAATAGATCATGAAAACAAACTGCAAAAGACATGAAATCAGATATTCTGTTTTACATATTGTTTTCATGCACTTTAACTGTGCTATCACTTAGAGGCTTATGCTAACACCTACCTCCAAAAACTATCTGCAAAGTGTGGTCACTTTAGAGGTGTTTGTTAGGAAAGATGTCATAACTTGATTTGGGAAAGGCATGTCTTTGGAGGTAGAATTGTTCTTATAACAGTGCATACCACTGTCTTTTAAGTAGGATTACATATAGCCAAAAACACCGACTTGTTTTGAGAATGCAGCAGATGAATAGGTGTAGCTTTATTTTTTAAAATTAATATGAGTATTCAAATGGGATCTTTTATCATGTTTTTTATTCTGCAAGTCATTTTTGATACTATTTTTAAAAAGGATGGATGACACATGGAGTACATTTAAATGCCTTCTGTAATTAATTTCCACTTATTTAGCTGAATCTTTGGATCCCCCTTTATCTTTTTAGTTTCCTGTGATGAACATTCAGTAAATACTTTCCCTATCGAAGTTATATTTCATTCTGTTTAAACCTGTAATGATGAAGTTGAGCACATACATTCCGTGAAAGCACCTCATTGAAATCATCCTCTAGCTGTAGTAAAAATATCTTAAAATATCCATTCCTTTATTCCTAAAAGGAATGCTGCAGCTTAATGAACCAGAAGGAGGACAGGGGTAGGAATTCATGGGTTTTCAAGAGAGCATAGATCAGGGATGGGAATTATGTGTTTCTTCAAATGCTGTTAGACTGCAACTCTCCTAACATTACACCTTATTGGCTTTGCCAGCCAGGACTGCCCCAAATCATAATCTCAATCATGTCTGGAAGGCCACACAATTTCCACTGCTGGCATTGATAAACAGTTTGCAAATAGATTTTATTGTTGTGTAGTTTTTCAACAGACCCATCTTTCTATTTCATATACAGTTATAAAAAAGTTAAAAGTAGTTTGAAACAAAATCTTGTTTTTGATGGTCATTTTAAAAACCTGGCTTTTTTAAAAAAAAGGTTCAGAAGAATTAAGTTTGATGTCATATTTCTCCAAAAACGAAGTGGAAGCCTATCAGCCAAAAATAACATTCAGCACATTAAGAAATGTACAGTGTCCCGTATTGGAGAATGATAGCCTGCAAGGAGAGCCAGAAGCAGCATGCAGTGCACAGGAATTATTTCAATGGCTCGGTGCTGTTTTCACTCATGTTGGTTTGTAAGTATCTATCTTATACTTAAATATATAGCACCTCATAACTTTATGGTGGTTGTGCCCAGCATTTGTCAGTCTCTGTGTGTGTCCGTGTGTGAGAGAGATCTGGTTGCCTGGTACAGTGCAGTGATTTTTAAAGCTGTATGTTAAAATGTTAATAGTCATTCTGAGTGTTCAATGTTATCTCTTTGCAGAGAAAACACATCCTCTAGTTTCTTATCAACCTATTCATGTCCTCAGCCAAGCACACTGGTCGATCAAGTTTTGTTGTGTACAATAACTGGATTTATACTTCCAGAGAAGATAATTCACTTATTAGAGCAAATATGGTAAGCAGGCTGACTCAACATTTCATAGCATTGTCTGGAGACTGAAGCTGCAATAATACTTAAACATAGTTTTTTGTGTGTTTTTTGGACTGTGAGGCCATGTTCTAGAAGAATGGCTGGCATCTTCTAGAGAATGGTGGCATGGAGGTGTGTGGGGTATATATACTGTGTGACCCTTGGTTGAGAAGATCAGGGGTTTCCCAGCAGACAATGAACCATTAATTAAATCAACATTAATCCTCCCCACATATCCTCCCAACCAGAGGCCTTGCCTTAACAGAACAATACACAGATTTGCATGCTAATTTACATGCTAATTCCCAGCAGACAATGGACCATTAATTAAATACAGTGCCCCTCCATTTTCGTGGGGGATCCATTCCGGACCCCATTGTGTGCTCTTCCATTTGAACATAGTGCGTAAGCGAGGGATGTGGATCTGAAGTCCTCAAAAGTGGAGGGGCGACTGTAGACATTAATCTCCTCACATATCCTCACACCCAGAGGCCTTGCCTCAACAGAACAATACACAAGTTTACATGCTAATCGTCTCAGGCAAGGGTCACACAGTATATATAGCCCACACGCCTCTGTGCCTCCATTCTCTGAAGATGCCAGCCACAGATGCAGGGAAAATATCAGGAATACATTCTTCTAGAACATGGTTTTCACAGCCCGAAAAACTTATGGGATGCCAGGCATGAAAGCCTTTGACTTCAAAAAACTTAAATGCATTAGCACATAAATTTGTTGAACACTCAGAGAACTTGCTTCTGTGGAAACAAGTATAGGATTGTGTTGCACATCTGTTTATATGAAACTTTCCTGCAGAGAAGCAGAGAAAGCTCTAAAGGGCTTCTTAGCCTTCTGGAACAGGTTTTTAAGGTCTTTAGGGCAGATGAGGGGCTGTAGGAGGAAGGAGGATTGTATGCCTCTTGCTTGCTTTCACATGAAGCTGATTCCACAGGGCTGGACTCTGGGTGGTACTGATTTATTATCTTTATGTCCTACTTTTATGTCCAGTGAGGTCAAATCAGGTTCTTTCCCTCCTCCGTTCATCATTTTATCCTCACAGGAGCCCTATGAGGTAAGTTAGACTGAAAGATAATGACTAGGCTCAAATACATGTGAGCTTCCTCTTGTCCTCTTAGTACAAGCCCTGCATTTTGATTTCATGTTATTTCTAGGGGTTGGAATATATTTTCTCTATTGTATATTTATAATTTTTGTGTAGTAGTGACTTTATGTCTTCTTTCTAATAATACTGCAGACAGTTATTCAAGAATCCTTTAGTAGTTGATTTCACTTTATTACTACCATCCAGTGAATAACTGGACAGACTAAAAAGAGGTTAAACTCTCTTAGGACCAATTGATTTTAAATCAGAAAGATTAATTGTGTACTTAATTCTCCCATTGAACTCAGTATGGTTTAAATTGGCTGAAGTTCTGCACTTTTATTGCAAATTTTTAACTTACAGAACTGAAACACTTTGCAGATTATTTTCTTGACACCAGTGCTCTGTATCCGATGCAATTACTGTGCTGATTTTTTTCTAAACAGCTGTGTGTGGTCAGTAGAAGATACAAAGGTTTAGCTAGAGCAAGAGAATATTACTATATCCTTATGATTCTTTTAAAATGGTATCTTGCTTATTTTTAAAAATTAATTCCTTATTTGAGTAACAAAGCAGGACTATCATGTTAAGCAGAAGAAGGTATAACATCCTTCATAATTTATAGGACAAAATTTATAAAATTGGGTAGTTTCTGTTTCTGTTATATTAATCAAAAATTATGATTTTGGTTTATTAACAAGAAAGTCCTTTTTCATATATGGCAAATGAATACCAAATGAATACCAAATATCAAGACACATTCTTCTTTATTCTCCATCTCTGTGCATTCATTAGTGAAACTTTCTATCTTTGTACTCAGAGAACACAGTTATTATTGCAGCTGTTATTGTGTGACTGAAATGAGTTAGTCACACTTAGCCTAAGTTTTCATATTGATTTCAGTGGGATCTAAATGTGACTACTTTAATCTGGATCCCAATGATGCTTTTGAATGAAGGCTTTTGTGTATTATCATGTCAGTAAGGTTTATATTTCAGTAAGTATGTGTAGGATCAGGCTGCTTGACTTTAACATCTGTTGCAAAGCTACATAGTATTCACTGACCATGCTTCTCTGTCTCTTTCTGCAGTTGCTATTTTCAAGAACCAAAGTTGGCTCACTGGGTTACTCTGACTGTGCATGGCTTTGCTGACAGCCCTGTTTCCTGGAGAGAAAGTGAACATAGTTTCCTAAAGGGAGGAGAGAATTTGTATAACTTTGTAATTTTTAGGAGCTTGGATTACTGGGTTCAAATGGCAGTAGGAGCATATGATGATTGTCCTTAAATAATGGTCATTGAAGCCATTAAAATATATTATATTAAATAGGGTGTGAGATATTTATTACCTGTCTGACCCAAATATAACTTAAGAAAAATGTTATCATAATGGCTTTTAAAAACAGATCTGAAAAGTATGTGCACTTTAGGGGTTTTTATATTTTTGAAAATGATATGGTAGGGTAATAAACAAAGACTGCAAATATAAAGGAACATATTTTCAGAGTGAAGGAAGCTCCATGAAACCATGGCCCTACTATGCAACTGTTTTTTGTTTTGTGTGTGCATGATTGTGTATGTTGTGTTTAAAAGCAAAAGGCACATTTCATGTTGGGGATAATTAGAGAATTTTTAAAAAGAACTATCAAAATCATACTGCCTTTTGGCAAATTCATAGTGTGATTGTGCTTGGAATATTGTGTATAGTTATTGTCATTGCACTAGATTAAGGCTGATAGTGTCAAAAGTATAGAAAGGGTAACAAAAATAATGGACTGGAATAACTCTATGAGTTACAAAATTTGGGACTTTTTAGTTTAGAAGAAAGGAAGATAAGAGGAGCCATAATAGAGATATATATTATGCATGCAGTGGAGAAAGTGAATAGAGAAAAACATAGTCTCTCTCATAATGTTCAATCCCAAAATAAACTCCTAAAGCTGAGTTAAGGCCAGTAAGTACTTCTTTTTAGTTACACAGTGCATAATTAGACTGTGGAATTATCTGCCGCAATAAGTGCTGATGTCTACCTATATGGATGGCTTTAAAAGGGATTATACAAATTCATAGAGGATAAGACTGTATATTACCTCCAGTATCCAGTGCAGTATACATCTAAATATGTTTTTGGAAAACAGAAGCAGGTGGATGCTATTCATCTGTCCTGCTTGTGAGCACTGCATAAGAATCTAGTTGTTATTGGTACAGCTATAGGACTTAAGTCTCATCCAGCTGATTATGGCCAGAATCCTGTATCATCTACTTAAGTATTTTAATCTGTGCTCCAGTCAGCCACTGAATGGACCTCCTTCTCCCTATACAGCTGATGCCCAGTAAAGTAGGTGGGGAGGGGAGTTAGGACCATAGCAGTTGTGCCACAATTATGAATAAGTAGTGACCATGAATACAAAAACAATCATCTAGATTTACTCATCCATAATTGTTTTGTATTCAGAATCACTATACTAATACTATAATTAAGTAACCAATACAGGATTTCAGCCTATGCTTTTAGCATGTGAAATCTGAAAAAAGAACATTGACTTCTGCATCAGTACACTTTTGGCAACATTCTGAGACCTTTAGCTGAAAGTCACCTGTGAAATAACCTGGAAAAAGCTGATAGGTTGATTGTAAAGATAAATTATTTGAAGCAAACCAGTAGACAATAGTTACCATGTGGGAAATAAGTCAGGATTTTTGAACAGCTTCAAATCATGGTTCAGTATCCTCACCTGTTGTAAAGCTGATCCCCCTTTCCCCCTTTTAGTTTCTTCCTTCAGATACAGTGGGGAACTGGTTTATTAGAGGGTTCCTAGCCGTCTGTACAGGTCGAACCCTCCTTTTTTGATAGGGGAATTGGAAAGGAGGAAAAGGAACTAGTTATATTTAAAACCACTAGTCAACTAATCAAAAGTACTACAGTAACACCCAACAGTACTTGTTGGAGAAAGAATTGGAGTTTGGAAATTTGAACACTTCTAAAGTGCAGTCTCAGGCCATTCTTGTCCAGTGAGAAGCTCAGGTGGAACTTTTGTGTACATTAGAAAGTGTGAGTGACAACAATTACTGCAGTAGGGTTCACAGCTCTTCCAAAATAATCCCTTACTATCCTTGAGCTATTAAACAGATTCAAACCAGCTAGTCTGCAACATTTCAGCTTACTGAGAAGTAGATACATCCTAAGAAACACTGGACTGAACAGCTGGATATGTGAGGGATATGACCTCACTTGAACATTACACCTTGCAAGAAAGGTCCTTAGCTGCTTAGACAAAATAAGTAGCTCAGATGCAACAAAAACTTGTGCAGCATGATCAGTTGAGCCTGCTTAGATCAAAGCAGCTGCAACTGCTTTAAAAACAGTCTCTTCTTTAATTGCTATGCTAGAATCTTGATCTTTGCTTACCAGTCAAGTTGAAGCCAGATAGGAAGGAAGTGAACTCAGCTGTGGACAATGTCATGTTTTTAATGAATTTGCTTTAAGAATCATGGTAGCAATTGTTGGGGGTTCAAGTTTCCTAAGGCTTCAGCTTTTGTTAAGGACACAAAAAATTCAAAATATCAAAACCAAGCCTGTTAGGGTTTAGCTTTAAATGAGCAGAGCAGCAGAAGCGTGTCCTTATCTAACAATGCTCTTCTGAGAATCAAGGCTGACTCAAAGACAACACAAATAGCTTGTAGTTTAAAAACAAAACTATACTAATTGCTTGAATCTACATATGCATAGAGGCTACATCCTAACCCAGCTAATGAATAGTTCAGGGTAATACAAGAAATCTTTGTCTCACCATCTGTTGGAAGTAAGTTGAGAGAGCAGGGAAATGGGAGACTGGGTAGTAGCAGGAGAAAATCTTTTTTGTTTGTTTGTTTTGAGAAAACTTCCTAGAGGAAGTGAGCTGAATCACATGCTTTGTTTTACCAATTTACAAAGGTACCTATTGCCCTTCTGATTCAGCAAGAACCAAATGGGATGTTTAGAAGAGGGGACAGGGCAGAGTTTGCATGCATGGAAGATCCTATCTATTTTAGGAGGGGGAGAGAGAATGCAAAGATTTTCCAACAGCAGTCAGGGAAAAGATTATGCCTTTTTTCAATTAGGCATGAATATACACTTCTCCCTCTACATTTGCTGGGGTTAGGGGCACAGGACCCCCATGAAAGTGAAAAA
>CM034706.1:95029748-95045985 GCA_020142125.1 Phrynosoma platyrhinos
GCCCACGGATGCTCCTGCTCCGTACTAAAGACCGCATCGAGTGTATGAAGACACAGGCATCAAGGTATACACATTAGTTGCATTGGGGAATAGCAAATATTATGGTAGAGCTTCAGAGATAGCAAAAAGTACATGCCAAAATAGAAAGAAATGATTCACAGAGCACAGTTGCTTTATTCAGAAAGGGAAAATACTAACTCAGAATGAACAAACTTGCAAAGCTGCAAGGGTTTGAATTTAAGTAATAGCTGTAGAGGATGCTAAGAGGAGGGTGAGGTGGCAGGAAGAAAGAGATTAAAAAATAGGGACAATATAATATTTTTTCAAATTCATTCACACATTCATGTGTGTGCATGCACACACACACACTTACCAGAGAAAAGGAGCGTTTGGGAGGAGCTGCAGTGTACAAGGGAATTGCTCCCTGAAAGACAGATTTTGCTCATGACAAAAATTATCCCTCCTTGTTTGGAGATTTCTTGTGGGATAGTGGGAAATATTTGTATTCCTGGTTGGAACAGTGTAAAGACCAGGAGACAAGCTAACCAAAGTCTTCAGTCAGAGTCAGGACTTTTGCAAAAGAGAATGTGCTAACAAGATTCTCTGGCCAAAATCTCAGATTATGAAAGGGTCTGAAAAAGTGATTTCAGTTTACATGGAGCAAGGCTAGCCTAGACAGCAGTTTCAACAAGAGAGGAACACATTATAGCTAAAGATTTCAGCATGAGACCTCCAGAAGAAAACAGTTCAAACTTTTAGTTCAAATATACATGCAGAACCACTACCTTTAATTTAGAATCCTTAAAAAAACAATTTTAGAGTAAAGATAATGACATTAGGAAATTATCTAAAACAAAATAACTTATGAACAAAGGGTGTCCATCTGTACTTCCAAGAGGCACAATACACCAATACTCTCCTCCTGAGCGACATTATCCAATACATGGCACGTAACAGAAAGTAGGAATGTCTTAGGCAAGTACATACTTAATCATGAAGCCTTACATTGATCAGCCTTGCCCCAGAGATGACACTTCATAGCAGTGACATTTCTTTCTGTTTGCTAATAGCAGGATGACATTCTTGGAGACATAGAACCTTGTCTGGGGCTATTCAGTATTTCAATAGAATAATCAAGTAGAATTAACTAAATATAGGATTGGACTGGAGAAGCTTTCCAGATAACCCTCCTTGTCCCCAGCTTAACAGTCAAAGAAGTTTTGTTTTAGAACATATACTTTTACTTCTTGGCAAGGATATATAGGTGTCCTAAAAGCATTGTAATCAGCTGTTGTGAACTCAGTTTATATAATTAAGTATATTTTACTCTCTTTGGTATGGTAGATAAAACATATGGCTTGCATTCTGTTAAGTACTCATGAGATTGTAAGGCAGATTTACAATCTCATAACTTTTGGGATTCATGTTTATGGTACAGTAATTAATAGCTGAACGTGCCCCCTTCCATGTGCTTTTACAACCAGACAACACCCCAAATGAAGCATTTCTAAGGTGCTCCAGATGAGGGGGTTGAGAAATAACATTTGCAGTGCTCTCCTGGTCATGGGATCCATTGAGAAAAGCAGTTGTGGCAGGACCTCAAGGGGTCTTTCCAGCTGCCTGTTTTCAGTGTGCCCCATGATTGGAAGAGTGCTGCAGACATCATTTCCCATTCTCTTGATCTGCAGCACTTTGGAAATCCTTTCATTGGGACACTGACTGAAAAGTTGGTGTTTTGGGGTGGAATCATCAGATGTAGTTACAATGACAGAGAGCTCCATCATCATGGTTATGTCTGGCAATGCAGGATCACAGCTATACATTTGACAAAACATTTCAAATTTTTCTGAAGATAACCAATCTGGAGGAAGTTACTTTCATACTCTGTCCCTACATTTCCCAGAATCACCAGGCTGGCCACTGTTCAACAGACAGTCTGGCCTAATTCAGTAAGACTCTCATATTTCCTTCAAGCAACCTGATCTTCACTCAGCAGTTAAAATAATTCCCTTAAAATTTTGTCATGCGACAATCTGGAAAAATCAGATTACTTTTCCAAAAACAAACCCAAAAGCCTGATTTCCAAAGCTGTTTCCAAAAAATAACCATACAAGTGCTGATTTTTTTTCAGATGGCTTCTTAGCTCCCAAACCCAATAATTGTAATATGCTTGTCACTTAAGTTGACACAGTGGTTTTTGCTTTCCTGGGCTTCTCGCCAGGCAAATCTTAAAATTGGCAATTACTGTTGTCAAGAGGAAAGACAGAAACAGTTCTTCATTTTCTCTTCCTCGAAGAAGCCTTCTATTTTCCTGTCAGAAGGGCTGACGGTCTTTTCCTATGTCAATATGGTTATGCTGAAGATATGTTATGATGCTGACTGTGTAGTAATAGCAACTAATATGACTTCCTAGAAAAAATGCCCAGGATCACATCTCACTTAAATATAATCAAATGACTTTTGTGAAGGCATTGTGATCTTCTCACACCATGTTTACAGCATGACACCCATAGCCCTGTTCTGTGAACTTGCGGAGCATTCCCTTTTCCACTTACGTCAAAAGTTCAGAACTGTGAATCATGGCAACACTCATCTCTATTTAAAAGAGCTTGAAGGAGGGAGCAGACAGAAATGCAGCCACACAGCACAACAACCTATTAGAGAAACAGTCAGGAAAAATATGGGGGAATAGGTGTTGAAACTACTTACTCGGCTTACTAGATTGGGTTATGTCCATTTCAAAAACTAATTCTTGCCATGGAATTGGTAATAAGTACCTCAGATTTTGACTTGTTGTTCATGCACCTATATTTCAGAACCTTTGAATCCCATTGTTAGTATAACTACAGGCATCCCCTGCTTTTCAACAATCCACCCTTTTGATATTATTAAATTGTTGTTGCTGTTGCTGTTGTTGTTTGCCTTCAAGTCATTTCTGATTTATGGCAGCCCTAAGGCAATCCTTTCACGAGGTTTTCTTGGCAAGTTTCTTCAGAGGGGGTTTGCTATTGCCTTCCTCTGAGGCTGAGAGAGTGTACTTTGCCCAAGGTCACCCAGTGAGCTGGGATTCAAAGCCTGGTCTCCAGTCATAATCCAGTGCTCCAACCACTATGGCTCTCAGAGTTAAATTATTACCAGAACCAGTTTATTTGATGCATGGTCCTTTTTTTTTCAACAAATATGTATCAATACCTCTACAGTACACAATTACACCATGAACAACTTCTATAGTATACAGTCTGATTGAGAAAATGGTGCCTTGTACAATGCTTTTGTGACCACATGGTGCTTTTTTTTTTTTTTACTCATTGCCGTCATTCTTTTCAGCGGGTGCACTGTACACTGTAAAAGTCATTTGTGGTGTCATTGTGTATTTATAATACAGCACTGAACAGGTATTCATACTTATATTTGTTCTTATGCAGTAATATAATGAATAGTAATATGGGTTCCGCCTTTCAACAATTTCTGCTTTTTGATGATGCATTGGTCCCTAACCTGTCAAATAAGATGAATGTCATAGTAGAAAATATAGGCCATGATAATGGATCACAGATCAAGGAATGTGTCATAACCTTGCATGGTTATAAAGTTCCAGACAGGTGAAACTACAAAATGTTTCCCCCATGCCTCCGCAATCCATCTTTTAGCTGCAGCATCCCCCCAATGGCTGCATTTATTTATTGGGTGGTGGAGAAACATCTAGCTATGTTCCTCTGATGCACAGTGATGAGGTATCTTTGAAGACCTCCTGGGGGTCCTTCAGTGGTCCTGAAGGAAGACATCATTACTGTGTGTCCAACTATGGGAACATAACTGCATGGTTCTCTGCCATTCCCTTCCTTCCACTGCTCAGTAAATCGCCATGTTGTGGGGTAAGGGATCTGCAGCAACTTAAAGGTGGGTTAGTGGGGAGATTCGGTCATTGTGTGTGCTTAGTGGAGAATTCCAACTTCTGCAATGACCAAAACATACAAACTTGCACTTTCACAAGTCATTACCAGGATGCCATCCACACACATGTATATGTACAGATATACTAATGAGGGTTCCTGAACCATAACTACAGTTGTTGTTATTATTAATTAGTTGAAGAGGCATATAGTTAAGATAAGGAGTTTATTTAAAGCATGTAAAAAGCAGACATGCTAAACATAGGGCCTTTACAGACTGCCAGAAATAGTGCAAATTGAAGCCATTTTAACTGCCCTGACTCAGTGCTAAGGAATCATGGGAACTTTAGTTTATTGTGGCACCAGAGCTCTCTGACAGAGAAGGCTCAATGTCCCAGAAAAACTACAATTCCCATGATTCCCTAGCACTGAGCCAGGACAGTTAAAGTGGCCTCAGTTTGCACTATTTCTGGCAATCTGTAAAGGCCCAGTTACTGCACATAAACAGTAAAGCAGATATTGAAATACATGTATTAGCTATAGGCTAACACATTGGTAAAGGTAAGGTTGGGACATTACAAAGTTTGAAGAGTAATAACTAATAAGAAAAATATAAGCCATTTGGCTTTCTTGTCTTTACCAAGAAAAAAATAAAAGTCTAACAAAAAATGATATATTAACCAAATACTTGTAGATTCATTGCATTTATGTCACTAGGAGGGAGGGAGGGAGGTTGCATTGTTGATTCACATAGATTAGTCTGCACACACATGTGCATACTTTTTTTGTAACTCTGACTCTTTTTAGTCTTTGCTGACAGCATCACTTTTACATGATATGATGCACAGACATTGCAACAAGCGCTAAGGAATATTGAAAGATACAGATCAGTTTGGTTCTCTGCATGTGAAAAGAGCACAGTTCTGCCAGACAATTTCAGGGACTGCTGCTCATGCATCTCTATTTGATGGATAAAGTGAAATGACTGGGGAGACTGGTTAAATCTTGTATCAGTAAGTTTTCATATTGATCCACACTGATCCTAGGAGATCAAATTCCTGCTCTTCTCCTTCCTTCTCTCCCCAATCCCCAAACAACTGCACCAGCCATCTTTCATTTTGTCCAGGTACCTCTTGCACAGCTGTATGCAATACAAGTATCTTGATTCTCATTTATATATAGTAATAGATAAGGGAAAACCACACCATTAGCTCTGTTCTAAAATCAAATTCTTAAATCTTGGATTTGATTCACTCCTCCAGTATGGTTGAGTTAATCCACCACTTAACAGTGTGCCTGAATAAAATAAAGTATATGGATGAAAATCAAAGAGAGAGGTAGCATAGTGTAGTGGTTTGAGTGCTGGATTATAACTCTGGAGACCAGGGTTTGAATCCAATGCTCAGCCATGGAAATCCATTGGGTGACCTTGGTCAAGTAACACTCTCTCAGTTTCAGAGGGAGGCAAAGGCAAACCCCCTCTGAACAAATCTTTGCCATGAAAATCCCACAATAGGCTCATCTTGTGTCTGTGTTCATGTGCCTTCAAGCTGCCTGTTGGCTTATTTTGATGCCTGAATTTCATAGGATTTTCTTAGCTAAGGAATACTGAAGAGGTGGTTTTACCCATTCCTTCTTCTGAAATATAGCCTCCAGCACTTCACATTCTTTGGTTGGTCTCTTACGTTTAAAATATTTAAATCAAAATATGTTCGTCCGTTTTTCATCTTAACTCAGTTATAGAGTTGATCATATCTGATAATTTATATAGTTTTTAAAACAGTCTTGAAAAGTTTTTCTAATGCATCACTCATTGCCTTAGGGTTGCCATAAGTTGGAAACGACTTGAAGGCACATTACAAACAAACAACAGCAAAGTTAAAAATTCTCTTCCATATTTGCCATTTGTATGTTTGAATTATCAGAATGTTTGCAATGAGGAACTTCTGCAATGCTGCAAATTTAAGGAGAGGTGTCACATTAATAGCTGGTGGGCTGTGCCCTTAGGAAACAAATGCAGTTTATGTTCTATGTCATGTTCAAAAGTGATTGAAAACTGACTGGTTATAACAAGTCTGAGCAGAGTGAAATCCTTAAGGGAATGAAGAAGACCCAGTGTTGTTCAGCATCAGAAAGAATAAGAGCCTATAGATGACACCATATTGGGAGGGAGGGATAACAACCCAAGGACAGGATCAGGATTCAAGATGATTTTAACAGATTGGAGAAATGGGTCAGAATTAAGAACATGATTTCAAACAGGGATAAATGTTCAGTAGTAATTCAGGTAGGATACACACACACACACATGCATGTTGTTGTGAGCCTTCAAGTCATTTCCAATTTATGGCAAACCTATCATGGAGTTTTCTTGGCAAGATTTATTCAGAGGAGGTTTGCCATTGCCCTCCCCTGAGGCTGAGAACATAGGACTTGCTGAAGGTCACCCAGTGGGTTTCATGGTCGAGCTGGGAATCGAAACCTGGTCTCCAGGACTTCATAGGCCCTTCCAGTTCTACAGTTCTAGGATTCTATGGTCTGTTTCCAGTTTTTCTGGAGGTTTTATATCAGAGAAGTTATATTTACTCATGCACACTAATTACAAGGGAGAGCCAGCATGGCATAGAGCAGGGGTAGGCAACCTTTCCCCTTTAAGGGCCGAGGGACTTCAGCTCCCAGAATCCCAGGAGCTATTGGCCAACATGGGACTATTGGCCAACATGGCTGAGGCTTCTGGGAGCTGAAGTCCCTCGGCCCTTAAAGGGGAAAGGTTGCCTACCCCTGGCATAGAGTTTTGGGTATTGTTGGACTACCCAACAACCAGCTTGGCCATGAAACCCACTGGGTGTCCTTGAACAAGTCACTCTCAGCCTCATGGGAAGGCAATGGCAAATCTCTGAACAAATCTTGCCAAGAAAACCCCATGATAGGGGTTGCCATAAATAAAAAATGATTTGAAGGCGCACAATAACAACACATGTATGTGTGTGTATCCTGCCGGAATTATTGTTGTACATTTATCCCTGTTTGAAACCATGTTCTTAGTTCTGGCCCATTTCTCCAATCTGCTAAAGTCATCTTGAATCCTAGGTTCATCTTAAAGTCGCCATAAGTGGGAAATGACTTGAAGATACATAAAACAACAACAATCTTATTACAAGAACTTCTATACAGTTGTCCCTTCCGATTCGCGGGGGATCCATTCCGGACACCACCACCACCACGAATCAGAAAAACCACAAATATTGGAACCCCATTGTTATTAATGGCTCTGAGGCCCTGGGTGCAGCCCTGCATGTGCGCCACAGGTGCACACACCATTTTGACCCTCCTGGCTTCAGTGTTTATTATTTACCATTATTATATTATTTTATTTCTAACATTTGCATATTTTTCAGTGGGGTATTGTTACACTTTTAGAAATTTTACTGATTTATCTACTTCAGGTTTTTTTTAACCTTGATTTTTGAATTTTATTATCATTATAATACTTATTTTTAGCATTTGCATACTTTTCAGTGGGGTATTTTTACCCTTTCAGATATTTAATTTTATTGTATTTTCTGCTCCAGGGTTTAGTTATCCTTTTATTTCTTCACATTGTTGCCTTTTTGGAATTGGAAGTAGGATTATTTTATCCTGGTTATTTTTTGGCAGAACCCTTCAGTGTGGTTTGTTGCACACTCTCTCAGCCCCAGAAAAGCCATGGCAAAACCCCTGTGGAGATTTTGCTAAGAAAACCCCAAGAACAAGTAATAACAACAATAATGAATATCATCATGGCGGCGACAGGACTGGCCTGGGGCTGGTCCAAAGGCCTCGGGGGGCCGCATTCGGCCCCCGGGCCTTATGTTGCCTACCCCTGTCCTAATGCCTGGAGCAGCTCCTTAGTCAATCTGCCTGAAGCTTAGATGGGCACAGAAAATCGGAGTGGGCTTTAGGGGTGGATTGCAGTTGGGAAGTCTTCAATCTGTTCCACTGAGGGAAATGTAAAACCATTCTCCACCAAGCTGCCCAGCCTCACTTTCTTTGAACTTCCTGATCCCCCTTCCTCTTTGACTTGTGCTTTGCATTTGAGGGCTAGTTATTTGGAATTTTGTACCTCTCAACTTTTCAGTGATTCTGCTAGAGAACTAAGCTGGATCCTGGTTCTTGTTAGGTGGGGTGGGGGGAATGGTGCCTGTGTACTCCTTCACTCCCATGTTGTGGATTTCCCTTAAGGGATCTTGGAGTGTGGAGAGTTTAATACATGGCCAGCTCAGGCTGGGCTTTCCTCTTCCAGGTGACAGTGAAAATCCTCAATGCCTTGTGCGCATATGTGTTCCCCACATTGTGATCCATTAGAGCACAAATCCAGGCACTGGATAATCTGCCTGGTAAGCAATGGAACTGAGTGTCCATTGCTTACCAGGCAGATTATCCAATGCCTGGATCTGTGCTCTAATGTCATCTGTAACTCATGGAAGTTGCATCCATTTTCACTTCCCAAAGTATTTTGCGCTTTCTTCCCCACTTGTTCTCCTTTCCTGCACTTGGCTGCTAAAGGAAAAACCATAAATCCTGATTAGTCCAGGGTGATGGAAGCAACGTATCAGTTTGTGTTCTAGTCCTGGAAAGCCTAGTATAGTCTACTAAAGTTCCAACAGGTAAAGTACTGTGCAGCACAATTTTATTTTATTGCATAATAATTGAAAAGCTCCAGAAATGCATATATCTACTAATGGGCCCAATACTCTCTGTGTCCATCATTTTATTCATAATAGCCTGCTCCCAGTGGGCATGATGTCATCTCTTGTCCTCCAGCCTCCACCCCTTGTGATAGCTCTAGTTGCACATTATAAAGTTATAAAATTAAGTCTGTTGAATCAAATATATATTAATATTAATTTTGTGTTTTTAACAATGTGCATTTTTATTGTATTTTCTGCATTTTTGTAAGATACTTTGAGTCCTAATCTGGGAGGGAGGTGGGATATAAATAACGGGATGGATGGATGGATGGATATTAAGGCATCTTCAAGAGGCAGAGCTTCTTAGTGGAGAGGCCCCATTTAGATATTTGAGTGCAAGTGGGTTCTGGAGAAAGGGATGACTTCTTAGCGCCAAGCAAACCAAGGCAATTTATTCAGTAATTAATAACTGTGTCTAATGTCAACCAGAAGCTACCGTTATAGAAGTCTATGGAGCCATTCAGAATAAGATGCAACGCCTTCTGCTACCACCAATGAGGAACTTAACAAAATATTTATGAATATACAACATGCTGTAATACAGTGATGTCACTCACTCACTGCTTTCTGCAAGGCAGAATGCACAAAAACATGTAGGAAGAAATCCTGCTTGCAATCTATTTATCTGCTAAAATTTGTTGCCTGTGCCTGGGAGCCTGACACGCATTACTTACTGTCTACCACATAATTTCTTGAATGCTGAGTTGAGAAATGTCTTCATCAGGAATACTCTGGGGGGAAAACTAAACCAGGTATTTAAGCATTTATTGTTGCGCATGAAGAATTTTCTCATGAAGCATAATCGAAGTATAAAAGAGTCTCAGGAATCAGGATTACATTGTCTTAGCATTTACTAACCTAGATTTTGCAGCTTATTTTTCTGTATTTTAAAAGTAAACAGAGAGATATTTATAGCACTATTTCCCATTGCCTACATTAGTTCATAAGATTTTTATGGAAGGGATCCATCCATTTTTGCCTAACTAATTTGGAAAAGTTTTATTTTAAATGTAAATATTTCTTTGTGGATTTACATCACTGCTCCATATATACCTGAGGTCCCTTTCCCCATTTTTTTTTACTACAATGAGCACAGCTAGATAGTACTAGCAGTCTCTCTTGTGTGCTTTGCTTATCTATTTTATTTATATCTCATTTTTCTCCCAATATGGGACCCAAACTGGCTTGCAGTGTAGGTTAAAACAAAAATGTTAACTCATTCTGCAGTGCAGTGATTATTACACATTAAACAATCCAATGAAAACATTAATTTATAAAAATTAAAAACACATTAAAAGATATTATTAAGACACAGCATACTTGTTGTACATTCTTGTAATAAAAGCTGGAGGCCTGTTTAAATAAGATACTTGCCTATCGGCAAAAAGAGCAGAGTGGGAGCCAACACAGCCTCCCTCAGAAAGGAGTTCCATAGTCTAGGAGCAGCCATTGGGATATTCAAATCCCTTCAGATTAAAACACAGATATTGCTCTTCCATTCTGGAAAGATGTACCTAAAGAATCCAAAATACTTATTTAAAAACAGTAGCACAATGTGTTCCATAGGCAGTATTTTTTTTCTGGTCAAAATATTTGCTTTTCCATTTGTGAAGAATCATGTCAGCTTGTTGTGGCAATCCTAAAGCGAGCCTATCATGGGCTTTTCTTGGCAAGATTTGTTCAGATTTTTGCCACTGCCTTCCTGGTGGCGCAGTGGTTAAATGCCTGTACTGCAGCCACTCACTCATAAACCACAAGGTTGCGAGTTCAATACCAGCCAGGGCTGAGGCTTGACTCAGGCCTGCATCCTTCCGAGGTCGCTAAAATGAGTACCCAGATTGTTGGGGGGCAATCAGCTCACAGTTGTAAACCGCTTAGACACCCCATAGTGTGGTATGAAGCGGTATATAAATGAAGCTGCTTTGCTTTTGCTTTGCTTCCCCTGAGGCTGAGTGTGTGTGACTTGCCCAAGGTCACCCACTACTATACAAATTATTTTCCATATGTAGATGTTTTCAGCATAACTGAAAGCAGTGGTTGCTGGACCAGCGTTGACCCATGAACCATCTGCTGCTGGTCCTGGAGTTTCCAGGAAAGAAACAGTTGTAGCCAATGGCTACAGATATGGTGCTAGTCCCTAACACACCGGAAAAAAAATCAGTTTGAGAAGCACTGTGCTAATGCACAACTGCAGCTGCATTAAACTTTTAATCTACTGATGTTTAGAGACAGCCATCTTTTCCAACCTTTGCAACTAAAAATGTTTTTGGTATGACCAACCATTGCCAGTCCAATGAAATTGTTAATAGGCACGAAGGGGTGAACAACAAGCTAAAGCATTTTCAAACAACTTTTTGACCAAATCTATATGCTCATATGCAGCAATACAAACTGTTACATAAGAATATCCATCCTCTTACATGAAATGTGGTTTACGGACTTTTATGGCTTTAAACCACCATAAACATTTGAAAATACCCCCTTCAGTAATACCTGTTGCACAACATTGTCCAAGAAAAAACAAAACAAAACAAAATAAAAATGGCTGAGTTTCTAAATGCAGATATTATAACTGCTGATGTAACTGTGTGAAAACATTAATAATTTGGAAGCAGAACACCACCATGTGCCTTTTTTGCCTCAGCCAAAGAGACAATACTAATGCACTTTTCAGTAGAGACTGAACTTTCCACTTGACACCAAAGGAATGAGCTAATCCTGTTATATCTACACGGAAACATCTAAGAAACAGAACAGAGTGAAGGGTTAATCTGTTGACCTTACTCTAATTTGCTCTACCTGCAAATGAGAAAATTAAGAAGTACAGTCTGTCTAAGGAAAACAGGCAGAATTCACTAGAATTATTTAAATCATGCATGATCATGTATTTTATAGACATCAGTTCCAAGAAAAAAATATTTTTGTGCAAATGATCAGTTTATATCAAAGTATATGCTTACATTATATTTCTGTTCTATGCACATTTCCCCTTTCCCCCCTTTTCTTCTTTTCCTCCTTTCTTTGTATTTGTTTTTAAAAACCCATAATTTAAAGAGCTTAGAAAAGCTAGAATTAGCTATTTCTTTGGAAAAGGGGTGTGAACAAGTGAAGGAGAAAGATGAATGCACATCGCAGCACTTTTAAGAGGTGTTAAGAAATATTAGTTTTATTTTAACCAGTTCACAGCTGAATATTTATTCTATAAAAACTTTACAGATTGTACAGTTTATATATAGTCCAAACTACTAGAACAACAAAAAGTAGGTCCCACAGATGCAAAAATACTGTACCAATCCAAGGTAAAAGCAGATTTACACACTGTACATCCCTCCACTAGGATGAGGTGGTCAAGCTCCAAGTATAAAGTTCCAAACTGTACAAAAATAAGGTCTGATTTTCCCCTCCCCACAATTCTTCATACATTCAGTAAGACTGCAAGCACAGATACCCAAGTACTAAAAGATATCTGGAGTCAGGAATCTTCATACACTCCTGAAAGGAATGCAAAATAAGTCTGTTTACATAGGGCACCCTTGTAGCTCATACTGTACATTATGCACCCTAATCCAGAAATGGCCCTCTGCACATGAAGGACAGAATTGCTCTTCTGGATGCAGTTCCATGCATACAAAATGGCACTATGTATGTGTGGGTGTATGGGAGGGATGGGGATGTCGGGAAGAGAAAACAAATTGCATCCGGCACTTGGTGTTTGTGTGTGTGGTAGGTACTCCTGCATCAAGCATGACCTGTCAAACGGATGAGCGGTACTTCTGATTCCAAGCACCCCTTTTTCCAACAGGCAATCAGCAGATTGCACTAATAATCTATTAGTGCATCATCTATTAGAGATCCTCATCCACTGCAGAATGCAATTTAGCCTGTTGCTGCATGGAAAGATCTCTGGATCAGGGCCATATAATTAAAATTAAAATGCACTGACAAAAAGATATTAAACATCTAATATAAGGTAGTTTTTTTTTAAAAAAAAGAATATTTAATAGTGTGCCAAAAGAATTTTAACTTATTAAATAAAATATATTCTACGTGAAGCTAAAAAAAAAAAAAGAACATAATACACATTTTTGGTGTAATCCATTAATTAAACCAGCAAACAGAAGAACAACAAAATCTCATATAGTATAGTTTTCTCACCCAGCAACAGAAGCAATTACTGTATGTAGTTAAAATAATTCAGAAAAACTAATTTTTGTATAAAACCTACTAAGACTAAGCTATAATTTAAGATACCCATAGAATATATGGTATTTCAGTGATTCACTAATACTGCAAAATGAAGCTTTTTTTTCTTTCCTCAACAAGAGACTTCATGCTATCTGGGTAAGAAATGGGCATGCTCCCCAAAACAAGAAGGACTGAGTGTTTTTTTAATAGCATAAATCCTGAGCACACTCATTTTTGGGGTTGGGGATGGGGGAGAGAATATACACCATTTGTTTTTGCAGGGTTCCATTTTTTAAAAAATAATTGATTTTGAGAATGCATCAGTCCTTGAGGTATTTCTAACCTTCCTCAGAATACAAGGCAATGCCTCTTCTTAACTGACTTTTTTTGGGCAGTGAAAGTAAGGGCTGGCCAATACCCGTTTTAGTTCTGTACTCTAGTGAAAAAATATCTCATTGCTTCAGGACCTTCCTGCCACATACAAAATAATGCAATGCCTCATTTTATCCATAATTTTCTTCAGATACAGTACTAGCCAATGATAACAAAGTAGAAGACAAAAGTTTGGTAGTGCACTCCATTATATTTTTTTTTAGTTTGTGTATATAAAGAAATATAATATATATATTTATATCTATATATGGAGAAAGGAAATTTGTTCAATGCTTAACATACAGTACTTCTTTTAAAAAACCCTTGACAATAAAACCATGTTTGTCCAAACTTTAGTCCCATGCTTTCTGAGCACTGGGCATGTTTTATTTTTGATTTTTAAATTCTGTTAGGGCATCCATGAAACCCAGATGTCCAAGGAGATACAATTCCAGTGTCGATGCACATCGCTTCAAAATTCATCGATCTTCCTCTGCAAGTATTTTAACATTGAGTCCATTCCCTGGGCAGAACCCCAAATCTTCTTTAAAACTTCACACTCCCTATCATTTGCTTGCTCCAAGTCCACCTTCATAATACTACGAACTAAACCTTTGGATTCTTCAAGTACCTATATAAAATTAAAGAACAGTGTAAACACATGTGCTGGATATTCTACATAACTATACGTATGCCACCATTAAACTGAATAGGCAGGATGCCTGCAGAAGGAGGTTTTGCACCAGGGTGCACTGCATAACCTTCACTGCAGGTAACTCAGGGTCACAGATGGGAGGCAGGTTTTGTCCTTTGGCTAATGAGCAACACAACATCCGTATTTTGTCCAGTGAAATCAAATGAGAATCAAGCAAGACCCTCCCTCCATTCATCTGCCCTTAGTTCTGTTTCTTGAACATGCTGGAGTGGGAAAGAATATTGGGAAGTGGCTTAGTCAGAACTCTCTCAGAAAGCAAGTTCAATAAACTGTTGATACCTTGAAAGCATGAGTTGTATGCAGATATAAATACTTCAAAAGGGCTTGTTCAATTGCTTTGTAGATGGGGTGGGCAACATGCGGACCCTGGCCACACACAGCCACCTCAGCCCCCTGCCTGGATTTCTACTGCCCCCATTCTGGACAGTGGCACAACCAGCCCCTTCTGTAATGTAAGCAAGGTATGCAGCGGGCTGTGAGCCTTATATAATGCTACAAGATTATATAATGCTACAAGAAATGGTTACTTTATAATGTATATTGTATCTCTGTGATTTTAGTCTACTAATATGGAACGCAACCTCTACACTGTTAGCAAGGTTACAAGCAAGTATACTTTTTATTATGAAAGTGTGGCTTTATGCAGGACGAAAGCCTGCATAAAGGTAAATACTTTTTCTTGATGTGATGAATATCTTTGGTCCTTTTCAGCCAGGCAAACACAAATAAGGAATATCAAAAATTTGAAAGCTCTATGAAAAGCACCCCACCCCCCACAAACAACAGCTGAGAACATCACATCTTTCAAATCATCCAAAAATATCACTATTTTTGAGATGAAAACCTGGGTTTTGAGGGGGGTTTAGGTACTGCCACTACAGATATAGAGGGTTGGTGTAAATGACATTGTTTGAAATGAAATAAATTGGTTTTTATTTAAATGGAGGTTCTTAGAGGAAGCCCATAAAGGAAATGGAGGCCACATGCAACCCACGGACAACACTTTTCCCACCTCTGACTTAGAACAAATTATTTTTTCTAGTATGTTCCATACAGTTGATCCTTCCATTTACAAACAATAGTTTTATTTTTAATCTTTGGAAGTTCTCTTTCCAGGTTTATGTAAAAGTTCCCCAAACACATTAAACAGCTGGTAATGAGATGTATTACAAACATGGATTGCTCCCTGTTGGATACTGGGATAGTATTAATACTGTTTTAAGGGGGGTGGGTTGGGATATGAATTTTGTTGTATGGGGTTTTAACTGATGTAAGCCGCTTAGATTGTCTTCATTTAAGCGGGGTATAAATAAATTTATTATATTATTATTATTATTATAATAGGACATGTTCGTACACTCACTTCCCCTGTCAGGCAAAGTGAAAAGCGGTTGAACACATCATGTAAACTTCAAGGAAGCATGAATGAGGGAATGGGGAGATACCATAGAAGCATTTTTTGTACTCATGGTGATTAGGATAAGTGTTGGCATTATTACTAAAATGGCTTCTGGCTATATGCAGACAAAGCCTAATCCCCATTCCCTCAGCATCATTTGTGCACAGAAAAAAAAATCATAGTGTGAAGTAGTCCTTAGTGATTACAATGAGATCTTGCCTGTTCAGCCTTGAGTGAAATAAGATAAAAGCAACTTACGACTGAATTACATGCAACAAGTTCCTTAATTCGAACCATAACTTCTTGTGTGAATGTTCCTGGCCAAAACACTTGAGATACCAGGCCTTTTGCACAGGCTTCTTGCGCAGTAAGTTTCCTTCCGCTAAACAACATTTCATTTGCCTGAAGAAGACAAAAAGGTTATTTATAATTTGGAATTTAATAGTTGTTTTTTTTTAAAAAAAAAACATCAAACACACACTGAATAAAACATTGGTAGATTCTTTTAAAATGTCAATTTTTTAAAAAACTACTACTTATTTATTTGCTCCTTTTTCTAGAGATGGATAGAAAGCCAAGCACATTACGACTGTAATCTTATAGTTCTGAAGCAAAATTTTAAGGGTCACTGGAAGAAACAGCAATCTCTTTCCAAAATCTCTGATGAAGCACTGGACTCGAAAGGCCTTCTCAGATAGCCCCTTGGCCTTCCATATAGCTGCCCTTCATTGGTTGGAATGATAACCCTAGAGAGGAGGGACACCTGCTATATCAGGATGTGGCAGTGGGTAGCGAAGGAAAGGACAGTTATACTGAGTCCACCTCCCTCTCAGCATCCAATCATTCCCCCAACATGGAGAAGGATTTAGACCAACCATGATAATTGTTTTAAAGTAACCAAAACAAAACAGCAGAGGAGAGGAAACTTACATAGGGCTCCCAC
>CM034706.1:95046085-95056484 GCA_020142125.1 Phrynosoma platyrhinos
GGGCCGTATCCGGCCCCCGGGCCTTAGGTTGCCTACCCCTGATGTAACTGCTGTATTTGCTACTGAGATTCAACAATGCAGCAGTGGAGAAATTTTCTCTTTAAATATGGCCTTTTTTTGGCTTTGAACAAGATGCACTACTCCTGTTTTTACAAGTGGATCCACACTACTAGGATCCACTTGGTACTGCATCCAGTGAAGTGGGTTCATACAGTTGGCACTCTGTATACATGGATTCTTTATCCATGGATTCAACCATCCACCTTGATTTTGTCATTTTATATAAGGGGCGCCATTTTACTTTGCCATTGTATCTAATGGGACTTAAGTATCCATGGATAGTGGTATCCAAGGAGGGTCCTGAAACCAAACCCCACCAGATACCGAGGGCCCACTGTATCCACAAAAGTTCATGTGAAAATAAAACCCACTTAGTTTTAGGTGTTGCTACATTTATTCCCCCCCCACTTTCCCCCCTCCTTTTTACACTACTAGGAAGCCTCCAGGAATTCAAATCTATCTATAAATAAGGCACTTGGAGGGCATACACCTTAAGGGCAAGCTGGCACTTTGTTTAAAAAGGGTGACTTTTTGCCACTGCTGAGTTTTTATAACAAATGGAGTGGCAGCCTCAGAGGCTGCTTGAGAGGTGCATAAAAATGAACAGAGGTGCATGCAATCTAGGTACATCATTCCCAAGTATGGGATTCCCAAGTAACTGTAGGCCTTGTACAGAAATGACATAGATTGTAAATGCTATGCTCAGTAATTAGGTAATGTACACAATACCGATCCATCAACTGATGATATAACTGATAATGATTGTGAGTGTTTTGTTTTTTTAAATATATATATATTGCCAAATCTTCCATATACCCTCCTTGATGTGATAATGAAGCATGTGAGAGAGAATAAAGGGGGGGGGGGAAATCGGTCATTATTAAAAGGAGACTATCTTCATATTTTCTTCTCCACACCCCATTACTAGGAAGTGTAAAATAAGCAAATATACCCTTAAACACTTCACCAATCAAAATTGGTTTTACTTGAATGAGCAACCAATTAACGTTTGTGACAAGATATAACTACAAAGAGTGATGGCATGGTCCGATACTAAGAAGCTTTGCTAAAGAGCCAGGAATTAAATGAAACTGTCATGAGATCTGTCGTTACCAAGAGAAAAATAGACACTTGAAGATAAACAAATATACTTTCCTGTTAACAGACCACATACATGAAAGATCCTGCAAATGTGATGAAGACTATATTTTAATTGGCTTCTATATTTTTGAATTATGAAAGTTCTGCATATTTTCATTCTGGATGTCAGTGAAGGAACTTCTTAGATAAATTCCTCTATCAGTAGATATTGTAGCTAAAACTATCTGCGTCACATGTAGAGATAAACAAAAATTGCAATATAACATATTTACTTTTTGGCAACAGATACTCGAGAAAAAATGCAAAAAAAAAAAAAGAAAGAAAGAAAGAAAGAAAGAAAGAAAGAAGAATAAGTAAGCTAGTCTGTTGCATGTATCCATTCTTGTCCTTGTTTAATCTGAAAGCTGCCCAATTTGCCCAAGTGAAACTGAGAAACTATTTCCACATGAATTCATTTTATAAGGACTCTGGTTTAAATGAGCTAGCACTGCCATGTTTTTATGCACACATTCCATGCAGTCTGATACCCATTAGGATGCAGCCAAGTACCAAATATCTCTGTTCAGCACATCAAAACTCATAATTATTGCATATAAACGAACAGGGTGTTGTCTGTGTTTTCACTAAAAGCCTCAAAGGCCACTGTAAACCTGTACCAGGAAGGTATAATAATCAGTACTGACACACATGAACAGAATTCACTTCCCCATTTGTTTATGAACCTGAAAATTTCATTTTAATGTTTCAAACCCTCCCAGCTCCAAGCTAAAATTTGTAAGACTCTTTACAACATCAGATCAGCTAAACCAATGGGTGCCAGGGGCTATGTCAAAACTGAATGCCAAGACGATTATAGCCGAAGGGCAAATTTCCCACTACTGCTGAATGCACATATAGGCACTGCAAAAAAGCAAGAGAAGATCAACACCACTTAGAGCAACCTTTCCCCTTTAAGGGCCGAGGGACTTCAGCTCCCAGAATCCCAGGAGCTATTGGCCAACATGGGACTATTGGCCAACATGGCTGAGGTTTCTGGGAGCTGAAGTCCCTCGGCCCTTAAAGGGGAAACGTTGCCTACCCCTGTCTTAGAGGCTGTTATGTTGTTAATACCTGTCTTACATTAAAGACAGTTAATGTTTTAGAACATAAGAACTCAGCTTCTGACAGCATTAAAAGTTCTTAGTTAAGTTCAAATCTGCAGTTTGGGACACTGCAATATTATAAATTAGCAGTGGCCAAAAATGAGAATGGTAAACAAACAAACAAGCAAACAAACAGAAACCTCATGCTAAAGATGCGCAACTTGGGTGGGTCTGGAAGCCATTTCTGTCCTTCTCTGGATTTCAGTGCCTTGTCCCTGCCTGCTTTTCAAAATCTTAAAAAGATGCTCAAATTGAGGTGGTAGTGGTTTACAATGGCTACACATCGTCCATGATGTCTCTGGGGCATGGGGCTGGCCATCTAAAGGCCATATCAGGGCTTGTTTTAGCATCAGAAAAGCTTTAAAAAACAGGAGTGAAACAGGAACTCAGTGGACCTTGGTGGACTGCACCCTGTCTTCCATTTCTAAAAAAAGTAGGACTAGGAGAGGATTTTTTTCAATAGCTAGTGACCAGGATTTCAATTTCAGGGTCATTTCCTGTTGACAAAAGAAAGGCCTCTCCTGCTTGAAACAGCTCAGGGTGGGATATAAATACCTGTATTTTAATAATGAACCCCTGAAACCAGTATAGTGAGACCTACTATTTGCTACACAGCCATGAGTGAAAAAAATCAATTTGAAGCTAGCTTAGTGTGGCAATTACGTTGCGTGAACCAACTCTTTGCCCCGCTGTAGTCATTTTTCCTTTCTTAGTTTTTATTTTGTACTACACCTAAACATCAAGTACACAAAACATTAAACAAACCTTAAACACTCACACACACATAACAAAAACAACATTAATATAACAAATAGCAATAAAAAAGACTTTCTAAATTTCAAGCTTCCAAATCTTGCTTCACATTTTCATCACTTTTATGCCTATTTGTACTTCTATCTAATGTTTCTTTTGTTTCTTTCCTTTGCTGTTTTTTTTCTCCCATTCTTAGTTTTTATTTTGTCCCACCGTAGCCATTGATACTATAATCTAGAAGGCCTGAAACTAGGAGCTGCTATTCTAGCATTTATTTGGAGAAACCATTTGTTGGACAAGAACAAAACAAATCCAACACGCTGTTGCTATAGGTGTGTTTTGATTAGGATGCATACAAACAACTGAGAAGAATTTAAGCTGTGACAAAGCTGTCAAATACTTAGAATTTTCAATCATGGATAATGAATCCAAATTAATTAGGGAACTAAACATGATGCATGAAAAAATCCAGCATACAGAAAAATTTTAGCTTAACAAATACTTGGCTAATAATAGATTGGTTCTGAGCCACATCACTAAATTATACTCGCAAATTTGCAAATAATTGGTATCTCTGGGGTGAAACAGACCGCCCCTTTCAAAGCCACGCTGCGGCCCCAATCCACTTTTTTGCCAGCTGAAAAAGGAGCGGCAAAACCCCGGCTTTTACACCCCTCTGCGTCTGGAAGCCAGTTTTAAGGCGCTCTGGAACAAAGAAACATTAGAAGTAGTGTATAAATGACGTGCTGCCTGGAAACTGGCCCCCATGTAAACAGCTGGGAGGCTTGGAAGTGTGTGGTGGGTGAATGCCACGCTTCCAAGCCACCCAGAAGGCCATGCAAAAGGGCTATCTGTTTCGGCCCCCTGTTAACTTTTATGTATTGGAAATTAAAAACTAAAAAATAAAAATGTCTCTTTCATCAAACAATGACCAGACTGGACCCAAAGTTCATGGATACCTACCTCTCCTGCTCCACTTTTGTCAAAATGGCATTTAATATCCAATGAAGTAGTTACCATAAAATAAATGTTGAAGCTGATAAATGAATTATAATCTGGGACAAGCTAAGATTCTTTTTTGAAAATGGAGTATACATGTATATATGCATAAACATAGAACCTGACGACAATCTTTATCTAAGAAATCATCTAGTATTGCTGCAACTACATAAAATTCTCAAAAAACTGAACAATAGTTAATGAAGAGGCACCTAAATGGTATCTGCATTACCAAAACAAAAGTCAATATTACAGTTTATGCATGTCACAGAAGTCAAGGCACACTGTGCAATCTTGTTAAACTGCAGAGGTAAGATAAATATGCCTTAATATTAAATGGGTCCACTGCTATGCAAAGGAAGTACTGAAGTTTATGGCCAGAATTATCTGCGCCTGGGGCCTTTGTTCCTTGTTCTTTCCGAATCCTTTCCCTACCAATTCTGAAGCTCCATCCTCTCCCTACCAGTTCTTAAGAACTTGGCAGGTATTGTGTGTGCACATAGAATTCAAATATTCTTAAATGATTTTGAAGCATACCATTATTAATTGAAGTATGATGATAAAGTCAAGCAAAACCAGCAAGGCCTATCTCAGAATTAATTTACTATTTATTCTTTGTCTTCATTTTATCTTATTTTTTAACAAGTTGTGCTATGTAGTTATACAAACAAAGCATCCATAACTTTACAAATACTAAGCACGCTAATATTTCAGCTTAGTATTGTTTATAAAAGGGGATCAAATGCATGCTACATCTTAACCAATAGTAGAAGTTGGCCACAATTCTCCATCAGGGACAGACAAAACAAACTTTCCTAAAACAGCAAATACTAAAACAATAACAGTAGTCTCACATGAAATGAAGATCCCTGCTGACATGTGGTTGGCAACAAAGAATATGTATCCAGGAGGATAAATGAAGGACTTTGTGAAAGACAGCATTTCCTTCTTTGTTTCTCCTTTAAGATGTTCTACGATTGATTTCATGACATCTAGCTACAGATCATTCAGCTGTGACAATGGTGGCAATGTGTAAATAGATCTAAGCCAATTTCTTCCCCAGTTTTTTAAAAAAATATTTAAACAAACAATACAGCTGGCAAGGAAAAAATCACATGCAGAAAAAGCATTATCAAATAATCATTAAAAAGACCATTCTAGCCTATACAAGGAAAGATGGAAAACTTTCCAAGTTAAGCTCATAGTCTCACTATTCTTTCCATCATTCGATGAAAAGGTTATACATAAAAGTTAATTGCTAATGCACTACATTTTTCCATAAATGTATGTGAGGAGTTGGTATATACTCAATTCGCCTGTACTGCTGTCAGCACATGAAATAAATGGATGCCAGACTGTGGAAACATTTGCATTGTGTCAGCTATTATGTCTTAAGGAATGGACATATAAACTGATATTCTTCATAAGTGTGATGGACCATGGTTTATTCCTCTACTAGAGTATATTAACCTCTCAAATCTATGCAATAATTAATCTTCCTGCTAAATAACAAAAATGTATGTAATAGAGATTTGTTAGCATCTGTAAATACGAAACACTAAAGCTGGAAACAATTCTGTAAATTGACTGGTGAATATCTCTTTTTTAACTATGCCAAAATTGGAATATTGGAGAGCAATACTATCCCATATGACTGTAAGACCCTCTGTCTCTACTACAACAGAAACATTCATCTGGAGCATCTCTATTGACACAATTAAAATATCAATGATTCACAAGGTGGAGATTGTTATTGCGTGTCTTCAAATAATTTTTGACTCATGGCAACCCTAAGAATTTATCACAGGGGTTTCTTGGAAGAATTTGTTCGGGGGCGGGGGGAGAGTTGCCCTTGCCTTCCTCTGAGGCTGTGACTTGCCCAAGCTCACCCAGCAGAGTTCCATGGCCGAAAGGGATTCGAACCCTGGTCTCCCAGTCTCTTAGTTCAACATGCAAACCATGAACCATACTAGTTCTAAGTTTGAGATTGTGTACCCCTAAATTAGTAGAAACTAGAAGTTTACCAGAAGTATATCAGAGGACTCTTCCACTCTTTCCAAAATCCCCTTTCCAAACCAATGTTATATCTTGTTTTGTCAATGGTTGGTTTGCTAGTATCACATGAAACCTAGCAATACCAATGGTGGGTCTCCCTTGTTGCTATCTGTAGAAATGAAGGGCTATATAAAGAGGCTGCAGCCAAAAAAAAACACACCAAGTTCTGAATACATTCATCCCACCACATTTGCTGGGGTTAGCGACAAAGGACCCATGTGGATGTGGAAAAACTGCAAATAACAAAAACACACGAGAGAACACCTCTCTAGGAATCTCTAGGTCCTCCAGTGCAACTCTATGGTAAACATCTGCCAGGCATTGACCATAGCATTGTGCTGGAGGAGCTACAAATGCCTAGTGGAGTCTTCTCTCTAGGATTCTCTAGGTCCTTCAGTGTGACTTTTGGTTAACGTTAAACACAGAGTTACACTGGAGGACCTAGATATTCCTAGAAAGAACATATTAATAAAATCCGTGAATAATCAAATCCGCAAACGTCAAAGCCACAAATGTGGAGGAACAAGTGTACTTTTGTGGGAATATAAAAAGTAAGCACCCATTGCAAGTAAGATGGTGAAGAGCCAAATAATCCATTAGCCATGCATTATCCTTGAAAGACCTGTATTGATAGCTTCTAGATTTCTGAGCTAAAAAGTTGATTTTGCAATCTAGTCACCATTACTTCCCCAAATAGCAGCAGCAGTAGTAGCAGCAGCAGCAGCAGCAACAACAACAACAATAATAATTATTAATATCCAATACAGTAGTAGCTGCCCACAGCTTTGGCTTCCCAGTAAAGGCCAAACTGCACGTAGCACATGAGGTGTGTGAGATGTGAAATTCTCACTTGTCAAGAGGGAGCACTATTGTGATGAGAGCTGTTGCATTTATTTGTAAGTGGCATTTTTAGCTGATGCAATTCAAAAGTTTAATTAACTCAACTTAAATATCCACACCATAGTTAATGCATTTATCCAGATACGTTATTTTTGTTAAACTATCACTAAAATATAGTCTTGCTCTGCAGGCTGGTACTGATAAAACTTTTATAGGCTTAAGAAAGACACTATACAGGGTGAAAGTGATGGCATTTTAAAAAGAGCTTCTGTCTAATCAGTTAGCACTGCTAAAAGTTGACAGCTTAGTTTTTGTTAGTCCTGTTTTGTTTGTACACTGGAATGTATGCACTCAGCCTTTTGGCATGTTCAGATAACAGCATAATAAAATAAAGCTTAGTCAAAGGAAAGTCTCTCTCTAATAATACATCCATGAGCTTTTGCTTAAAGTTTTTATATACTTTTTATAATGTTTTAAAAATAATGCTGTTAAATCGGCCCCAGAGGGGTCATCTGCAAATATTTATATCTTGATTTCAGTACTTTACCCAATTCTCCAACCTGAAACAGAGTTTAACTGCAAACTTCATGACTTAACACATCTAACAACATTTTTGCCTTCCCTGCTTCCCCTGAATGTTGTTGGACCATCAATCCTGATGAAGGGTTCTGGTATGCTGTATAAACATTGGAATGCTATACTGAAAAAATTAATTTGTTAATATTAAAACATTAAATACTGGGAGAGCTCATCATTAACACTAGTAAATGAAATAGGTTAATCTGTTGAATTAACATAAATTGCTTATAATGTTTATTCTGAAAAAAGACTATGGAATTAAATAGGGAATTATATGAAGATTGTCACTATTGAATTCCAGGGGCACATTTTGTTACTGACTTAGGGCCTCGGCAGACGGCTTAAAAAGCCGTCCTGGAGGCAGGGAAGAGGAGGGGCAGCCGCACACTCGGCGCCCCTTCCTCCTCCTGAAGTTGCCCTCGGAGCTGCCGGCCCTCCGCACAGCCGGCGCTCCGAGGGCAACCTCCCGCCGCAGCGTCCGGACACGCTGCGGCGGAAAAGTCAGTGAAAGTGCACTGCAAGCTTTTGCGGTGCACTTTCACTGACTTGTGAAAGGAGCACTATTTTAGCGCTCCCTTCAGGGACGGGGAAGGTGCGCCGCAGGATTGAGGCGTGGGGATGCCTCGGTCCCACGGCACACCTTCCCAGGGCGGCCCCATGCCGCCAGTCTTCTTCCCCCCTTAATCAAAAGTGCCCTTTTTGTCATTACAAAAAACCAAAACAAAAATGGATTTCCCCCCCAGAGATGCAATACCCACATATATTTTTACATAGGGACGATGGGAGTCAAATACACCTGGAAACTGAAGTTAGAAATGGTTGTCTTGAGGATGAAATTTCATCTTATAGACTATTCAATTCTGTTTTGTCACCAATCTGCATCTCTTTCCTCTTATTTCTACCCACTAACACCAACATGGCAACAGTTCATTCACCCTTCAAATACTCTGTTTGTTAAATGTTAATAAGGAGTGATGTGCTTGTTTCAGGTAGAGTGCACTAAACCACTGCTAGTGTAAGTAATAAGTGACAGGTTACAAATATCAGTCAGTAAATCAGGGTTGAAGAATTCTTAACCAGAAGTGTCTTGAGTATCTCTCTACCTCCTTCCTCTCAATCAAGAAGCATGGACTGCAAAGATCAATAGTAGGGCCCAAGTTCATCTGTGGCATTTCCATTTTTAAAAGATCAGGTATCTAACAAGCCCATAGTTCTCTCCACTCATTTTATCCGAATATTTATTTCAATGTCTTAAAACCCTGGAGCTTAAAGTTAATGAAATTAAATTCAATAAACATTAGAGAAAAACTGAAAAGAAGACTCTCTCTTGCACATAAATCTTTTGTTGCCCCACAAGACTCCCAACAACTTCCATAGAGATTAGTGGGGTGTGCAGCATTCAGCCCTAAAACTCATAACATTCTGAAATGACCCTCATTGCTGCATTATGGTCTCCTGATGAACAAACATCTCCTTCCTCACATTCCAGTCCTCCATTTCAGATAAATTCCCACCATTTTCTTGTTTCTAATTCACAACACAGATTATTAAAAAAACCCAGACAGAATACTGCTTTATGATGCATTTCCTCCAATCCTAATTCCTTTTTTTCCAGGGGCCTTCCTGTTTTACTAACTGGAAGAGAGTACTACAACATCCCACCCTCTTAACAAATTCTAATAACTAAAAATGATTAATCTGTTAACATATAAGATTAACTTCACCATTAATCAGGAAGTCCATGGAGTTCAGTTACTTTGGAGGAAAATCTAATGGATTATCAATTTTACAAATCAAATAATAAAATTTCTCTGAACCATGATAAAGATATTGCCCACCTGTGGATTTTGTTTATTCTCTACATCTAGATTTGTGAAAATGGAAACTGAACTAGATTCACGAGTTGCTAGTTCTGAAATCTTTAGTACAGTCATACCTCTACTTACGAATGCTTCATCTTACGAAAAATTCAACTTACGAAACGCGCCTCCGGATAAATTTTGCTTCAACTTACGAATTTATTCAACTTACGAAATTGGCGTGAAGGAGCTGCTTTTTGAATTTCGTAGCATCCCATTGGTTAGCGAAATCAAGCAAAGCAGCACTGTATTGGCTAGCGAAAGAGGAAGTGTTTGCCTAGCGAAATTCGGTTAGGCATTTGGGCTTGCAAAAAAGGAAAGGAAGTGTGGCTAGCGAAATTGGTGGCTTCTGAGATCCAGGAAGGTAGGACTTGTGGCTTTTGAACTCCAGGACTGTGTTTTTGGCTTGTGATATTTTTGGCTTTCGATCTCCAGGACTGTGTTTTTGGCTTGTGATATTTGTGGCTTTCGATCTCTAGGACTATGTTTTTGGCTTGTGATATTTTTGGCTTTCAATCTCCAGGACTGTGTTTTTGGCTTGTGATATTTTTGGCTTTCAATCTCCAGGACTGTGTTTTTGGCTTGTGATATTTTTGGCTTCTGATCTCCAGGACTGTGTTTTTGGCTTCTGATATCCATCAACACTATGGCCCCCAAGAAAGCAATGTAGAAAAGTGATGAGAAGAAGAAGAGAGTGATATTGTCCATTGAAACCAAGCAAGAGATCATAGAAAAGTATGAAAGAGGGATGCGCTTGGTTGATCTCGCTAAAGAATATGGCCATAACCCATCCACAATTGGCACAGTTCTGAAGCACAAGGAAGCCCTAAAAGCTGTGACTCCTTCTAAAGGCATCTCTGTTCTTTCAAAGAGGAGGTCGGCATTGAATGATGAAATGGAGAGGTTGCTACTTCTATGGATAAAGAGGAAAGAGATAGCTGGAGATACAGTGACTGAAATGGTGATTTGTGAAAAGGCAATGGCCATCTTCAATGACCTTGTGAATAAGGA
>CM034706.1:95056584-95086494 GCA_020142125.1 Phrynosoma platyrhinos
CGAAAAGAAGCACCCAGAAAAAGTGTTCACCAGTCAGGCTATCGCTCATTTTGATAAAGTTTGCCTTTCGCATTTTAGACAAATTGTTAAAAGCTGACAAAAGCAGTCATCCTTAGATCGGTTCTTTACGAAACAGAGTGAACCTAAATCGAAGAAGGCAAAAGGTGTCGACGATAGCAGTTAAAAACATACAAACAAACAAACAAACAACAAAAATATATAAAAAAATAAAAAAACCCACCAAAAAAGTTAAAAGTTAAAAAATTTTTTTAAATTGGGTATGTTTGGATGTCTCCTCCTCCTCCTCCTCCTCCTCCTCCTCCTCCTCCTCCTCCGTCGTCTCCTCTCTCACTCACTGTTGCCATTGCTCAGCCGGCCGACCCAAAAGGTAAATGAAACTCTTTTTTATTCTTTACATTAGTCCTGCAACTCATTTTTATGTTTTTTGTTCTTTAAGGGTAATGTAACATGTTTGTATTAGAGGTACTTAACGAAATAACCCTGTATTATACATTTGTATTGAGTTGTAGCTTGAATCTGGGGGCTTGAAATGGATTAGGGCATTTCAATGTTAAATTTGCTTCTGCTTACGAAATTTTCTACTTACGAAATGGCTGTCGGAACGAATTAATTTCGTAAGTTGAGGTACCACTGTATGCTGGAATAAGAAGTTAAGAACTGTCTAAGAAAGGAGACTAAACAGATTATTATTAAAATGAACTAGTGAAAGACCTCCTAATATGGGGATAACTGTAGCTTAAAAAGCCTGAGAACACGTGATAGCATGCCTTTAAGATAGTTGAGCAGTTCATGTTCAAAAAGTCTTGAGAGAATGAACACAGGATCATACTAAAAGAGTGTATTAAACTGGAGAAAAGATATAAACATAAATATAGATAGCTTACAATGAAGATAAATTATTAGTATTCAAAAAGAAAATTACTAGACTCTAACAAGGCAGAAAAAGCTTTGACTTACTTGGAAGCATTATGAATGGGGGGAAAGAGCAAACTGTTTACTGGCATGCGGCTTATGTCAAGTGCAAAAATGAAATTTAAATTCATGGATATATTGATCCAGGCCTTTGTGAATGAAACTCATTATAGAGATTCTTTCCAATCTGGGTTTAGGCCTGATTTGGGAATGGAAATAACTTAGGCGATCTTTGTTGAAGATCTATCCTAGGAACTGGAAAGAGCGAACACAACCTATCAGCTCTGTTGTAACTCTCAGAGGCCTTTCACACCATCAATGATGGCATGTTTCTTGAATGTGGTGGCACTGTTTTGGAGTGATTCTGCTTCTGCTTGTGATAGGATGTATTGCTATTCAGGCTTATTTTCATTGACCTTTGAGATTTCTCACCAATCTGTTTTGCTGTCTAAATTCTTCATGAAGCCACTGAGAGAAGTCATCTGAGATTTTGGAGTCAGGTCTCATCACTAAGCTGATAATACCCAGGTCCATTTTTTGTTTTTCAACTACTGTCATGGAGGCCATGAATGTCCTAAATTGTTGTAGTGGTGGACTGGATACAGACTAAATGAGATTCATTCCAGAGAAGCTGGAGGTTTTATTGATAATATAGATAATTTGAGCTGGGACTGGGAGAATAGCTTGTTGTAAATAAAAGTTATATTTCTTCCAAAGAATCAAGTTTGTATCTTAGGAGAAGGAGCAGTTCAGGAAGCTGGAAGATTCAGTTCAGAAATATGTATGCAGAAAAGTCTATCCATCTTTAAAGTTGTTCTGAGGAAGTTCAATTTTAAAGTTGCATGTAGGCAGCATATCCCATCTGCTCGACTGAAATAACTAACAACCCCCCCCCCAAAAAAAACAGTCCTTGTGGGAGATGATGGCAGCAATTTATTATTATGTTTTGCATTGCCTTTTAAATGCTGTGATGGCATTACATAAATAATTAGAATCATAGAATCATAAGAGTTGGAAGAGACTACAAGGGTCATCCAGTCCAACCCCCCTGCCATGCAGAAAATCACAATCAAAGCATCCATGACAGATGGCCATCCAACCTCTGTTTAAAGACCTCCAAAGAAGGAGACTCTACCACACTCTGAGGGAGTGTGTCCCACTGTCGAACAGCTCTTACTGTCAGGAAGTTCTTCCTAATGTTGAACTGGAATTTCTTTTCCTATAATTTGAATTAGTTGTCAGTATTTTCAAGTTTTAGAATTTTAGTCGGCTTTGCAAACAATACCATAAACCACAGTTTCATCCTGGTCTGTAAACTGACATTAAACCACAGGTTGGGTTGGTGTTTTTTATTTTTTATTTGGTTCCAGACATAATTAAGAAACTGTAGTTTAAATAAAATAGAATTGAAATGCTAAAGCTACCTCATGCAGGTGTCAAGGGACAAATGTTTCAGGTTTAATAACTACAGTTTATTAAGACTGGGATGTTACACCTGAACTGAGCTTGTGCTCTCACTCACTCACACACACACAGACAGTGATGTTAGGTTCCAATTAAAAATTATAGCTTTGTTCTTACTTTTATTTTGTTACTTGTGTACATTATTTCACAAGAAATCTTGAAAACAGTGAACAAAAATATTTTAAAGAGAATGTTATATTACATTCCCCTAAAGGCAGCATGACAAACAAAAGAAGTCAGTAAGAATTACTGATGTTTCTCCTGAGGGCATGCTTCTCAATTTAACATATGTTAAGGTATATTAACATCGATCAAAGAGGCTGTAATTTACAAGCCTATAACGTGAACATTATTCAGTCTAGAAGGAGGACAATTTGGTAAAATGAAAGCAGAGTATTCTAGTAGACACAATATAAAGGAAGGAAGAGGTTACCATTTAATGTAGCAGTGGCAATAAGAGATGTTTTACATATTTTATGTACAGAAAAAAATAGCGCTGAATTAAAATGATAGATATGAGTGCAGTCTCAATCTCAACTGTACAGAGATACATGTCAAACACCAAGCAGGAAGAAACATATGTGGCAAGAAGAAATGCAGACTAATTAAGAGTTCACATCTTAATATAATATTCATTTGTAAGTATTATGTATGTATACTTCTCTCTCTCTCTCTCTCTCTCACAAACACACACATTCACACACTCTTTATTATACACACAAAGAATCACTAAAAGTGAAAGTCTGACATCACTGAAACAAATTTCCATTCTTTCTCATGACTAAGCTCCACAATGTTCTATGTTGAATTCAACAGCTGTAATCCAAAGCACAGGCACTCCAGTCCCAAAGGGATCAACAGTATTTATGCACACTGAACTGCATACTGGATTGCAGCCATTGTTAGCAACAGACAATGAGTGATCAGGAGCCAGAGATATTTGCACCCTGAAGAGTTGGTGGCTTCTGCCAAAATTCTAGAACAATTCAAAAGAAGCACTGAAGTTTTATATATTAGGACAGTAGAAAAAGGTTTCCCAGGGCTGGATCAGTTGAAATGCTGCAGTTTTTGAAGGTGGAATGCTCTTTCCATTCTACACATGTTTAATTCAGACAGAACTCCTGAAAACTAACAATTTGATAGTATGCAATTAAATCGACAGGCGACTTGACGGCGTGCACACACAAAATGTACTAAATAGAGCAGGGGTAGGCAACCTTTCCCCTTTAAGGGCCGAGGGACTTCAGCTACCAGAAGCCTCAGCCATGTTGGTCAATAGTCCCATTTTGGCCAATAGCTCCTGGGATTCTGGGAGTTGAAGTCCCTCGGCCCTTAAAGGGGAAAGGTTGCCTACCCCTGAAGTAGAGTATCGTTCTTAATATTTTATTAAAAAGACCTAAGGGTCAAGCTATGGTTAGGTCACAACAGATTTGTAAGCTGAAAGAGAGAGCATCAAAGCAGCCAATACTGTAAATAATTATAGCATAGAACTCTTCCACAGATTACTTACAGATGCCAGGCCCATTATTCTTGGGAATGTGAGGGATGAACATCCATCAGGACTTTGCCCAAATGTTGTATATGGAGTCTGAAACCAGGCCTTCTCATTAGCCCAAATCACATCGCAGAGAGGTAATATAGATGCTCCAAGACCAATGGCTGGACCATTTACTGCTACAATGATGGGCTTCTTAAACTGAATGAAAGTATTTACAAAATTCCTGAAATAAAATAAATAGCCAATGACAATTCACATTTTAGAAGCAATATACTTTAGCCATATCCATCTCAAAACTATAAGTTCTCAGAGAGAAGTTATTGTAAATAAAGACTTGCCTAGGCTTACCTAAAACTTTGGTAGGCACAACCATATTTTCTTATCAATTATATTGAGCACGTGTATTGTCTTTTAACTACCTTGATATTTTAATGTAATTTTTATTGTTTTTAGGAGACTGTAACTGTTTTAAATTTTATTGTAATGTTTTTTAAATGTGTAAGCCACCTTGGGTCCTTTTGGAGAGAAAGATGGCATATAAATGAAATTAAACAAACAAACAAACAAACAAATAAAAGCCATCTGTATTGGATGGCAATTACTTACATGACTCAGAACATTGTTTATTTTACTGGAGGGAATGGAGAAAAGGGTCAAGTGATCAAATGAAGGACTGGGACATAAAACTGCTTCAGACTGTAAACAAGGCTCTAAAATGGAAAAGTATGTTCTTTTTGGAAACATCAATTATTTAAGATCTAACTCATGCCACATGACACATTTCTACCATTATCAAAACACTACTTTATTGTAGTGGTATTGATATGTTATTTTTTGTTGTGTATTATTAAACAACTTATTCTTGGTGTGTGCTTCTTCGACCACACTTTTTAAATCAATTCATTAAGACTCTTCCTTCTGCAGAAATGTTTCACAGACCTAACATGAATAGGAGGGGACTCTAATACACAATTTGGCTGATACAGCTTTTCTTGAAATGAGAGGTCTGATTCTTGTTCTCAGGTCTCTCATATTTTAAAGAATTCAGTTATTGAGCACAATCAATTTACAACATTGTGAAAGCAGATTTCTCTTTGTTCAGTTGAACTTTGTCTCCTCTGCAGTCTGTTACAATCTGCTCTGGGGGTTCCCCCCAAACCCGTGAAGCATATTTTGGAGGACAGTGTAAAGGGAATCATTCCCACTTCCTGTTCTATTGCCAGAAGTCAGTCCATCAGTGAGAGACATTAATTGGATACAACCCAGGAAAACAAATGACGAGGATATACATAATCTTGAAATGTATAGCATCACTCTATTATATATAAACTACTACCCTTTGTCGTTGCACTGATTATTATTTTATTTTGATTCGTTAGTTCTTGTAAACACTCCTAGGAAGTTTGAATTGAAGGACAGTAGAGAAGCATTCTTTAAAAAGCCACATAAAGCTTCAGATTTTCAGAGAGATTTGATATGATTTCCCATTTTAAAACTATACATTGAGTATCCATTATTCAGAAATCCAAAATCCTCCAGAATCTAAAACTGTTAACATGTGACACCTTTGCTGTCTAATGGTTCAAAGTACCCATACTTTGTTTTATGCACAACATTATTAAAAATATTGTTTATGAAAATTACCTTCAGGCTATGTGTACTAGGTGTATATGAAACATAAATGAATTTAGTGTTCAGACTTGGTTCCCATCTCCAAGACACCTCATTATGTATATGTAAGTATTTCAAAATTTAAAGAAAACAAAAACAAAACAAACTTTTGGTCAAAAGCATTTTGGATAAGGGATACTCAAACTGTATTAGTTTGTTAAGTGGGGACTCTCTATCCCTGAAAAACTGTATAACTCTGCTGAAGCAGCAGGCAGATTAATAAGCAATTTTGGATCAAAACTCTTTATAAAATGTTCTAAATATAAAATATATAATATATATGAATGGCCAAAAGGAATCTTACATCTTGACATTCCAGCTACATGGTCAACACTTGATTCTGAAACTGAACAATTAATATTCATTGCCAAAAGATATTAACAAAAAACAGCATGATGTTGGTTACACTTCCAACATGCATTGTTTATTAGATCAGTGCTATTCAAAGTGGTGGTCCATGGACTGGTGCAGTTCACAAGAAACCAACTTCTAGTCCCTGGAGAGTTTCCAAGGAAAACAGTTGTAGTCACTGATGAGGTACCACTGGCATAACATAATCAATTAAAAATAGTCCTTACTTTTTAGCAAATCTTCTTTTGTATTTATTTTTCTTACTTTCCACAGCCCATTTTGGAGGGAGAAGAGAAATCCCATGATAATTCACTTCAGAATATGAAGTCATCAAATGTTTTCATTTGTCTTTCCTCAACAGGGTAAATATTGTTACAATCTTAAAAGTGCTATTGAAAAGCTGTCTACAGGCAATGGTTGGCCTCTACTGGCAAAATATTTACCATAATTTCGTTCACTGTGAATAATTTCATCCACTAAAGGTGATCGAAGTGGATACAGGAATTATGTTTTTGATTTATGTAACTTTGGAGAAAAAAGTATTTATGCAGATATAAAATAAGTGAAGATATAATTTGTTCAGAGGAAAATAGCTGTTGGTTTAACAAGCAATGCATTTACAATGACAAATATATTTTATACTATAAATAAATACAAGAACTAATAAAGAAAGCAATTCACCCGAAAATACATAATTATAATCATGTTTTCCTTTAAGCAACAGATTTTTTTTTACCCCCTACTGAATTTAATTTCAAAGTTAATGATAAGCTCTGGTCTTCACAAGATAGTTTCAAATTTCCCCCCCTTGTGAAGGAATAGAGAACACAAGGGGACCAAAGTACAACGCATTTTTACAACAACCTACAATTTTGCTGTCATGTCTGTTATCTATTAAAAATTAAAAACAATCTCTGAAAATCAAAGATATAACACATCATTTTGCGGAGAGGGGGATCAATCCTGGCACATTTTAATACAGGGTACAGTTTTTAAACAGTCAGTCTATAGAAGTTGCCTACTGGAAATCTTGCTTCCTGGATTAGGGAAAAAAAATATTTTCATAATAATCAAACTGGAAATTTTAGAATTTTAACACTCCCCAGAATTTACAAAACTGCCTGTAAGGTACACTTCTCATCCAAGTATTAAGCATAGTTTCTTTTGTGACAAGGTTGAGACTCCCTTATCCAAAATTCTGAAATACTCCAAAACTTTTTTCATGGGTGGCTGAGATAGTGACACCTTTGCTTTCTGATGTTTCAGTGTACACAATCATTGTTTCATGAAGAAAATAATTAAAAAATATTGTGTATAAGATTACCTTCAGGCTATGTATATAAGGTGTATATGAAACATAAATGGATTTTCATGTTTAGACTTGGGTCCCACCTCCAAGATCTCTCATTATGTATATGTAAATATTACAAAATCCATAATAATAATAATAATAATAATAATAATAATAATAATAATAATAATAATAATAATAAGATAAACAAATAAATCATCCAAAATCCAAAAAACTGGTCCCGAGCATTTCAGGTAAGCGAGACTCAACCTCTGCCAATTTTCTTTTGATAATTCTGTAATGGTTCTCAAAAAGAAAAAGGAAACCTTTATAACATCTCCATATTGGCAATTTAATTTAATATCACTGTTCCAAATGTGAGCAGAATTATCAGTTTTGATTTCTCAGCTGATAATTCAACTAGCTGTGGTATTAAGGATATGGCTTTCTGAGCTCACATTTCATTATGCAAAGTTACAAAAATAAATGAACAAACCTAATAGCATCTGCCATCTTAGTACTTTCCCTTTTTCTATCATCTGTCAAACGTCGAATAAAATAAATGAAGTCAAGGCCACAGCAGAAAACACTGCCAACTGCACTGAGGAGTACAACTTTACTGTCATCAGCTGCTGCTGTGCTCAGTGCACTTTGGACTTCTTTCATTACCTGGAATTAAGACATATTAAACATATGAAAACAGAACATTGCAGAACACTGTATTCAAGGATTTTGCATTCATACAGCATTTCTGTGGTCTGAACAGCAGGTGGCATATGCAACCAGTCCAGCAAAATCTAAATTTAGGATAAGATTCATTTTTAAGTTCCCTTTTTCATACAGAAAGGAAATAACATAACAAAATACACAAAACTTCCTGAACATCAACATCACAAACCTTTGCATGTTTACTCAGAGGGAAGCCACTGGAATTGACTGGTAGGTAAATGTGTGTAAGATTGCAGAATTCTTAAGATTCATTTTGAGGACAGAAAGAAAGTCTTAATTCTTAGCAAATATGATACCTTACAAATTACTAAAATGGAGAACAAAAAATCAAAATACACAACAGTAACAAATAAAAACTGCCTAAAATGTGAAACATCGTATTTCCATTTGTGTTAATTTTAGTTCCATTAACTTTAATGTCTAAAATATTAGATTTTTAGATTAGTTCCAATTACAGTAGAACTGCTAAATCAATGAGAACCTGATGAGTCAACTTACGTAAATTTCATTGATTCAATGAGTCTACCCAGGATTAACAAATGAATTACATTTTAGTTTTGAAAACAGTGTTTGTAATACTGGGTAGACTCATTGAATACTTTTTGTCCTTTTCTTTTTCTTTCCTAATCTAGACTCTACATCTAACATGAAGCCTTATGAAAAGAAAACTAAATAAATAAAGCTAAAAATAGTATCTTTCATATTCTTTTAGCCTATGACCTTCACTTCCACAACTCCAACACTTTCAGCCACTTCTGATATTTCCAAACCCAGTCATTCATTCTTCCTTGCTTCTTCTTATGCCTAAAATGCATTCTCCTGAAAACATATGGGATGCTACACCTGAGCCTTCACTCAAATACCTCCTCAAATTTTCCCAACATTAAATGCATTACTGCATTTAATTAAATGCATTATTAAATGCATTATGTATTTATTCAAATTCATCTCTTCTTACATGCTAACCTGTCTTTTCCACTTTTAGGTGGGAGCTTGGAAAAGTTAGACTACAGTTCCATCCTCCAATCCCCAACCAACATGACTAGAATATTTAAAAAAGGATATCTTCTAAGTTCTCTTTCAAATTTAGATTGAAAAATCAAATAAGATCTATCTTTTTGCTTATGGACCACTGTAAATTGCTTCCTCAAACTGACAGCATTGTATAAATAATCCATAATGTCAGTAGCAGCAGCAACACATACACAACTCTCCTTCAACCACAAATAACCAAATGGTTCTAACCTCAGGATTTAATGAATTGTTCTCCGATGATTTCGTTGACAATAAAATGTGTGTGAAGCCATCTTGCTTCCTGACAACAATGTCTCTATACCGATAAGCACTTTCTGTTTGCCTCACACTGAATCGTAGCCTTTTGTCAAAAGGCTGGTCCCTTCTTTCATCAATAAATCTTCGTTTGTTGGCTGTTACTCCTGTTACAGATGTCTGTATGTTGGTACCATTCGTTGTCAATGCTTCCATAAAGGTCGATGTACCTGTGAAAAGTTTCAAAGTTGCTTTGATATCAGCTTTATTATTAGTTAAGCACATAAAAGCCCAATTACCATGGAAAATAGGCCAATGTCAAAATACCAAAAAACAATGATGTCATCGCAACCACCCAGAAATGCAGCTGTTGGAGACCATTTTGGAATAGGGGTAGGTATGGGGAAATGGCTGTCAAGCTACCCAGAGCAAGGGAGGGGGAGGAGAAACATCAGAAGATATTATCAGTCTTATTTTGTAGTATTCATTGCTAAAGCAACAACATAGTGGGCTCTTGCCATCCATGGGAATTTGGTTCCAGCAGGCCCCATCACGGATAGAGAAAAACACAAGAGCTCAAGCCCATATTAATCAATGGGCAACAACGTGCACACACTCATATCAGTGTGCCTGCAGGCACATGTTGCCATTGACTAATATGGGATGGGGTGATCTGCAGGAGATCTAATCCATATTATAGCTAGTCTCCCACCAATACAGCAGGCTCACTGTATTTAAAAGAATCAGAAATACAGTTGTCACAGGGGATCCATTCCAGACCCCCCTGCCCATGGATAGCAAAAATGTGGGCCCTCAAGTCCCGTTCTTTCCTATAGCTGCACGATGTGCATGCGGCCACTTAAGACTAATGGATTTGCCATCTGCAAATGCTCAAATCCGTAGATAGCAAGCCTGACGATAAGAGCCCACTGTATTCAATTTATCACTTTCATTGGCAGATCGGGAAATAGGGATTCAGCTTGTGATGGATGGGGTCACATTTCCCTTGAAATTAAGGGTCAGAGCTTGGGGGTGGTGCTGGAAGCCTAGGTTTCAGTTGTGTCCAGGAGTGCATTTGCACACTTCAAACTAGTGCACAAGCTACACTCGTTTCTTGAGAAGTCAGATCTGGCTGCAGTGAGACATGGCTTGATTATGTCCCACTGTAACAACTCTATTTGGAAACTTCAGTGGGTCCAAAATGTTGTGGCCAGGCTGCTGACTGGGGCTGGGTACAAGGATCATGTAACTCCTCTTTGAGGAAACAGTTACACTAGATACTGGTCCATTTCCAGGCAGAATTCAAAGTCCTGGCTTGAGTCCAGACTATTTGAAAGTCTGTATCTCCTTATATAAACAGCATGCACCTTAAGAACTGTATTTCAACTTCTATATTAAGGATTATCTATATTGTGTATTTAAGGTGTTGTGTGCTGCCCTTGGGGCCTACACCAGGAGAAAGGCAGGATATAAATTAAATGAATGAATAAATAAATATAAATATAAATAAAGGTATCTGTTATCTTTATACAACTGAATAATTTTATATAATCTCCCTTTGCCCACCTTCAACAAGAAGCTAATCATAAATGAAATTTTATAATGGAGATTTTTTTTTTTTAGGAAAGTACAAATGTGCCAATGAAAATGAAAAGGTTTCAAGCAAGTTAGTATGTTTTCATATTTGTTAGTTAATTTTTTACAGCCTGTTTGAGTTTTACACTTTTATGCTACTGGGTATGTAGGGAGGCTTTTCAGCAAGGAAACCCAGCATCAACAGTAATTTACAATGTTATTATTTCTTGTACACTATATCCCTAAATGCACCAGATCCTGTCTGATCTTGGAGACTAAGGGCCTCTGCAGATGGGTGGCTGTGGGCTGCTGCGAGAAGCTGCGGATTGGGACCGAGGCTGCTCCACGCCTCGGTCCAAAGCCACTCCTTTCCTGTCCAGGAAGGAGTGCTAAAATAGCGCTCCTTCCGCAAGGTACAGAAAGGGCATCGGAAGAGGCGGTGTGCGCCTCTTCGGCGTCTCTTCTGGCTCAGCGTGTCTGGACGCTGGGCTGGAAGGACGTCCTCGGGAAGGGGTTGGGGCGCCTGGCGTGAGGCTGCCCCTCCTCTTCCTTGCCTCCAAGACGGTGCTTTGTGCCATCTGCAAAGGCCCTATGTTAGTCCTGGTTAATACTTGGATGGGAAACTGCCAACAAATATCAGGTGCTGTAGACTATATTTTAGATAAGTATTTCCTTGCCTAAGAAAAGACTATAAAATTAATGAGGACGTCATAAGTCGACAGGTTAACTTGAAGGCACATATTCACATATCCCGGGGGGTGGGGGGTGGGTTTCTGTACAACTTGAAAACTTATACCTGCTCTTTTGAACATTTGTTTCTACAAAGTAGTTTCTTCCTTATTACCTTTCCTTTGGATTATACCAAATATAAAAAGCAACATGTGTCCTTAAGTTTTTTTCTCAGGTAAATGTCTCAATGGACATATCTGGAGACAACATGGATTGTTAAAAACAAAAAGTAATATTTGGTAAAGGAAGATTGCATGACAAGAAGATAAACTCAATCAAGTAAGCCACAGTCCTGTGCTTGAATGACTGGAGCAGGGCTGTAGATATCGTCTAGGTTTCTTATTTATAGGGTCGCTATAACAATTAACACCAATGTCTTGAAAGCTTAACACATTTGTTAAAGTCCTCCACTGAAAAAAGGAGGTTACAAAATTGTAAGTGTGCATGGCTCTAAATTCTCAGAACCTTCTTGGGTTGGAGGCAGGAATAACCATGAAACGCCCACAGTGCATTCTACAGCCATATTGCATGTCTGCCATCACAGCTAATCAACAGATGAACAAGATTTCAAAAATAGACAATCAAGCAACAACAACAACAACAACAACAACTAAGCAATTAAAAATCACAGTTATTTTGAAAAGCTACTGAAAAAGCCAATTTCCTCAAGTGTGGAAAATCTAAATTCTATTGGATGAAACTAGTTTGCAGTGTATGGCATATTTCATGCTTCCTGCACCAAAATATGGAGAGTTGTCAGAATGATATACAGTTACCCCTCCGTTTTTGCAGACTTCAAGTCCATATCCCTCGCCCATTCTCAGGCGGGAAATGGAGGGGGGTAAAATGGGGTATGTGCCCATGGCGTGCGTGTGCGGCCACCCCCATTCAAGCCTATGGGCTTGAATATTTGTGGTTTTCCGTTTTTGCAGGGGGGGGGTCCGGAACAGATCCCCTGCAAAAATGGAGGGGCAACTGTATATATTGCTGTCCCTCCGTATCCGCAGACTTGCATTCGTGGTTTCAATTCTCGCGAATGGAAAGCCCGCAGCTCCTTCCCTCCCTCCCTCTTTCTTACCCCTGGGCTTACCTTTGCCTGTGGGACTGGGGGGGGGGCTTCCTTAAGTCGGGGGGAGGGGCAGTCTTGGCCTTCTCTCGGCTGCGCTGGCCTTGAAGCAGCTGGCACATCCCTTTCCAAGCCGGTGCAGCCTTCTCTTGTCTGTCTCAAGGATGGTACAGGCTCCTCCAGGCCAGTGCGATTTTGTTCAGGATGGGTCGGCTGCCGCCATCTTTTGGTTGTGCCAGCTGCAGCAAGGCCAGTATGACTTCTTCCAGGTCAGTGTGACATTATTTTGGTAGTGCTGACTGCCACAAGGCTAGCAAAGCCAGTGTAGTCTTCTTTAGATTGTGCCAGCTGCAGCAAAGCCTTTTTTGCAGCTGCTATGGGAAGAAGCCCAGGGGGAAAAGCAGGTAAGGAAGGAGGGAAATATTCAAGTTTCATTGTCCCCAATGGTGTTGCCGTTGGGGACAATGGGACCTGAACATTTGCAAAATTATGAATTTGTGGGGTGTCCGAACGGACAACTATTTATGTGCATGTGTTTGTATATGTATATCCAATTAATAAAATCAATGACACTTAATTTGTATGTACTGAAGAAACTGCCAGCAGAATCATATAGTTTTCCTAGTTTTTACAAGCTGAAAATACATTGGGGCTTCCTTACCTGCGGACTTGCCACCTGTGGATTTAACCATTGTCCCTAATTTAACCATTTAAACATTGCCACATGCAGATTTAACCCATTGTCCCTAATGTTGGGAAGGGTGCATGCACATCATGCTGCCATTAGGAAGAATAGCACTTAAGGTCTCATGTTTTACAGTATCTGTGGGCAGGGGAATCTGGGATGAAATATATGATCTTTCTGACAACTAAAACCTATGTATATTTATCCCTTTATTTCCCGGACTTCCTGTTCGCATCTCTCCTATTGGGGCTTGGATATTTATGATATTTCCAATTTGCGGGTATGTGTGTCCTGAATCCCCTGTGAATCTGGAAGAGATGACTCTGTCTCTCTCTCTCTCTCTCTCTGTGTATATATATATATATATATATATATATATATATATATATATATATATATATATATATATATATATACACACAAACAATTTTCCAGTTAATTCCACTTAGATGCCAGCAGTCTACCCTCCTCTCCATACTTTGATGCAGGAAGCATGAAATATGCCGCTCACTGCTAATAGTTCCAGCCATTGTTTTATTTTGGGTCTACTGAAATTGTGTCAGTGCCAAAAATCTATGCAGAAAAATGCTATATTGTCTTCAGGTAAAAAAATAACTCCAGATAGGATATTCTGTAACTTGAGAGCAATAAATTTTAAAAACATCAATCAACTTAATTTCAATTTCCAAAAATATGACTTTTGTAAAGCATAATAGATAAAACCACTGAATTATTAACAAACAAACAAACAAACAAACAAACAAACAAACAAACACCTAACGTGATTATTCATTAAACATAGCAGTAAGGGTACATATTTTAAAACACATGCAACTTGACCCTATGGGCACTTTATTGTAAATTAATCCCAAATACAAAACATTTTCTACCAAATGTTAACATATTCAATTCTGATTTAATTCTTTCCATAATTCCTGAGGAGAATTTATCGGCTTGAGAAAACTGGTATGTAGTTTTTCTCATTTAAAATTTTAACCACTGTCATGGGATATATCAATGATTCAAAAGCTTAGTTAGTTTGATGCTTTTTGTTGTTGAATATATGATCTGTATTGAATCTGCAAGCTGTGAATAGAACACAAGTGTGGAATCAAAATTCATCTCTTTATTAATTAAGGTTAGAAAATGAGAAATTTAGTGGTTCTCGAACTGTGGGATGGGAACCCCCCCCCCCCGAGGGAGGGGGTTAGACTTGAAGACTCTGACTTCATCTCCCCTCCACAAACTTTTATGTCCCGGAGAGGAAGAGAAAGGCAAGGAGGACACTTGGAGTCTTTGCCTGGGGGAGGAGGAGGAGGAGAGCTTTTTCCTTATAAAATGTTAAAATATGAATATACATGAATGTGTGAATGAAAATACACACAGTAAATAAAATATTTTTACTCATATACTATGTTGACACCCCCATGACATCTTCAGGTAGATGTAAAAGGTAAAAAGTTTGAGAACATTGGAGTAATCAATCCCTGTTGCTCACTTAAACTGTTAAATCAATAAAACAGATTGAAACATTTGCTAATACTCACAAAATAAATGGAAGTTAAAAGGATGAATTAGCTGGAATTCACTTTATTTTGTACTACATTATTTCAAACAGCAATTCCACTATAGTAAAAGACATGGGGGGAGTGTTGCAAGAGTTTCTGTACATATGAAACACAGTTTAGCAGCTATCTGCTTATTAAAAAAGATTACACAAGGTAAGATTATCCATTTGGCTATTACATTTGCCTGTAGAATCCATAATCTATAGTTTGTTCCCACTGTTGCATTCCAGTGGTAAATAGTTCAGCAGTAAGTTGCTCACAGAAAAATGTCAACCATAAAATTGCTGCAGGAATTTTTGATGTTGTCTAGGCACCTAGACTGAACATACCTCTAAGGCAGTGTTTAAGTTGTAGATAGCAGTTTCAGATACCTTTAATTCTGACATAAGGTCATCAAATGATCTGAAGCAGTTGTTCTTAGGGAAAAACTATACTAAACTGTTAACTGTTCTACCATATGCATTGTACTTATTGACTTTGCACCAATGTGAGGTTTCCAACTGAATATGAATAAAAAACCAGAGGTAATTCTAAATCCCTCCATATCCTCCTTCTAGTCATGACAGCAGAAATATCTATATCGAATTTTGGCAATAAATGGAGTATAGGACTTCTTGTCTGTTCAGCTGCAGTATTTACGTCTTTCAAATTCTGCCCATTCAGGACATTCTGTCTCCAACATCTCCCCAGTCCAGTATCATGCTTGGCCAACCATGAATGTATGATGAGTTCTGAAGTTGGGAAAGTCAAATCTGTCTTTTTTGATTGGTAATTGCTGTTTGTTGTGCACAAAGCAATGCCTCTGACTTGTTTGTTCCCTTTATAAATACAGCTGTTTGGAACAATACATTTTTTAGGGTGGAAATCTTCCAGGAGCTTGGTAGTCTTCAAAGGAGGTGTAAAAAAAAGGATGGTCAAGAAGCCATATTCATTTTAGAGTCATTTCTTGCATCCCAGAGGTTTAACACTTTTGAGTTGTACACCATGGCTGGGATCCAGATTTACAGGTGTGAGACTGTAGGTAAAAGCAGATTTGCCCCATCCTTCCTTCCCGCAGCAGTCCTTTCAGCTCCCTGAAAATGCTCAGACATGGTTAGGGAATCCTGATGAATACAGTGAACTGTGAGGAGGAATGGGGGTTGGGGAATGACTGTCCAAAATTGTATAGAGAGATCTTCTGTGAGTTGAATCCTACCACCATCCTGGATCCTGTTAGATCAGACCAAAATCTTTGTATCCCAAAATCTTCCTTTCAAGCCAACTCCTTGCACAAAGAGGTCATGAAAGTCAGCCTTCTTTGCTGTTTATATCTCCCAGCACATAGTGTTCCAAAGTATATTGTTTCTGAGGATGTCTGGTTCTATCTGGACAGCATGTAGTATGATGACAGGTGTTGATAATCTATCCTGCATGAATTTCTCATATCCTTTAAAACATTTAATATATTTTCTTCCCTCTTGGCTCATCACCAGATTGTTCAAATGCTATGGAAGATAGTATACTGTGTTGAATGAAAACAATCTAAAGTAATGAGCATAGATAATTTTGAAACTAACCATCTTTATTGGAAGCACATAGAAAGCATAGGATTTTCTTTTTTTAAAATATATTTAGTTCTAGCATCTGTATACTGGTCAGTTATTTCTAAGATGAGATAAAATACTGCTTTCTGTTATTCAAAGCTGAAAGTTATGGTAACTACCCATAAGTAAGGTCATAGGAGTACAGGATGGGCTTTATAAAAATATCCAAGTTCTCCAAGCAAAGTGCCTTTAATAATATGCCCTGATGCTTTGAAGTTTTGGCAAATGCCAGTACCGGTAAGCACTGTGCTTTCAATGGCTTTTCTTGCCTCTACTAATATGCACAGTGCACTGCCTTGAGGTCTATCATGCAGTCAAGGAGACTCTAGTAATTATCTCATGCTGTACATAGTGAGCTGATTTTTCATTTTCAAGACAGCTGGTGTTTTACTTTTTGTGAGAAACATAGAACCTAAGGTTCCTATTACACAGAGAAGCTTAAGTACTGTTCATTTTTATCCAAAGTAACAGAAAACTTTAATTCTGAAACAAACTAGATATGTAAATTACAAGAAGTTATTTTTCTTTTATTTTTAAATTATTAGATGTTTTACCCCCCCCCCCCTTCCAAAGGCAGAAGGAAGAAAGTCCAAAATAAACACACACAAGATGATGCAGCAAATTCAGGAGCCACTTTTCATATTCGGTTCTTCCTGCAAATTGCAATCATTATTTTGAGTCTTTGTAAAGCTCAGTCCACCTGTGACCACACTGCAAAAATAATGCAGCTTGACTCCACTTCAACTGTTATGGCTGAATGCTATGCGATTCTAAGAATTGTAGTCTCTTGTAGCACCAAACTCTGACTGAGAAGACTAAATGTTTCATGAAATTATAAATCCCAGAATTCCACAGCACTGAGCCATGGCACTCAAAGCGGTGTCAAACTGGGTTGGAAATTCACAAGAATTTCAACAGCTTTGTCTCCATCACCCTGAACCTGGAACAATCCACCCAACATGTTCACTATTTTCACACTTGTGTTCAGCTACGCAATGGACATCTAAGCTATACTAAAAACCCACTGATCATTACACATCCTGTCATGACTCCATGTTCCAGAACACACTACCAAAGCTAATGTTTGCAGCCAAGCCCTGGTACATCTGCATCTGCTCAGACATGCAAGACAGAAACTCAAAGATTTATAGTAGGCATTTCTCGAACTACAATATCCACCCAATGAGGTTACACACACACACAAAACACAAGCCAACAAGGCAAAAGCAATAACCAGGAACAATCTACTATGAGACAGACAAAAATTAGAAAATGACACACCACTAAACCTTACCTATAGCTCTCAGCTGAGACCAAATGTATTACCAGTCAGCTACAATTAATTCTGGGGAATAATATTGCCCTTTCACAGGCTCTGGGTGGCAGGTCTTTACTTGTCTACAGTCAGCCCCCCCCAACTACTCGCCTAAACAGAAACTAAGGGGGGTTGCAGACTGCCAGAAATAGTGCAAATTGAGTCCACTTTTAGGGTTAGGGTTAGTGCTAGGGAATCATGGGAATTGGTTTTTTTCTGAGACATTGAGCCTTCTCTGTCAGAGAGCTCTGGTGCCACAATAAAATACAGTTCCCATGATTCCCTAACCCTAACCCTAAAAGTGGACTCAATTTGCACTATTTCTGGCAGTCTGCAACCCCCCTTAGTAAGACAAGCTGCTGGCCATAGTACAAAACATGATTTACTGAGGCTATACTCTCATAACTATAACAGTACTAGAAGTTATTCCAAAAGACAAGTAACGTTATCCCTTCTTATGCTACAACTGTGATGTTGCTGCAGTTGAAAGGAGGCAATACAAGTAACTAGTTGATTGTAACTTATTACTTGCAAGCTCTATTTTTGGGGGCAGACACAAATACTTGGTATTGATTATCTCTTCTATTGTATTTTCAAAATTCTTCAACAAGATGTGTGCTAAATCTCTCCTTCCTTTAGAGAAAATCTAGGAGGAGGTATTACAGTATTTGTGTTAAAACTATAAAATTCAGTATAATAAAATTGGCCTTGCAAAAACATGCAAGCTTGTCTCCTCACTATAATTTCCTCTTAATGAATATTTAAAGTAGGAAGAATAAAGTGTTAGTCTACATTAAACAGCTATCTAAGCCTTTTCATTTAAGTGTTGCTGTCAGGTAACAGAGAGCACATGATATAAAGAGTCATCTGATAGTTTTGAATCTGAATGGTTGTGATGCAGTGGAGGTATACACATGAGCTCAACAATTTCTCAAAAAGTCGGTCCTCCGTTTTTGCAGGGGATCCGTTCCGGACCACCACCACCCCTGCGAAAATGGAGATTCACAAATATTCAAGCCTCATAGGCTTGAACGGTGTGTGCTCCACTGATTTTAACGGAGGTTGCCCTTCCGTGCATATGCAAAACCTCAGACTTCAAGTCCGTGAGAATGGAGGGGTGACTGTATTTCTCTTATCAACCCTTTCCACCACCACAATTTCCAAGTGCCCACTAACTCACCTGCCCAATGAGTAAGCCAACTAGCCAACCAGCCTCCCAGGCCTTATGATTTCTCATTCCCACACACCCCAAAAGTGGTGTATTATTTTATGGTAATCTAACTAGGTGGTAAGGCAAATCCTGAATTAAAATATATTAAAAATTAGCCACTGTATAATGAATGCACATACCAAAACTGCTTGTACAATCTACCTGTGTAAGAACAGCAAAAAAATTGCAGATAGTTTAACCTTTTTTTAAAGATAGTATTTTATTTTTCCAGTTGGAGACCAAAACCAAACAGTAAAACAAGCAAGACATAAATAAACAAAACGTATAATATACACAGAAACAAAATCAGACACACAAAATTCCTTAATCTTATCCCACACCATCACGCATTAAAAATGACTTCCTACACTTCATTGACTTCAGTAAATTAAGTTATGTTTACTATTTCTCCTCTCTATATCACATCTTTCATAATAACTACCATCCATTATATTACAGATTAATTCACAACATTGTAATATATAATATCAAAAAATACTTTAAAATATATATCAAAATGTATAATTACAGTATTCCCTGTTTCCTTTGTACATACTCTATAAAGGATTGCCAGTTCTTTAACTAAGGGGGGTTGCAGACTGCCAGAAATAGTGCAAACTGAATCCACTTTTAGGGTTAGGGCTAGGGAATCATGGGAACTGTATTTTATTGTGGCACCAGAGCTCTCTGACAGAGAAGGCTCAATGTCTCAGAAAAAAAACACCCAATTCCCATGATTCCCTAGCACTAACCCTAACCCTAAAAGTGGACTCAATTTGCACTATTTCTGGCAGTCTGCAACCCCCCTAAGTATCTATAAAGGTAATGATAAAGGTAGTCCCTTGACGTGAGTGTCTAGTTGCAACCGACTGTATGGGGCCATACTCATCTCCATTATTAAGCCAAAGAGCCAGCATTGTCCAAAGACTACTCCGGTGGTCATGTGACCAGCCTGACTGCACTGAACACTGTTATCTTCCCACTGAAGTGGTACCTAATTATCTACTTGCATTTGCATGCTTTCAAAATGCTAGGTGGCAGAAGCTGGGATTAGTGATGGGAGCTCACCCCACCATGCGGTACTTGGGCCCCAAATGGCCAACCTTCCAATCACCAGAACTGCTGTCTTAACCACTAAGCCACTACATCCCCTAAGTACCAAACAATCCTCTTTTTCTAAGTTTGTTAACGTCTAATTAAACTTAATAGTTTTTCTATACAATGTATTATATTTGGAGTGTTGTCATTTACCTGATATTTTGCTTATACAGTGTGCCCGTCCCATCCGTGGGCTTGCCGTCTGCGGTTTAGAGCATCCGCAGACAGCAAGCCCCATTGACTTCAATGGCTGCTTGTGCACAGGTAGAATGGGTGCGGACATGCACACACCGCCATTACATACAAGAAGACATGAGGTCCCACAGTTTTTGCCATCCATGGGGTGGGGACAGAACCCCCATGGATAAGAAGGGCCCACTGTATCAGTCTTGCATCTGTTACCATATAACATATGAACCCTTTAACTTTTCTTTTTTTAAAACGTCATTTTCTTCTATTAGTTTAAAATCACATAATATATTACAAACATCCATATAAACAAACATCCATACTTCTATACAAACCTCCCTTCTTTCATCTGATTGCAGTTTCCTCTCTATTTTTGACTTCTGATTTGATACACATTTTTTCTTATTTTTTATGTCTCTTCAGTATACTAATATAATTTAGTGATATGAATCTCACATGTTATCTTTTCTTTATTTTTTTTAACACTGTTATTCCTTCCCAGTGTTTTTGCAGAATTCCACATGTGGGACCAATTTTTTCTACTTTCTCTGTTGCTTTGTGATTCAGCCAACTTGTTAATTTGTCTAATCCAATCTTGTTCATTGAATTTAACACCCATTCTTCTACTTTTGGAATTTTGTTTTCCAGTTTTGGGCCAATAATATTCTGGCTGTAGTTGCTATATACAGGAGTACTTTCCAATGTTTATTTTCACTGTTTTTAGATATCTTGTTACTAATTTTCATTTGGAATTTAATTTTTGATACCTTACTTATTATTATGTGTATTTCCCCCTATTTTTTCCATTTTAGGACAATTCCACCACATGTGGAACCAAGAACCAGTCATTTGTTGACACTTCCAGCATTTACTTTGATCTTATTTATAAATCTTTGATATTTTAAGGATGTCAAATACCAATGCTGAGCCATTTTAAAGTAATTTTCTTTCAGATCTTGGCAATTTGTATCTTGTGGGGTTTTTGTTGTTGTTGTTAGAATATATCCAGCTTTCAAAATCAATTTCTTCTCCTATATCTAAAGCCCATTTCAACATTGTGTCTTGAATTTGTTCAAGAATGGAGGGGTGACTGTATTTCTCTTAGCAATAATCTATACATTTTTTGCCATTTTTTGTTTTTTTACTGATGAGAATTTTATCCAACTCATTTCTCTTATTTCCAAATCCTTCTAAATTTAAGTCCATTTTCTTTCTTTCTTTCTTTTTAGTTGTGTATAAGGCAACCAATGTATTTTGGGATCCAGCTTTCCTAGTTCTTCTAGAGTTCATTTTATAGCAGTTTTTTAAATCTTTTACTCAGGGCCAGAGTAGACAGGCAGGAAAAAGCAGCTTGATCCTGGGTTTTCTGAAAGTAGGTCAAAGTCACGCTATCTACATGGCCAAACATCCATAGGCTGGCCTCACCATGTGGCTTCAAGCCGTGTTGTGTGGGTCTTTTGTCACCTCCACACTATGCATGCGCACCATCGCACAAACACCTCCTTTGACCTCCAATTACTTCCCTCTTCCTGCCCAGATGCCATTCCATTACATGCACACCCGTATGATCGGCCACACAGTTGCACGTGCGATGCACTGCCTGTACAGTGCATCGGTGTGTCGCATTGGCAAAGTACAACGATGGAGGCCCTCCATACATGCCTCCTTCACCTCCCTTCAGTCCATGCCCCCTGTTGTACTGTCTGGTTTGTGTATGTTGTAATTACACTAGTCTCTCCCCGTTCGCAGACTTGCTGTCCGTGATTTCAGTCCTTCGCAGACAGCAAGCAAGCAGGGACAAAATGGCATGTGAGGGGGCATTATAACCAATGGGGCTTGAGTATCTGCATTTTTTTCAATTTGTGGGGAATGGATACCCTTCGAATCGAGAGGGACGAGTGTACATCCACTGCATTATTGGCAATCACGTTTTTGCCTTGCTGCAAGCCTCTTACTGGCATGGGGCTGTTTATATGCTCGTGCAATGAAGCGCATTTTCCACTTTGAGTTGAAGTATCCTGCTTCTTTTTGCCCCAGGTTTTAGCCCTGGACCATGGCTTTTTTTCGTTTTCCACACAATTTCGCCTTGTGCATCATCTAAACATCCCAGCTTCAGAATGGTTAGAAGCCACTTTATTTGCCTAGTACAGAGTATTCCTAAGGTATCTTTATACGTTAACCATATGTCTAAGGATTTCCATCTTCCCTGAAAAGCTTCTTGAGTTGGTATCCTCATTCAAAATATCCTCAATTTGGTATCCTCATATAAAATTTCTTTTTTAAATCACCCAATTTCTCAATAAGGATTTTCCTTATGTAACGGTCTTTGAATTCCTTGTGGACTTTTGCCTTTCCATTTTAATGGTATACATGCCATGCAAAGAGCAAACCGAATCCTGCTAATGGTAATAATCTCTTATTATTTACTATCCAGTCTGATATCCAAGTAAGTACTGGCCTGATAATAACCTTTTGCATTTTCAAGTGCAGGAATAGGTTGATCAGTTATTTAAAAATCAGAAAATCCAGTTTACTATTCACTAAGATTTCAGGAGAATGCCATCAATAAACTGGACTCTGGAAAGGCAGAATGTTCTGAACAACTATTGTGAAGAAAAAGTTGCTGTCTGGGAGCAGATGTCTCAATTAAAAAACCCAAGCAGCTCATCCTGTAGAGAGGGACCAATCATGGCTTAAAACAGCTGTTTAGTTTGAAATATGGCTTTAATGTCCATTTTTTTTAAACCAGTATTTTCCAGCAGACTTTTCTGAATTAATGGAAACTAGAAGACTTCCAACATGGCTCCCAAGTGAAGGAATAAAATGTTACTGAATTGGCACACAAAGTGTTTTGATTATGTTCAAATGTGATCTAACATTCTTCATGACACCTCATTTTAAAACGTTTGGCTGTGCTTAACTGATTTGAGGGGAAATAAAGGGTGGCAAATAATCGTCATATTTTACATTATAAAACTATAAAGGAAAACAATATGACTAAGTATTTGAGATTCTCCAAAATATTAATCTCCTGGAAGTCAATTATAGTTGAATTAAGTAAGAAAAAAATCTTGTGCAAGTTGACTCCAGGTAATACCAAAACATTATTTTTGAAACATGAAGTTGAATGTATATTATGTACATTATCATTATGTACAATATCATTACATTATGTACACTTACAGACAGCTGTTCAGGAAAAATAAACTATCACATCAATGGTGCACAGGGACATTAATAACTTATCTACAGAACAGAGATTGCACAACACTGTAAGTCTAGACAATGGAAAGCAACAGCAAAACCACGTGATGAATTAATTAAAAATAAATCAAGAATGAGGTCAAGAAGCCAAGATGACGGCACACTCTAATATGAATCTCCTCTTTAAAAAATGCAGGGACTGAATAATGCACACACTGTTAATATTTATGGGCAGCGCTACCATATACATGCTCCACTTGGAAATTTTAGTTGGAAAGGATTTCAGGTTTTGTATGTATATTGTAGATTTTAGAAAAGACTTAAGTAAGACACACAGATAACAAGATCAAACTATCTATTTTTGGGATCCACCTGTCTATAATAGATTTTGACTACTGAACAAAAAGGAAAAACATAAATCAGGAACAAGACAAAAGTAAAGTTGCCAGTGAGATTAAGTGGCATACAGAAATCAAATTTAATTATGATCAGAGTAGTGCTATACAATTTGTGATAACTATGGATATGAAAAACAATAACAACAGTGTGTAGTAAACACAAAGTAATACTGGCAATTCTTGTCAGGAAAAAAATGCCAGGCTGAAATTTACATGGCAATTAATGCTGTCAGCAGCTTCTAAACAACTTCACTTAATTATAAACAGGTCATTAGGAAATGTGGTGTGTGTGTGTGTGTGTGTAAAGAATATACTACATTTAAAAGAAAATAGGAAGTAAAGAATATAGAGACATGCTGAAACAGATAAAAATGATATTGGAAATTCAAAGCAAATACTCTGAAATATACAGTTACAGAAGCTAAAACAAACAGTTATTTCCAGTATTTTGGGGGAGGGGGGAATAAAGGCAGAAATGGAACAAGAAAATAAAAAGAAGCCACACTGCATACTGAAAAAAGAAAAGAAAACTGGAACATGGGGTACAAAAATGGAAAAAGCTAGGCCCCGCTACATCACACTGACTGTTGTAAGGGCATGATTAGAACAGCTTCACCAACGTTTCCAAAATTGTTCCTTGTACGGTTATAGCCAGAGCCAGTGTGATATAGTGGTTTGAGTATGGGACTATTACTTTGGATTCCATGTTTTGAATCCCCACTCTGCCACGGAAACTTATTGGGTGATCTTTGGCTAGTCACACTCTCTCAGCCTCAGAGGAAGGCAAAGGCAACCCCTCTCTGGACAAATCATGCCAAGAAAACTCTGTAAATTCATCTCAGGCATGCCATAGGTTGGAAATGACTAGGCACACAACAACGGCAACAATAAATGAAAATTGTGTGCCTGCATGTAGTAAAGTAAAAGTAGAAGAAACTGACTGTAATTTATGATTGATGTGTATGTATTGCATTATAACATGAGAAATACTGGGGCAGGAGTGTAAAAACAACAACAAAACCCAAACAATGCAATAGAGACTGTTCACTTTTGACCAACATCTATATGTACTTTTATTTTCAGGTAGCAACAAACTTATGCCAACTGTTAAAAAGAGTTTTATATACTATATCCTGTGACCATTCCTCCTTCAACAAAGTGGGGCTGGATTCAGACAGATGGACTATATGATATCCTCTAGATGACATTCCCTGAAGCAATTTTTTAATCTTATTGGAAGCTGCCTTGAGTTCCACATTTGGGATAAAGGCAAGCTATCACATAAACATATACATGCATTACATAAAAATAACCTAAAATTTACAACTACATTATTATCATTTTTATGGAGTCTTAAATTATTTTATCTTGCTTCATATGTTCCTATGTGCAGCTATGCAAAGGGATGTCTAAAACACTGCAGGGACAAGAAGGCTAACTTCCTATGCCCTGCACTGTGCCCTTAGGAAAGAGAAGGTCTGAGCAATTCAGTTAAGTAATGGAAAATACCTTGTTCGGCAGAGATGCCACCACTTTTATCAACATTATGTCTGAAATACTGTTTATGAAAAATATGCATTATGCAGTTAATTGTAAATTTATGAGAAATTAGCACCTTGAATTAACTACTTTATAATAAACATAATAAAAATGTATATTTCATTTGCCAAGACTGATTCATGTCTTAAGTAAGTAGCTGGTTTGTTTGTGATTTCACATGTTCTCCCCTTCCCTTTTCAAAACACACAAACACAAGCATAGAATCACTGGACAGAAGTCTTCCTTGAATACTGAATGCACCATGAAACGTTAAGTTAGAATCAAATTAATCAGTCCCAACTGAGCGATGAAGTGGACAATTTTACCAACCCATCACTTTATCTATATAGACTTGACATGGCTTATAATGGCTTTATAATGGTCAGGAGGTAGCAGCAGGGAGATAGCATGTGTCCCATGTTTTTGATCTTCATTGCCACTGCAGTCTTGAACGTTTTTCAGTTGCTAGGAGGAAAGCATTTTCAATACTCCTAAGGCCATTAAAGCTCCAGCTCTCAGAAACACATGATCACCATGTGCTCCTCAAATACCTGTGTTCCTTGCATGCTCATCTGCATGCTTGAACTAATGCTGGGACCTTACTGAGCTACGTAGAATACCTCCAAACATAGTCACTATACTGATCTGATTATATCTGACTAATCCTATATCTGGGTTACAATCCTATACCATACATACTATATTATTGGAGTCCTATTTTATAAGCTAATTTCATACCATCTTGCTTCACATAAATCACTATGTGTAGCTACACATATACAATATGTCACAGCAGTGATTCAAGGATGACAAAATTAAAATAGGATTATTGCTGAAATGTTGCATCAACTATGCAGCCATCATCTTGTGGGTGCACTCTGTGTCCTGATCCAACCCCCAAATCTACCTTAAAATCCAGGCAGCTGCACTGAGGGATGAATTCTGCAGCATGCAGCATGGCTGAGCAAGGCACTGAAAGATGACATGTCCAGTCCCCTTCTGCCAGAGAGCTGCAATGAAGTGCCTGGAGGGTCCTGCTACAACTTCTTATCATACCATTGCTCTTTGGCAAGAGGGGACTGGATTCATAGTCCTTCAGCTCCCTGCTTGCCAGTGCTGCAGAACTCCATTCCTTGGTACAGCTGTTTAGATTTTAAGTTGGGTTTGGAAAGCATTTATGGCTGTGGCAACAGTGTCACCACTGTAAATATGAATGCTAAATGGTTAGGAGGTAGTCAGACCAGTTTACGTCATTGTAACTTCCTAACAGGATGCCAGCTAAAATGTATTCAGAAATTTAAAGACCATACAGAACCTTTTTCTCTGCTTCATTCTCAAAGTATTACTGAAGCCCTGTCTTATGCCAATTTTAAAACAGAGGAGCTACAAATTGTTCCATGGATGCTCAACTCACTGCAAAATGTGCAGCAAAGGTAAAAGTTTTCCCTTGACATGAATGTCTAGTCGTAACCTACTGCAAGGGGTGGTGCTGTTACCTTCCCACCGAAGTGGTACCTATTTATCTACTCGCACTGGCATGCTTTTGAACTTCTAGGTTGGCAGAAGCTGGGACTAGTGATGGGAGCTCACCCCATCATGCAGCACCTGGGCTCAAACTGCCAACCTTCTGATTGTCAGAATTGGTGATCTTTGCTCAGATGTTACTGGGTGTGATGCGCTTACTGCTTAGTAAATGTACACAGAACCTGAACCTAGTTCTTATAGGTGGAAAAGTGACTTTGTTGAAGTGAAGTTCTAGAAAAGGGGAGATTTCAGTAAGTAGTAAATTGTCCCTTGAAATAGTCCTCATTATTCATGATAAACTGCCTGGTCTTCAGTGATTATACTTTCAGTGAATGGATACAGAAGAGGAAGTACGCTAACAAGGTGATCCTTTGGGTTGCATTGTTACAACCTAAAATCTGTAAAGCAAGACAGATGAGAATGAATTCTATTTGTGTTCCCTCTTTCTTTCATCTCACAAAAGACTAAAGGATTATCTAGTCTCTAGAGAAGTTGCTGCTGACTAAGAAACTATGGTGAAACACAACACAATATGAAAATTGTTGTAAGAACAGCATATAAATTTAGAGAGAAACACAGTTGTGGACTTCAAAGAATCACTTTTGCAGCTGCAATTGTTGATATTTTGGATGTGATGTGCAGTACAGCAGAGTACAGTGAACAGCATGCAGACACTTCTTGTAGTTCTAAAGTAAAGTTTTATTGCTCCATAAAGTAAATAAGAAAAGAAAACATGCAATCCACCAAAGGATCACATCTTGCTGATGTTGTTGTAGAATAGAAAAGTTACAGATCCATGTTTCCAGATCCAGGAGTTACAGTTACATTGTAAAAGCAGTTCCAAGTATAAGCATACTAATAAGCTAAAAGCCAAAACTAACTCCATAGCTAACCACACACACACAAACATAGTGCTTGCATACTTTAACAAAAGAACAAAGAAACCTCTTGGCCTTTCCAATACTCCACCTTCTGGATGTTAACCTTATGCTGACTGGATAATGCCTGTATGATGTGTTTTAACCCAGTCTCTAGCTGTCCATCATCCCCCATGTGACTACCTTCCCATGAGCTCATGTGTTGATGTATTGCCTATCTATTTCCCAGGCTGAAACTATACTTTGTTTTGACTTTTCGGCCACTTGCTGTCGAGTTCTCTTTGTTTCAGTAGACACTGTTCCCATGAGAAATTTCCACACACACATCTCTACATTTCTCCTTTGACTGTATAACCCAGGGGCCGGCAACCTATGGCCCCCGGGCCGGTTCTGGCCCAGGTCGCCGGACTTACCAGCCCAGGCGGACCCCTGCCGCCGCCGCATGTTTTGGCTTCCGTGTGGCCGCGACGTGTTTGCGCATGTGCAGGAGTACTGTGCATGCGCAAACAAGTCACGGCTACCATTTTGGAAATCAAAATGGCGGCTGCGATATGTGCAATGGCGGCTGCGGCCACGCGTGCTGTGGTGCCGCCATTCCCCCCCCGGCCCGGCGGAGAAGAGGACTTCGGGGGACCAGCCCAGGGCTCAAAAAGGTTGCCTACCCCTGGTATAACCCATCCATATTCCAACAGCAATAATTTAAGCAGACAAATGAAGTAAGCATTGATTTTTCTTACATATTGCAAGGAAAGTCATTAAGTGTGCAGTCTTGAACATGAACTTTATATTGGGAAAGGGATTCTTAATCTCTTTCCCATTTGGTAATTTTTCTGCTAACATCAAGACCTCAACTCCTTTTTCCACCTGTCTTGGAGATGAGAAGGATAATCACATCATTGCTCATGCAAGGTAGAAACAGAGAAGAATGGAAAAGCCAATACCTTTCAGCCAAGTAATAATAATAATAATAATAATAATAATAATAATAATAATAATAATAATAATAAATAACAAAAAGCAATGGGTGAGGAAAGAAATAGTTTTAATGCCTGCATTTTGTAGAAGAAGAAGAAGAAGAAGAAGAAGAAGAAGAAGAAGAAGAAGAAGAAGAAAGGGAAACAATCCAGATGAATCTACCTCCATTTGAGTATCACCTGTATTTTGGCCCCGAGTAATGCCACCCAATGATTTTGGAGTATCATACATCCAGGAATTTGTCTTGTATCACCCCATATAATAGGGGTGGGGAATGTGTGAATCATGGGCCACACACAACCCAATCTAATCAGTGCTTTTTCGGATCCTGCCCTTCTCCTCAATGTTGGATACTCCCAAAATTTCCACTTAAAAATGATCAACAGTGACCCTAAATCTTGGGAAGATACTATTGCTTTTTTTCCTGCATGGGGGGCAACTTTAAGCCACTTTCACTTTTAAAAGCCTCACATAGGCCTTTGTTTAAACAATAAATGACCATCTGGTCACTTACTCTTTCTAAAAATTATCCATATGGGCCTGAAACAGGTGAGTGAGATTGATGAAATACTCCAAATGCAGCAAAATGGCCAACAGAATTTCCCAGACACTTGGTGCTGCTATCAACCATTATAGAGTGGAAAAAAATTCTGACCCCCAGTTTCTGGGAGGGTAGGAGACACTGGGGTAAAAACCAAAAGTGTGATGGGCCCCTCTAGAGTACTTTGATGGATGATGCATCCTACAAAGCCTTTTGTATGTGCCCAATCCAACGATTTGTGTATCTTAAACTTTACTCTAGAAAGGAAAAACACATTTTCATGTGAATACTGTACTAGAAAAAGAGAGACAGAAAAAGAACTGAGAATTAAATCAACAATGTTGTAACTTTCATTGTTTGCACTGTACCAATGGTGTGGATGGCAACTCTTTGTTGTCCCAGTGGGTTTCTGTGGGTGACTGGTATTCAAAACCTAGTCTCCAGTCATAGTCCAATAGTCAAATCACTACACCATCCCGGCTCTCCTATGTTAATAATATACAGTTAGCGTGGTGATGCAGCGCGTGGGAACCACGTAACGTAAAGCACCAGGATCCAGACTGTCTTCAATGAAGCAGACAACGTTGTCAGCTACAGGAAAACTTTCCCCTCCAGACAGAGCAGAGA
>CM034706.1:95089049-95100542 GCA_020142125.1 Phrynosoma platyrhinos
CTGCCATTCACCACATTGTGCATTTTCACTAGAACATTATTCCAACATATAAACACTGCTTTTCTCACAATGGGTGACACTTCAGTTGGCTCTGGCTTTATTCATGCTTTGTAAAATCAAGATTTCAAAATACACACCAAAATCTTCCATTCCTCAGCCCAGAAAACCTTCAGTTCCACATCCTCCACATGGTCACTGTGAAAACAATTATGAAAGTGGAATAGAGCTGACGTGATTTAAGTAACAATTCTATGTATTCAGTTGGATTTGGTGGAGACAAAAAACGCAGTAGCAGAGGTGCTTTCCAATGGCAGAATGAGCATAGCATCCTAAACAAACATGTGTCAAATGAAGGAAAAGGGATTTACGCACTCATGTATTAGTAGTGAGCAGTATATCTTACACAGAGGACTTGGGCTGGAAAATGACATTGAACTAGGAAGACACTTTCAATAAAATCAGCCATCAAACCCTCCTTTAGTTTTATTGCCTCTCAAAGACCTCCTTGATTTTAAGCTTCTGCAGAAACTAACCAAGCATAAGAAGGCACATTCTTAAAGAGGGAGGACAGGTATCTAATGAGATGAGATACAAGACTATCAATATTTATATAGCCATTGCTTATCTAAGTGATTTTGAGTTTCATTGCAGGTCAGTTTTTAAGTCATGGCTGTAACAATATGCCATACGGTATAGCTGGTATAACTATTTACTATGGGATTTTGCAACTTCTTATCAGTTTGGATGAAGCACTCTGTAAACTCTTTGTATCTTTAATTCTTTGTATCTATTCCTATAATAGCAGATTATTTTGTTCCATTTATTCTTCATTCTTTTTAAAACCAATACTATAATTACTTGAGACCCAATTAAGAACCGTATACTATATATACAGTTATTGCCACTGCTATAAAGGAAATAAACATTTTATTTACTCTGAACATATCACTACCTTATTGCTCCTTCTCCCAGATACAACCTGTACACCATAGTTACAGGGATTAGAGGGCAAAATCAGACATGAACACAGAGACAGGTAGATTGCAGAATTCAAAGAAATATCCGTGTTAGTCCAGATCAGAATGAAAAGGGATCTTGTAGTACCTTTGAGACTAACTGATAGCATAAACTTTCCTAGGCTGCACCTGCACTGCAGAAATAATCCAGTTTGACACCACTTTAACTGCCATGACTCAAAGCTATGGAGTTCTGGAAACTGTAGTTCTGTGAGACATTTAGCCTTCTTTGTCTTAGAGTTCTGGTGCCACAACAAACTAAAAATCTCAGAATTCCATAGCACTGAGCCATGGCAGTTAAAGTGGTGTCAAACTGGATTATTTCTGTAGTGCAAATGCAGCCCTAGACAGTCCTAAGGGCAGATCTGATGCAGACTAGTTCATTCAGCTTTGGACTGAAACAGACCGGCCCAAAGGGGCGGCATGACACTGCCCCTGAAAGAGCCGCTCTTTTTGCGGCTTCAAAAAGGCGGCTTTTCTGCACCATGGCGGCTTTTTGGCGCGCCTTTGGTGTGAGGCATCTAAATGCTGCACCACCAGAGTACCACAAGGCCAGCTGCTATGTGGTCAGCAGGACGCTGGCTTCCCGGGGACATGCATTGTGCGTACGCCACACCCCCAAGTCACCAAGAAGCCAGCATATTGTCTCGGTCTGTTTTGCCCCTTTGTTTCCAATTCTTTACAGTGGGCAGCAAGAAGGAATCCATCCTAATTTCTTATTATATAAAAAGAAATGGCAACTGTCTCAAATAAAGTGAAATATAAAAGATTTTTAGTGCAAAATGGCTAAAATTATGTAAAGTCACTACAGCAAGTCACATCCTGCAGAAAGCCTAATGGAAATGACATCAATTATTATTCAGGTAGTCACTTACATACAAAAAGTAATCATTATGACAAACTTAGCAGAGCTGTTGAAAGGGCAAATGACAAACATGTAAAGCATATTTTTAGGAAAGGACTCTCAAAGTAATCGGAACAATTCCAGTATTGACTGGGAGCTAAGATACAGATATAAACTATGACACAATAAGATTACATTACATTAGAAATTGATCAACACAAAACGGATGACAGATTTCAGCTGAAATGAAACATTTGGTTTCACAACTTGACCTGAGTACCCACATTCTTCAGAAAATAGAAGGTTCAGAAGGTTTCTTTAACAATAATATGGACAGATTAAAAAAAAAGGTAGTAACATTAGGTTAAAAACAACCACATTTTCACCACAAAAAGAATTAGGAAAGTACATAATATCTCAATAATCTGTTCTGGAAAACCCATACTCAAAAGGAGGAGAAACAATAAGGTAGCAAAATTTATATCCATGATAAAAACTTAAGGAGTGGAATGAAAAGGCATGTTCTGATCACCTCTTTGTAATAAAGGGAAACTCTGCTCATGCTTACTAAACTGGTTCTGAACTAGAAAGTCAGCACAAATTTTCAAGAGGAGGAGGACAAGGAGGAGGCGGAACCGCAGCAGCAGATGTTGATGATAATAATAAAGGAGACGACTCAGGAGGAATATATTAAAATATTTATTCCTAGCAAGTATTTGTACTATAATGTGATGTCCCACAGAGCAAACAGCAGCTGTGGGGAATTTTTCATCTGAAAAACAGTACCAAGGAGGAAAGTGTTATATAGACCTGCTGAAAACAAACTCACTGGCACCAGCATTTCAGTAAAAACAAACTTGTACACACTGTGTACAATCACAGCTCTCTAGTATACTGTTGGCTGCCAAATCCTTCCATCATCTCTCTCTTTTTTAAATACTGTACATCCTAGCTCAGGGGTAGGCAACCTAAGGCTCGGGGGCTGGATGTGGCCTCCCGAGGCCTTTGGACTGGCCCCAGGCCAGTCCTGCCGCCGCCCCCCACTGCTGCTGCCACCCACCATGATGATATTGGTTATTGTTGTTATTACTTGTTCTTGGGGTTTTCTTAGCAAAATCTCCACAGGGGTTTTGCCATGGCTTTTCTGGGGCTGAGAGAGTGTGCATGCATATTTTTTTAAATTTTCCAAAATTTATTTATCTATTTATTTATTTATTTATTTATTTATTTATTTATTTATTTATGGTGCTTCGACCCCCAATTGTCTGAGGGACAGCAACCCGGCCCCCGGCTCAAAAAGGTTGCCTACCCCTGTCCCAGCTATTATCAATGGACACTACAACTGGATCTGGCTCAGATGATTACTCCTTGCTTGACCACTAATATGATTAATGTGCAGATTTCATCATATTACAATCAGAGTGTTACATCTTAGCCCAGCTGGAGTCTGACAGAAGGTACTCTCTGACAAATGTTAGCCCACTAATGCACATGGGGAAAGTACAGCCCACAGCCCCCACCTACCAGACTTCCTCCCGGTCTTGGAAGAAAGGGGTGAGGACTATCATACAGATGCAAGGATTACTCTCATCCTATTCTTGAAATCCAAAGCTTGAATGCTGGATTCCTTTCACACTCTTCATGGTGAGTAAGAATGTGAAACCATGGTGACTTATGCACAAGAAAATAAAGTATCTGTCATTTGTGATTAAATTGCACGAGACTGACTGCTCACCAACAAAAATTATCCAAAAGACCATGAGAGGGTAATTTGTGGTTAACTGCAGCTCCCATCAGCCCTGGTGAGCACAGCTAATGGTGACAAATTATGGCTACTGCAGTCTAAAAACATCTGGAGGATTAGAGCTGTCCATCCTTTCTGCAGAAGGATCCCGGTCTAAGGGGTCTTTTTGTTGTATTCACATGAGCCATAGCAAGAGTCAACACAGAAGAAGCACTGCCTTTTGTTTGGGAGAAAAGGGGCTACTTGCAACATGGTACTTATATTCTACTATTTTTATAATTAACCGTATTAGACATAATAGGGTTGCAGTGGCTTATTGGTTAAGACACCAATTTTGGTGACTGGAAGGTCAGCAGTATGATGGGGTGAGCTGCTGTCACTAGTCCCAGCTCCTGCCAACCTAGCAGTTTGAAAGCATGCAAATGCAAGTAAATAAATAGGTACCACTTTGGTGGGAAAGTAACAGCATTTGGTGAAGGCCACAGGACTACCGGAGCCGTCTTCGGACAACGCTGGCTCTTCAGCTTTGTAATGGAGATGAGCACTGCCCCCTACAATCAGTTATGACTAGACATTCATGTCAAGGGACTACCTTAACCTTTATTAGACGTAATGTCTTTTAAAAAAATATTATTTAAAAAATATTTCTCTCTGATTACTGGAGGTGGTGGGGATAGTTGTGAAGGGTTTTTTAAAATTATTAATCAAACAAATTAATCTGATTAATTGTAGAGTTTAATTATACAGCTCTAATTGGCATTTCTGGACATATTTAAAACTATTTGGAATACTTAACCCCAATGAAACTAAGGGGCAAAACAGACTGCCTCTTTGAGTCACTGTCCGGGCGGCTTTAGAGGGTGGCGTTTTGACACTGCATGCTCTGTTTTTGAGGACTTGAAATCTGCGTCTCTTGCCCATTTGCAGGCGGCAAATGGAGGGGGACAAAATGAGGGGTGCGCTTGTGGCATGTGCTGCCATTCAAGCCTATGGGGCTTGAAAATTTGCGGTTTTCCATTTTCACAGGGTGGTGGTGTCAAAAACGGATCCCTTGCAAAAACAGAGGGGTGACTGTACATGTAATACAAACATACCTGTATGTTAAGCAGTCTAATTTATACCATGCAGAGCAGATACATTGGGAGTCAGTCCTAGCACATGAGTAAAATGATTACAGACCTACACACATACAGTGGGCCCTTGGTATCGGCTGGAATTTGTCTCCAGGACCCCCGTGGATGCTAAAATTCGTGTATACTCAAATCTCATTAAATAAAATGGCATAGTAAAAATGTGTTCCTTATCTAAAATGGTTTCAAATTCAAAGTTTCCTTTTTGGAATTTATATAATTTTTGAATATTTTCAAGCTGTGGATGCTTCAAATTATGGACACTGAGGGCTGACTTTATTTAGTACAGGGTTGGCAACCTTTCCCCTTTAAGCCGAGGGACTTCAGCTCCCAGAATCCCAGAAGCTATTGGCCAACATGGCTGAGGCTGCTGGGAGCTGAAGTCCCTTGGCCCTTAAAGGGGAAAGGCTGCCTACCCCTGATTTAATATCTCAAGTCTGCAATCCTGAGCCTGCCCAGCAAAAGAAGAACCAGTGCCAAAACCCTTCAGTTCAGAACACCACAGTTTCTCTAATTATGAAGTTATTCAAATAGAAATAACACTGGATCCAAGAGCACGGGAAACAAGAGCATGGGAACATCTGTATATACAGAACCTGAACTACAACTCCTATCAGTCCTAGCCAGCATGGCTAATACAGAAGCTGAACTACAACTCCTATCAGTCCTAGCCAGCATGGCTAATGGTGAGGAATGCTGGGAGTTGCAGTTCAGCTGCATCTGGAGGGGTTGCACTAGAAGACAACACCTAGCATCATCCACCCACTTTGGAACATTCTTTTGGAATAGTCTTTCTGTTCTACAGCTGTCACTTTAGCTACAGCATACTTTCATTCAGAGCAATCACAAAAAGAGGAATCCAAAATGTTTTAATGTAGCATTGTAGTATTTCTATTTTGTTAGTCAGTCCACTAAAAAACGAAAATTAAACATAAACATATAAATACATGAACTTTTATCATTTATTCATCTAGCCTGCTCTGAAAGCCCTCCAGATACCATGTATTAAGATAAAAATTAGAAGCAGAAGTTAGCTCAAGGATAAAATATAATTCAGAAAAAAACTTTTTAAATTGGTTGGAAAATTATACTGAACAAGGAGATTAATTTTGTTTCTGTGATTATAATAAACTATTGTTAGAATCAGCTAAGTTAAGGTATTATTTCTATCCTGATTTTAATATACCTAACTTGTGGGTAAATTAAGTAGGCAAACTAGTAAAATGAATTCTAAATGCACCATACTTTCAAGTTACACAATTTTTAATTAATTCTATTTAATTACTGGATGCTTACTCAAACAATATTTCAGGTTACAAAATGTTAGAGCTCTTTCTAATTTCTGCTGAGAAAAGTGAATGGTCATAGTTTTAAATCCATTATGAAACACTTCCAGAAAGTGAAAACTTTAGTCAATTCACAGGCTAGTGTCAGGACAATGGAATTCCACATTCGAATAATTAGCAAACCAGATGAACTACTAAATACTTAACAGGCAAGCTTTGGTGTCTACCATATCAGGCCAGACAGGTGCCAGATAAAGCCTTTCATCTTTTGCTCTCACTGTTTAATGCAAGGTATTAAAGTGAAACCAAAGTATTAAAGTGAAACCAAACCAAAATAGTCACTAGAGTTCCTCCACAAACACATCTTTACTGGTCTGTGGTGTATCACGAAACATTTTCAAGTTTGAGGACAAAAAATCTGGCAAGGGCTTCTTAACTTATCTATATTGTCCAAGTGCTCTGAGCGTCTTGGCTGTCAGATACTTGCCAGTCACTGTCCCAATAATGATGGTGCAAGAATGATTCTCACCCCCTTCTTTAAATCCAAGGTTGGAAGGATGGGTTTCCTCTCACATTCTCCATGGTAAAAATAAATGTAGAACCTTGGTGGTTAACTAATGATAAATAAAATATCTGTCATTCATGATTTAATTGCAGTACAAACTGAGTATCCCTTATCCGGAATTCTGAAATCCTAAATATTCCAAAAACCAAAACTCTTTTCATGGGTGTCTGAGATAGTGACACCTTTATTTTCTGATGGTTCAATGCATACAAACTTTGTTTCATGCAAAAAAATATTTAAAAATATTGTATAAAACCACCTTCAGACTATGTATATAGGGTATATATGAAACATAAAATGGATAATGTTTTCAGACTTGGGTCCTTCCTCCAAGATATCTCATTATGTATGTATATGCAAATACAGGTATTCCAAAGTCCAAAAAAATCTGAAATCCAAAATACCTCTGATCCCAAGCATTTTGGATAAGGGTGACTGAACCTGTACACCAAAATGCTTAAGCAGTGCCTGTCCAGGTAGTTCATATTATGTTTAATTCACATGTCACTAGCCAAAGATTAATAGCCACATTGGGCTAAATCTGTGTAAATCACTTTTTGAAACCTATCCATTGCTTAATTAGTCTGAAATAGAACTCGTACTCCTTGTGGACACCTGGAAAAGACAGTGGATTCCAGATGACCTCCCTATCGCATCATGCATTTCCTAGCAGAGATGATCTTAAGTGTCTGAGGTTGTCCAGATTCATTGTTTTAATGGATATCATATATGTCATGGTCTGGAGTAGTGGTACTCAAGGTGGTGGTCCATGGACCAGTGTCAATCCTTGAGTATTGCCTGCCAGTCCATGGTGAGTTTCCAGAAAAGAATGAAGCAGCTGCAATCAATGGGCATGAATATGGTGCCACTGCCTGGAATTCTGGAGGAAAACTGATCTTGCCTGTCCACCCCACAACACCGGTACACTGGTCTAGAGGACACAGACAAAAGCAAAATATCCTATGACAATGTTAGGTACACAGTAGATCCTTAACTATAACCAGGTATCCAGTTACTGAATGGTGCCTTGGTATATGGAATAGGGAATAAATCAGTTGTATTCCAGAACACTGAAGGACTTTTACATTGACTTCAATAACAAGTCTGTTGATGTGTGAGGGGAACAGAAGGTTGATTCTGACCACTAACATAATGGTTTCTTGCTCTTTCACTTCACTAGTACACATCCTTTTGGTCTATACAGGACCAGGATAAAGCAGGAAGGAATATAAGTATAGGTGTCACTGAATTGACACTAACCTAACTGCTTCCAGCAGGTATATTTTTAAAAGACTACGCTGCAGTTGTAGTAGCAGCAAAGCCTTTCTTTTTTCTTTCTGCAAAATGACATCCAGCAAAGCTATTCTAGGTAGTGAACAACCTGTGGATAATAGGTTATCTCTGCCTACAAACTAAGAATTTTAAGGACAGCTGCTTTGGTAGATTACCAGAAACATTTAATACAAGTTCTTCAACAGCTTTCAATAGTCCTTTAATCAGGAGTGTCAGATGGCTCCTGTACTTTTAATGGTTGTGTAGAAAAGGAAATTTTTAGCAGATGTCATACAACCAGAGAACAAGCAACATCTGCTTAATTTCCCTCTTTCGCTCTTTTATACAGCCATGAATGGTACAGGAGCCATCTCGAGTTTTCATTCTGGCAACCTTATTCCCAATACTTTCTGATCATAATTTAAAGGTTTGAATTTGACTTATAAAGGCACCACCAGCTTGGGTACTAAATATGTCAGACAACACATCCAAAATTTATTGTGCTTTGTTCTCTGATGACTTTTTAAGATCAAACAGCCGCAACCTCTTGACAGCACCATATTCAAATGCACCCCCAGAGATCTTATAAACTGCCTCACACTTGTGGAGCTCTTTTATCCCAGAAGACTGTCAAATTTAAACCAAACCATCTTACAGAAGGATGGCAAGACTTTTGTGTTTGTATTATATTTGAATGATAGGGCCAAGCTGGAATAGATTAATTTTCATTTCTGTATAAATACACACAAGTTCTTGACAATTTCTTAAGTTCTCTGGAAGGACTAGGATAGAAACTGAGACAAGCCAACACAATGCCTGTATGCACCTCCTCTTCCCATAACACTTGAGGTAATATTTCCAGCATACTTTGCAGGCTAAAGAAGCTGCCATCCTTAATATAAGGAAATTATTATTCTTCCTTTTTATCCCTAGTAAGGAATGGAGAGAATTTGCAGACTATGTGAAAGTAAGAAGTAGGAGGCAAGGAGTAGCCCTTGACAGCTTAGTAATAATATGTTTTTCTGACCTTCTTAGTTTTATTGTTTGCTTTAAGCATTAATTTTGTTTTATTTAAGGATTACAAACCTCTAATTTTGAAGAGTGAAAAACCCACATGGCAGAATAACACAATTCAAAGTAAAAATAAAATAAAATCAGAAAGCCTAAGATGACATTACTTGAAAAGTGCTGTCACATTCATCTATTATGCTCCTCCAGTTCAGATATTTAATACACAGTCACAGAATGCCAACTGGCACACTTCCTTGCTTTTCTCTCTCTCAAACTTTCCACATGACCTCCTTATCTTGCATTTTGAGACTGAATTTCCCTCTTTGCCACTACGCTCACTCCTTTACTACTTCTACACCTTCAATATTCTCTGTACCCTTTTTGCTTTCTTCTGCTCACCCTCTCCATTTCTGTGTCCTTTCTACTCTGGATACTGTGCAGCTCTTTACAGCACATGCCATGTGTTTAAAACACAGACACAGTGAAGACACACAATCAACTCACTTAAAAGACTGATTAGCCACATTTTATGGTGCCTAAATTTTTAAAGGGTGGATAATCTGTCCTAAACTTATAAGGGTTTAAATTTTTGGTGTATCTCATCTTGGAAATTTTATTTTGCAATGTGAGATAAATATATTGTAAACACTTTATTTATTCATTAACAAATTTATATCCCACACTATTATATAAGATCTCAGGGCAGCATAAGACCAAGAGAAAGAAAATCTGAAACAGTGAAAGATAATTTAAACAGACTAAAAACGTACTGAACAATAAACAAGTTAAGAACATTTTAAAACATGTAGAGGTTGTGATAAAATCAACAAAGCCCCAAAGGCTTTCATAAGAAATCGTGCTAAATGGGGCCAGTATGCAGCCAGCATTGGGCTTCCAAGGGGAAGGCATTCCACAACTGGAGCACCACAGCAGAGAAAGCTCTCTCCTGCATGCTCAGACGTGTATTACTCTCACTGGTGGGACAAGCAGTAGGCCTCAATAAAGCTTTCAAAAATATTTTAATGCTTCTCAAATAATCACCCCAATGTGGTACAATTTACCAGAATTGGCTGAGTGGAGGACTGCCTCTTACCCCTTAAAACATGTAACAAAATTTAGTGCAGTACTCCTTGCTCTTTAGAAACGTTTTGGACTTCAACTCCAAGAAGCCCCAGCTAGCATGGCCAATGATCAGGAATTCTGGGAGCTGGAGTTTCAAACATCTGGAATAGCAAAGTGTGAGAACCGCTGCTTTAGACAACTAGAATTCTTACTCCACGTTCCTCACAGAATAGATAAGAGAAGGGAGATATTCCAGTTCCCCCAGGCTATTATATCTGTGGGTATACAGTTAGGATCATAGCTCTCAATCTAGTATTCTTTTAGTTAAAGAAAAGAAAATTTAGCACAATCTCAAATAACTCACAGCCAATCAAATAGATAATAGGTACATTAGGAAAAAACATACCATGAACAAAGAGCTAAAATCTTACCACAACCACTAAGGAATACAGCCGCTCTCATCACAATTCCAGTATATAACCAAACGTGTCCAGTTCTTTTAGTTTACCTCCCTCTACTACCATTTTTTTACAGAATAGTCAAGCTCTCCTAACTCAGAATAAGTCAAGATCTTGGTTCCCTCTGTAAAAAAACAATTGTGAAAACTCTGATGGCACAGATATGCACCATATAGAAAAAGTGCCCCAAACAGAAGACCACAAATATTGTCTTCATTATAATCCACCTATTGCATTTATTTTCAGAGCCTCTTCCTTTACCCCTTGTCCTCTGGCATACCCAGGAGAGACAGTCACTTTGTCTTTCACTTTCATCCTTGTTTACATTCCCTGCAACAATATTCTGGAGAAGGCAAAGGGACATTTTTGCAGGTCAACCTGGCTAAAGTAAGGGCAGTGGCCTCTGGCAATTACATTTATAATTGGGTTGTCTTTTCCTAGTCTGAATTTCTGCGTTACTGTTCTAACTCAATAAATAAAAAACACCTCTCCCGCTGTCCTTAGCTAACTGGCATGTAAATTTCACAAACATTTTGTTCCCCAGCCAAGATATTATCAGGGCATTGGTAAGTTACACTGCCTTGCAGATGTATTCATCTTTTTGACTTTTCCATATATTTTTTGGTTACACACTGGAATTGTTACTGATTTAATTGCCATTGTTCCCTCTTTATTTCTACCAGATACTCAACATTGTGAAGGTGCAAAATATTTTTATTGTGGCACAAAAGTGAAGTAAACAAAGAAACCCTGGCACTTCTTGGTTGCAAGTATTCATTCCTTTACCATGACACATCTAAAGAAGTTCTACTACAACCTTCTGCTTCCAGAAGTCACGTGTTCACTTGGGTATAATTCCACACCACATGATTTTTGTAAGGCCTCAGATTTTGTTGGACAGCATACTTATGCAAAAAACATCATGAAGACCAAGGAGCTATCAAAACAAGAGCAGGTGACAGGCTGGGTTATTAAAAAATATCCCATGCTATAAACATTGGCTGGAGCACTGTTAAGACAAAACAGGGGGGAAAGGATGCAGGAGACATAGCAAACATTTGGAAAACATTTGGTGATAAGACCAAAACTGAATTTTTTGACAACA
>CM034706.1:95106586-95121065 GCA_020142125.1 Phrynosoma platyrhinos
CCCCCCCCCCCCCCCGATTCGACATGCTCATCAGGAGCCTTTTGATATGTGGATTTGCAGAGATCATACTGCTTCATCAAATGGTAGAATCGATGTGATGGCAGCGGTTGGTCAGAAGCCCTGTTTAATGCCGTCCTGGAGGAAATGAAGAAGAGTAGATGTGAAGAATCTCAGGAAGCCCAGTTGCTTGCACTTGCACCACTTCCGGAAGGCTCTGAAGTCTATTCATAGATTATTATAGCGGAAGGTTGTCCGGAGGCTAGAATTGACCAGATCTGTAGAATAGCCATATTACTCTACATCCGCTGCTCAATCTCCAGGTGCAAAGCTGAAGCCAGGCCAGATCCGGGTGACATATCTGTCCTTGAGAGAGTAGATCCGGGAGGATTGGGAATGATAGGATGTCCTCACCATGCTGAAAATTTTGGAGAACCAAGCCCTCCTGGGCCAAGCTGCAGCCACTAGAATCACTTCCGCCTTGGGTCGGCGGGAAGGTTGAGGTCTCTTGAGGTCAGGTTGAAGGCATCCATGTCTGCTACTCCCTGTGTTCAGTATCTGGAGATGAAACAAGGTGTCTTTGCATTTGCCAGGGAGGCAAACAGGCCTATCAGAAGGTGTCCAAAGGTCTGCATGATCTTGCAGAATACTTTTGGATGTAGGCTTCACTCTCCCTGGTCGATGTCTGTTCTGCTCAGCCAGTCCACGGCAGAGTTGAGGTCTCCTTGAAGATGTTCTGCTTCCAGGGAAAGGAGGTTGTGTTCTGCCTATTCTAACAGACATGGGCTTCCTCCATCAGGGGTCAAGACCTCGTTCCTGCCCCCACGGTTGACGTGGGCCTTCGCCATGATGTTGTCTGTCCTGACCAGCACCACCTTTCCTTGAAGCTGGTCTTCAAATTCCAGTAGGTCCAATCTCACCGGCTTCAGTTCTAGCTAGTTGATTGTGTTGCTATTCTGCTTGACTCCACCTGCCCTGGATGAGGAGGGACCAACAATAGGCTCCCCAGTCCCTCAGACTTGTGTCTGTGGTTATCTGGATTCTGTCGGGCTTCTACATGGGCTCCCCCCCCCCAGATGGAGGGGGAGATCCACAAGTCGAGGGAGTCAAGAATGGAGCAGGGGACCGGGATGCTCCCTCTGTCCTTGTTGGCGATGGCCTCCTACTGAGGCAGAAGGAGCCACTGTAAGAGTCTGGAGTGAAGGCATGCCCAAGGGAGGCAGTCCATGGCCAAAATAATCAGTCCCTGGAGGTGGGCTAGGAGAGCAATTTTGCTGCTCCTCTGCCTCTTGATCCAATGTACTCCCTGGGAGATGGCCTCTATCCTTTCAGGACAGAGGGAGACAGTTCCATGAGCTGTGCCCAGGATTGCTCGTTGATGTTGGATCCGTTGAGAGGGCATAATGGAGCTCTTTTTCACATTTACCAGAAAACTGTGGTCCTGAAGTGACTGGAGGATCCTAGAAATATCTTGATGATCCCCTTGCACCGTCGCTGAGCGCATCAGAAGATCATCCAGGTAAGAATAAATGTGGAGGTGAGAGCTCCTCCAATGTGCTACTAGTGCTATCATTATCTTAGTGAATATCCTGGGAGCTGATGAGAGGCCAAAAGGGCGGGCCTTGTATTGAAAAGGGCGACCATCGTAGGCAAAGCTCAGGAATCTGCAATGATCCTTGTGGATGGGAACATGAAGATATGCATCCTGGAGATCAAGGGAGGCCAAGAAGTCTCCAGGTTGTAGGGCCCTCTAGGATAGACTGCAAGGTTTCCTATGCGGAATTTCCTCTTTTTTAAACAAATCTCTTGGATCCTTTGAGGTTCAGGATGGCCCGCCAAGAACTGTTCTTCTTGGGAACAAGGAAGAAAGTAGAGTAGCATCCTGTCTGCCTCTGGGGGACAGGTACAGGCTCTATAGCATCCAGAACTAAGAGTTTGTCTATGGCATCCAGAAACAGGAGATGCTTCTCAGGGTTCTTGGATCTGGGAGAAGGGATGAATCTGTTGCAGGGCCTGCAAAGAAGCTCTATGTGGTAGCTGTGGCATAGTCTCCAGCACCCATCTGATGTTTAAGTCTTCCAGACATGAACAAACCCTCGAAGACAGACGCCTACTGGCGGTGTCCCATCATGCTTGGCTGTTCCTGTGCTGACTCCTCCAGGTGGTGGCAGCGGAAGAGGACTTGGGTGAGAAGCCTGACCTTGACTTTGCCTGTGATTTGAAGTCCTGCCAACGTTGCTTAGGCAGTCTGTTGTTCCTCATGTGAAAAGAGGAAGAGCCAGTTGAAAAAGTGGGTCTGAGGAGAGAAGGGAGTGGCATTTGGATCAAGAATGACTCCTATCCTCCCCTCTCTTATCCATTGGCAAAGCTTTTTTCTTGTCCTTGTCCTCTACCAAGACAGGGTTTAAGGAGTCTCCGAACAATTTGGAACCCAAGAATAGGGTGAAGGCCAAATTTTGTTTTGATTTTAGGTTTACACTCCAGTTCTGGTGGTGGATAGCAACTGTTGTTGGGAACAATGTTTCTTTAAGACATTGTAAAATAGTTTGTATGGCTGTAAATGATAAGTAACACCAGGTGTCAACCTTTAGTCATCACCACTGTATATAAGTGCTCTAAAATCCAGGGCAGGTGTGGGTTGAAGAGAGAAAAGTTGTAGAGTGGTTGGTATGTGTTGTTTTTAGAGAGTGGATTGCTGTATATCAGACAGTGAATGTTGGAGAGAGTTAAAGGAGAGTTTGTATATAACATGTACATATTGCAAAAAGTGAAAAAAGCCTCCAAGGACTTTGGAAGACTCCAACCGTGTCTGTGCATCATTCAAGGATGGTCAGTGTAATATTGGCAAGTACTAGAAACTGAATTTGTGCTTCTGCACTCTGCTGCAAATAGCTATTGTTGAGGTCAAGCCCCTCAGACAGTGCTGATAGTTGGCTTCTCTAGTGGGACTAGTTTTTGTTTTTATCGCTGTATGCCTGCAGGACATAGAAGAGGACCAACAACTGTTGCAGCCTGGGCCCTTGCACACTGCTGTACTGCATTTAAGGTGCCATACACTGTGTAGGCAAAGGCCTTGGCAAGCTTATTCAAAGATTGGCATAGTCTGATGTGGAGGTCCTCTAGGAGGCCCCTGGTCCATTGGAGGGAGGCCCTGGCCACTAAGGAGGAAGCTGCTGTTCCCCTAATGGCTATGGAGAGAGCCTCATGTGCCTTTTTCAAGGCTGTCTTGGCCTTGCTGTCCACTATCTTGAAAGAATCCACACCCTCCTTGCAGAAGACTGCCAAAGAGACCAGGGCAGAGACAGGGGCATCCACCAGGGGGAGCTGAACCTTTTCTATGATTGGCCAGGGAAAATGGTAAAGTTTCTTAACAGAGACATGGCATGGTCTACTAGCAGCTGGTTTGCTATACTCTGATGATGACCTGCATGAGGTTAGCTGGGCAGGTAATCTCCCAGGTGGAAGTGGGCGGGGCTAGGAACAAGTCTTCTTCCACATGGAAGAACCCATCTTCCCGAATAGCATGAGAAAGTCCTCAAACCTGAACAGGTGAGCAGAGGATGGTGTGGCCGCAGTGTCACCCTCTGTCCCCTTTTCTGTCATGTCTGGCCTGCTTGGAGGAGGATAGGGATCCCATACCTCCCCTGGAGCCTGAAGTTCCGATCTCCCTGGGCTGCTGGCCCCCTACCCCGGCCCCTCACCTGCCTCGGCTGCTGCCTGGGTGGTGGCCAGGGGGTCCTATTTGTCTGCTTAGGCTTGCCTGCTGGTCCCTGCTGGGCTAGACGAGCCTCTGGCCCAGATCATGGTGGTCAGGAGATTGCCCAGTTGATATGTGCTGGAAGGGGCCTCCTTGGGGCAGCAATGGTGGCCTCCATCTGGACAACCAAGATGGCATTCCTCATCCGTGAGGCCACGATGGCAGCCCCCATCCACTGGGCCACAGAGGGAGAGGTCATCAGTGACAAAATCCGGCTAGCAGTGAGTGAAGAAGGAGCGAGAGCCCCCATCAGTCCTCACTGGGTTTGCTGCCTCTGTGGCCCTCAAGGTTGTGGAAGATTGCTGTGCTTGAAGACTGGCAAAGCTGGGGGGGGGGATGTCAGAGTCCCAGCTCTCCCCCTCTAGGTCAGGCTGGGTATGAAGGCCCCCAATTTTTCTCTTGGGTCCTGGTAAACGTGGGGGACACAGTCGCCCCCGTCAGCGCCTCCCTGGACCTAAGTTGGGTTGGGTGGTGATGTGGAGCCTCCTCGGCCCAAAGGGGAAACCCCTCCACTGGCCGGGCTCCCTTCCCCTCCACTGCCCCTGAATCAACGGCCAGCTGTGCTCCTACCAAAATTGGGGCGAATGGCTGGGGCAAATGTTCAGCTGGAGGGTTGTGAATTTGAAGGTAAGTAAAGATGATGAAAAATGAAGAGAAACAACATCCATGTCCTACTAGGAGCAAGGCTGGAAAAGAACTGACCTTTCTGGGGTTGCCTCTCCCACTTGGGGGTCAGGAAAGTCTTTTGTGTTTTTCTTCCTGCCTCTAGGAGCAAATGGGAGGAGCAACCCAATCTAAGGAGGATCTCTCCACTGGTAAATTTCTGCAAACACTTAAATGTCTAAGGTGATCTAGGTATGAAGTTTCATTGGAGACTTATATTCACCTTTATAATGGAAGTGCTGCATTCAGGAACTCTGCAGGAAAATGTCTTCACCACCTCCCATTCCAACCTGCAGGGTCAAGACAAAACTCCAAACTTCTGAATCCACAACTCTGTTCTTCTCCCACACACAGGAGAAAAATATGAACGAGAGCAGCTAAGGACACAGAAGCTCTGATTCCAAAAAGGCTTTGTAATCTGATATTAGCCCAAACAGAAAGTAACCACTAAAGTTCCTAGCTGATCTTTACAACTGACTATGGCCATAACAAAATAGGTTAATGTCACCACATACTTTGGAGCCATTTTTAAGAGTAGCCACAAAAAATTTCTCACACGTGCCAATAGAATTTACATGCGATTTCCACAATTAGTGGTCGACAAGCTACTTTAAAGTAAACACAAAATTATTTTTTCTAACATTATGCAACTCCCAGTTGATAAAACAATAGTTACAATGCTTGTGGTCACAAGTTAAGAAGAAAAAAACATTTATCAGATTTATTTATGTTAAGAAGCCTGGTAAGTAACTCATTAAAAACTAAAGACTATAAGATTCAAACTCATAAAAATAAAAGAGACTATTTTATCATAGCAATCATAAAAATGAAAAGACTATTTTATCATGGCAATCAATACACTTCACAATTTAAACATGAATAGCTACTTCTATAGCTAGGTCTGTACATATTCTGATCCTGCACAGTCATTTATCCTTTGAGGCATCCAATAGGTTTCTTTTTAAAGTCTGAACACTCCTGTTTCAGGGAAACATCTGAAAATATGCTCCCAGCTTCTTGGTATTATTATTAAAGAACCTAAACTTTCTTGCCTTTCTTTTTTTTCCTATTTCATGAATGAATATCCTTATCATCAAATGCAGTTCTCTGATTTTTTCAAGAAAAAATGTTGAAATAATCTAAATGAGCATTCCTAACATACAAGAAGAATAGGGTATGTGCATGCATAACCCATTCTTTTGTTTTAGAGTAAAACAGCTTATTTATCTACATCTCAGGTGGAGATAGCAGAAACGGAAAAGATTTCTAAGTTAGAAATTACAGTAAAATAGAACTTTCAGTGTAAATGCCCCTTTTATGGTAGTGTGATTTTTCTTTGCACTATAAAATTATTTACATCAGGGGTAGTCAAGGTACAGCTCTTCAGACATTGCTGAATTGTAATGTCCATCAGTACTAGCCACCATAACCAATGGTGACAAATTCAGGGCGCTACAGTTGAACAATATCCAGAGGGCTATGCTTCCCCATCCCTAAATTACACTATAAACTCATATACATCTACTCTCTGGAAGTGATTTCAGATTTGGTTAAACTAGTAAAAGTTGTTGTTGTAATTTATGTTCTCTATTTATAGTGATGAGAAATGCAACAGGCTATAGAGGCACAAACCTGTAAGCAGTATTTCTACTTCATTCTTCCCATAACAGTGTTTTTGTAATAGAGCTCTATTTCTTATTTCTCATGTTAGTTTCCATCTGAATGACACAGAATACAACAGACCCTTGGCATCAGCTTGGGTTTGTTTCTAAGCCCTCCCCCCATGAATACCAAAATCTATGAACAATCAAGTCCCATTATATACAGTGGCATAATAAATTACGTGCCTTATATAAAATGGTAAAATCAAGATTTGCTCTTTGTAATTTACATATATTTGTAGTATTTTCAAGATGTGAATGGTTGAATCAGTGGGTAGACATCATGAGCAGGTTGGCATCACTGCAACCCATCTATAAAATGTATGTCAAATTTGGGTATGTGTTGAACTATGACTCTGGAGACCAGAGTTTGAATTCCTGCTCAGCCATGGAATCCCACTGGGTGATCTTGGGGAAGTCATATACTCTCAGTCTCAGAGGAAGGCAACAGCAAACTCCCTCTAAACAAATCTTGCCAAGAAAACCCTATGGTAGGTTTGCCTTAGGTATTTATAAGTCGGAAACAGCATGCACTCCATTTCCCTCCATTTACACTTACATATTGTTTGCAGTCCATCTCATTTAGCTCTTAACCATTCACTGTGTTTATATACTAGGATATGTATTCTGCGGATAAGAAACTTCCGAGTCTAATTTTTGCTATCTTGAAATGAAACAAAATGCACTTATTTTGAAGCAGTGCAGTAGAAAGCATTGTTCACACATACAGCTTTGGGGATGTTAACACTGGGCTAGTTACAAGCAAGAATCTACAGTTCTGACAAAAAATTTAGGGATGTAGGTGCCATAGATCACAACAGTTCAAAAATATTTTCTACAAACCTATGCTAACCTCTTACGATGCCTATATAACTTTTTTCTCTGCATTCCAAAGCATTGTTTTCCAAGTGGAAGTTGATAGAACTCAACTACAGCAACAGAACTACCATGAAATTTTAATAATTTGCTGCTAAACTATAATGAGAATTTGTAGGCATAGACTTCTGCTGAGAATCTGTATTGAATCCATTACAAAGAAAGATACCCAGCAAAAGCTAAATAATGATAAATTGTTACCATAAGTACAGTATCTTAAAGTTAACACAGACTTTTGAAGACCCTATCATAGTGGTTTCTTGGCGAGATCTGTTCAGAGGTGATTTGGCCTTCTTTTGAATACAGCCTACAGCACCTGATATTTCCTGGCAGCCTCACTTCCAAATACTAACCAAGCCTGACCCTGTTTAGATCTGGTGCCTTCAGGGTACCTAGATAGATAGCGATAAACTTTACTAGTCATTTAAAGTTGTTTCACTACCCTGCAGGAATCTAGCAGGACAACTAGAGAAATGTTCCAGGTAGAGGGTGGGAGAGAAATAGATCTGCTACATCTACGCACATCAGAAGCAACATATCTCAGCTTCCCAGCTTTGTGGTCATAAGAGATGGGTGCTGGAGGCCTCTCTTCCCTCTGTTCCAACTCATACATTCAGAGCATTCAGCCCGCAGTTACACCAGGCAGTCCTTTCCTGCCAAGATCAGAGTAGATGGGGAACGCAGAGGCAAGCTTTGATTCTGTACTGGACACCAGCTTTAACCAGCCAGTCTTTACATCCAATCTGGAGTTCAGAGTCCAGACATATCAAGGGTGGGGGAGGCTTGATTGGCTCTGTCCTGCTGTGTGCTCAAAATGCTCAGCCACTATATAGTCAAATTCACATGCTTCTTTCTGCCTCCAACACTTGAAGCCTTGGTGCTTAATGGGCAACAGAAATAAGAATTGGCAGGAAATGACAAAATGTTTGTCAGTTCTGACCCTTCAAAACTGAAGCTGATGTAAAAGAAGGAATATCAGGATGTATAATATATGGGTTGGTTTGGTTTTTAAATGCATTTCAGCCAGGATATATTTGCATGAGTTTCTTAAGCGTGAAATAATGTGGAAAATCTTTCAGCAGGATTTGTGTGTGTGTGTGTGTGAGACCAAATCTTGAAAACTGCAAGAAACATGGGGATTTTTTCCACTTGAGCTTGGCAGTTTGCCCATGCTTACAAAAGTTGTGCATGGGGGAAAGACCAAGGAAAGTCTGGCTGGGAAACATACCACCTTGTCCAAAATTTTCCTCACCAGTTTTCCACCAGTGAAGTGGTGGAATCAGATCCTATTAAGAGGAAAGGGACAAAAGCCTGTGTTTAAAGTTTCATAGTGTTTGAGAACATTCATTCATCATTGTGATGCATGAAGAAATAAATGAGGTGTCATGATATCACAAGCATTTTAATCAGTCAGGGGACACTTTATTACACTAGAACATTGACAAAAAGTGTAGCTGCTGTCAGGACAGTTTAAACATACTCATACATTAAAATATGCTTCTGAACTGCAATACTTGTGCAAATTCAGTTCTCAAGAAGCTTAAAATAAAATGTCACCACTATGATGAGATGATGTCTAGGTAAAAAGAGAGAAAAGGGAAAGATCTCACAGCATTAAGAAGTCCAAGCATGTTTGCTCAGCTGGATTTTATATTTCTCAACTCAAAAGAAATCATGAGGGTAACCAACAGTTAGGAGGTCTGAGTTTCTATTATAATTTGACAGTGATAGATGTCATTATTTCAGGTTTCCTTTGTAATGGAAAAGTGATATGGGCTTTTCCATTCAGTAACATGAAGGTTTACCCATTTTGTTTTAAGACGGATTACACAAATTCATTAAACATAATTCAAGCCCAACAAGCATTTCAAACAGATCTGTTGCTAGGAAAGCTTTACATGGGATTGACAGTTATTATAGAACGGTTAACTGCTCACTGATTAACTAGACATTAAACTAGATCCTGGAGCCAATGCTGAAGATTCCCAGTGGTTCTCATGCCTGGTAATCTGACTGCTCATCATGGAGTCTTCCACCATCCAAGACTGAGCAGTCAGAGCCACTGGGAATCTTCAGCACTGGCTCCAGACTGTCCTGTTGACTGGTCAACAAATAACTACCAATTAGCTTAAGTCAGCAGTACAAACAAGTATGATAAGAATACATTCATAGCCTGCCATCTTCCTTTGGATTGCTGGACAATAATTTAATAAGCTTTTTTTTCTGTATCAAGAAGCAGCTGTTTGTGGCAATATTTTTAAATGTTTAATTCTTGACCACTTCAGTTTCACTAGTCTGCTATCATATTGCCACAAGGAACTTGTGTCCCTATACTACAGTGATGCTTGCTGTGACACTTGTGAGATAGCAGGAAAGGATAATAATGAAAATCAAGCTGTAATTAGTGATATGGGTACTGATATTTCATTTGTTCATCAAAGCTGCAAAAATTTACTTTTTTGGATTACAGAAATTTAGTTATCAAGTTCCACCTGGGGGAAGTGACAATAATGTTCACTTTCTTGTTGCCTCACAAGATTTACAGCAAGAATCGCTACAATATTTCAAGGCTAAATGGACCACAGAGACACAGGTTTCTTGTGGTAACAAGATAGGAGACTAATTTTGGAAAGGTTCAATGAAACAAAAGTGGTCAAGAAGTCAACACTTAGGAGAAGAGGAAACTGAAGAAATGGCAGTATTGGAATAAGGTAGATCCAAGAGGGGCACACTGGATAATGGGGTGGTAGTGGTGTAGGAGTAAGGATTTAATTTGAGGGAAGGCAAGTAAGCTGGGGTTGAAAATTATTAGCTGGAATGTTAATGGTCTGAATCTACAACAGAAATGGAAGAAAATTTTCCACTTTGTAGAGAGGCAGATATGATGTAATTTATTTACAGGAGAGGCAGATATGATGTAATTTATTCATTTATATTAGGAAAAACAAACAAAAACTCTTGAAAAATTCCAAATTGGGAAGGCAATTTATGAGTGCATCTTCTAAGAAAAGAAAGGGAGTAATATTGTATATTTCAAAACATCTACCAGCTAAAGAAATTTTGAATGATAAAAATGGACTTTATACAGTTGCCCCTCCATTTTCATGGACTTCGAGTCCACATCCCTCACCCGTACATGGGGGGTAAACGAAGGGGATTAAAATGGGGCACGCACCACCATTCAAGCCAACTGGGCTTGAATATTGGTGTTATTCCATTTTCGCAGGGGGGTACCAGAATGGAAACGGAGGGGCAAGTGTATAGGAATTGAATTAAAATATCAAGTAACAAATTGGCAGATGATTGGAATTTATGGTCCTCACAAAAACAAAGAGAAATCTTACTCAAAGCTAAATGAGGAAGTGGCAAACCTTGATTACGAAAATATATTATGTATGGGAGATTTTAATGGGGTGATAGACCCCAGTAAATACAGAAACACATCAGCCAAACATAAGGAAAAACAAGGGAATGGTGGTTGTTTTTTAAACTATGGATGATATGGCCTTGATGGATGCATGGTGGCACTTACATGAAGAATTAAAAGATTATACTTTCTATTCGGGGAGGCACAAATCTCTACTTATAATAGATATGTGCCTTGCCTCTAAAATATTGTTAAAAAGATCAAGAAAGTGGAAATACTTCCATGAGTTCTAACTGACCTTAATCCCTTACTGATAACATTATATGAAAATAAACAGAGATACAATTGGAGACTAAATGAAGACCTGTTAACAGATAAAAATGTTATAGCCAAAGCAAAAACAAAAAACCAAAACCCTATAAAATATTACTTTGAAGAAAATATTAATAAAGATGTCAAGTTACCAAAAGTATGGGATACATTCAAAGCAATTATAAGGGTTTTTTTTTTTGTCCAGCTAAACAGTGAATTACAAAAAAGGAATAAAGAAAAGATGGTAGAATTAAATAAAAATCTTAGAGAAAAGGAAAATGAACTTAACCTAACCCCCAATAACAGAAAAGTGGTGAATGAAATAGCAGTTTTGAGAAAACAAATCTCCATAGAAATGGTTGAAGATATCAAAAAGAAATTGAAAACAATTAAACAAACTGCCTTTGAACATGTTAACAACTCAGGAAAATGGTTCGCTTTCAAATTAAGGAAAGAAAGAGAGAGAAAAAGTATCATTAAAATTAAAGAAGGAGATGAAATTTATACATGACAAGCAAAAATAGTAGAGGTGTTTCAGAACTTCTTTTCAAAATTATATAAGGGCCGACCAAGTAATAAGAAATAAATATCTGGACAAAGCTAACTTGAAAAAATTTAATGATGAACAATGGTCAATTTTAAACAAACTAATTACAGTGATGGAAGTTAGGCAAGCAATCCAAAATTGTAAAAATGATAAAGCACCAGACCCTGATGGGATCACTGCAGCCTTTTATAAATCCTTTATCGATGAGGTTAAGTAGTCTCTTACAAATAGTACTGAATAATATTTTACAAGATCAAATTCTGAAAACATGGGAAGAAGCTAATTTAGTTCTTATCCCAAAAGAAGGAAAAGATATGACTGACCCAAAAAAATTATCGTCCTATTTCTATATTTAATACAGACTACCATTTTTCCCCATGATTTATGATCTATGGCAGATAGACTTAAAATTGTTTAAAAGATTGGATTGACGTGGACCAAAGAGGCTTTCTCTCAAATATAAGAATAGTATTAGATGTATTAAGAGGTTTATGAACAGCACAATGAAAGGAGATTAACATTATTGTTTCTAGACCTTGAGAAAGCCTGATAACATGGATTGGAAAACTTTGAGATATTGGAAAGAATAATGGTTGGTCAAAACTATCTAAACTGGATAAAGAAAATTTATTCTGAACAGAGGGCCCAACTGATTATAAACGGGGGAAATCAGAGAGCTTCAGTATAGAGAAAGGAATGAAGCACGGCTGCCCATTGTCCCCACTATTATTTTTGTTAGTTATAGATATACTGATTGGAATTATCAAAAAAGAGGAGGAAATAAGAGGACTTAAAGTAAAAAAAAAATACCACTATACAATCAGAGCATTTGCAGATGATCTGATGATTATCTTAGATAATCCATTGGATAATATAGAAAGATTGAATGAAATACTATTGGAATTTGGACAGATTTCGGGGTGTAAGGTGAATAATCGGGGTGCAAGGAGAAATCAGCAATTATTGGGAAAATTTAACAAAAGTGGAAGAGACAGAACTCATAGTAAAAGCTGGTATAAAATACAGAAAAAGATTAAATATTTAGGTATAATAATTTTAGATAAAACTTCAGAATGTGAAAATAATTATACAAAATTATGGACATAAATTAAAAGAGATTTAATTAAATGGAGAAAACTAAACGTATCTTTGTTAGGGAAAATTGAAACTATAAAAATGTCACTGCTATTTTTATTTCAGATGATACCAATAATCATGTCAGATAGGCCCTTTAAGGAATGGCATAGGGATTTAGCTTGATTTATCTGGAATGGAAGGAAGCCTAGAATTAAACTTAAAACATTGCAAGATGCAAAGGAAAGAGATGGATTGGGAATGCCAAATTTGCAGATCTATTTTGAAGCAAATTGGTTAGTTTGGGTAAGGGATTGGTTATCATTAAAGGATAAAAGATTATTGGAACTTGAAGGGACAGATATAAGATATATATGGCACGGATATTTGGAATATGACAAAGAAAGGGTAAATAACAATTTTAATAACCATTGTATCAGGAGATCTTTAATACGGGTATGGCAAAAATATAAATTCAGTACAGCATCCAAAACTCCCTTTTGGGTTTCTCTTCTAGAGGCTTTTTATAGAAGAGAAGGTAGACTGAAAGAAGACTCGTTTACTTATGAAGAACTACTTAAAAAAAAAGGGGGGGTTAGTATTAAAAACACAAACTGAATTAGAAAATGAAGGAAAAACTATGAATTGGTTTCTTTATAGGCAAATGTACAAAAAATATAAAATAGATGGGAAAATCAGAGGATTCCAAAGTGACAAATCTTAATTAGAAACAGTTATTAGAGGAGAACAAAAGAAAATTAGTGCAAAATTATATAAAGCTTTATTGAAAATAAAGATGGGAGAAGAGGTAATTAAAGATCAAATGATAAAGTGGGCTAAAAATTTAGGGCATCCAATCAATTTGGTACAATGGGGAAAAGTATGGTAAAAGCTATGAATTATTCAACATCACAGAAGTTAAACAATTTTTTTTTATCAAATGTACTATTGTTGGAGGCCTCGGGACCTTGGGACCTCCCTTTTTTATGAATGTTTCATAGTCCCCTTTAGAACCTGAAGTTGCAGGGGTCTGTTGGTTTGTATTTGTATTTTTCATTTTAAATTATCAATGTTTTAACTGCAATTGTTTTAATTGAGTCTGATTTAATAACTTTTTAAGGGGGGGAGGAGGGAATTATATTGTTTTAAGCTGGATGTATTTTATTGTTGTTCACCGCCTGGATTGGGTTGCCACAGGGCAGTATATAAATACACAAATAAATAAATAAATAAATAAATTATTATTATTATTATTATTATGTTGGTATTTAACTCCCCCCCAAAAATCTCTAAAATATATTTTAAAAATCAGAAAATAGTTGTTGGAAATGTGGAGAGACGGTGGCACTTTTCCCCACATTTGGTGGACTTGCAAAATGGCGAACACATATTGGGAAATAATTAATGAAGCAATAAATTCCATACTTAATATCAAAATGTGAATGTCTCCAAAAAGCTAGTTATTAGGAATATTAGAAGATCTGGAAAATAAATCTGGGAAAATATTATATTACTTAATAACTACAGCCAGGATAACTTATGCACAGAAGTGAAAAAGTAAAGATATCCCCAGCAAAGAAGAATGGGTTCTTAAATTGTATGAAACAATAGAGCTCGACATCTACTCAAAGGCAGACCAATTGACAACATTTATGATGAATGGAAACCAGTTATTAAATACTTTGAAAGATTATGGGGTTCAATCACAGTAATAAATATCCTGTTACAGGACTTATAGGATACATAAATAATATTAGGAGCTATTTAATTAAATCTATAATTGAAAATAAAATTTCAGGAATGAACAGGTAAGAACGAAAGTTGGACATGATTGATTTAAAAGTAGATAGAAAGTCATGTAATAATAAAGAGAATCCTAGTGAAGGCAAGGAAGGAAGTTGGAATGTATGTGATAGATTAAGATTACTTTAGGTATGGAAGACTAAGAAGAAGTATTTTAGAAAGATTGATAGAACCCTTATCCACCTACTATAACAGGGGTTGGCAACCTAAGGCTGGGTGCGGCCCGCAGAGGCCTTCGGACCAGCTCCTGCTTGGTCCTGCTGCCGCTGCCGCCTTTCGCAGCTGCGGGGGTCCTCTGGGGTGCCATTTTGGATTCTAAAATGGCGCCCAGGGGTCTCGCGCAACCTTTCAATTGTGGGAAAGGTTGAGTGAGACTCTGGGAGCCACAGTACAGGGGTTGGCAACTTTTTTTGCCGGCAGGC
>CM034706.1:95229754-95243509 GCA_020142125.1 Phrynosoma platyrhinos
TCAATTTGCACTATTTCTGGCAGTCTGCAAAGGCCCTATGTCTCAAAGAATGGGTGCTGGTGGCACACTAGTTTTAGCTGTGTAAATACACTCATGGCCATTGCTGTGACCTGGGCTCAGAGTTGAGTCTAGGAGCACACCCAAGCTGGTAGCCTCAAATTTCAGGGGAAGTGTAACTCCATCCAGCACAGACAAAGTCCCTATTCCCTGATGTGTCTTATTATTGACCAGGAGCACCTCTGTGAGCCCCAAATTTCAGGGAGAGTGTAACTCCATCCAGCACAGGTAAAGGGATGTTGCAGACTGGCCTAAGTTGGGCTGCGGCAGCTGCCCCAACTCCATTCTGATGGCGTCATGATGCCACGTGCCCGTTTGCACGGCACGTGGTGTCAGGACGCCCTCCTGGCGCAGTGTGTAGACATGCTGTGCCAAAAGGGTGTGGAAGAGCCATGGTGCCAGCTCTTAGGGTGGCCTTTTACCACCCCCAAAAGGAGCAGCATTTTACCATTCTTTTAGGGGTGGCAAAAGGAAGGATCGGGGCCACGGCGTGGGGTTGCCATGGCCTTGATCTGCTGCTAGCAGGGGCAGCCCAGAGCTGCCCGTCTGCATAGCCCTAAAGTCCCTATTCCCTGATGTGTCTTATGACTGACCTTATCTGAGTTAAGTTTCAATTTGTTTGCCCTTATCCAGTCCATTACTGATTGCAGACATTGATTCAGTATAGAGACAGCTTCCATAGGTTCAGCAGTTCTTGCATTACATAAACACCTTCTTGGCTCTATTTTTCCCTACCTCTTGCTAAGTAAATCACATGGAATCACATGCTAAGTTTGGAGGAGATTTGCATCTGGTATCCATCCAATGATGGCTGTCACATGTGCCTGGATGAAGCTGGCATTATATTTTTTGGAAGTAAATTTAACAAGAAACCCTTCACTATTCTTGGATAGTTTTTAAAACCTGCTTTCACTTCTTGTTTTAAGAAGAAAGTTAGAATTTATGTTCAAAGAAGAAGATAAAAGTGTACACAAATGTGTCCAAGAATTTAATAAGTAATTTGGTGACTAAAAGCTAGATTGTATGATTTTCTGAATTAACACAATTTCTGTCACCTTTTACTTTTGCTTCTTGTCTGTTCTTAATTGTCATCTGTCATCCATTGAGGCTTCTCTTTCTTTTTGGCTACAGATAGTGTCTTTTTGCATTCCTCTCTGGCAATGTCCCTGGCTTCAGTCTAAAGTTCATCAGATTCCCAGGCAATTAGGCTTAATAGTGCAAATCTATTTTTCACATTATCTTCAAATTCTACAGAAGTTCTTCAGGTTGTACAGGCTGAGTGTCCTTTATTAAGAATTTCAAAATACAAAATATTAAAGAATCCATAATTGTTCATGTAGGTGCCTGGGATAGTGACTCCTTTGCTTTCTAATGGTTCAATGGACACAAACTGTTTCATGCACAAAATTATTTAAAATATTATGAATAAAATTACCTTTGGGCTATGTCTTTAAGGTGTAGAAAATGTAAATAAATTTCATGTTTAGACTTGAGTCCCATCTCCAAGATATTTCATTATGTATATGCAAATATTCCATAATCTCCAAAACACTTCTAGTCCTAAGCATTTTGGATAAGGGACACTCAAATTGCATTTCAGCATGATGGTTGCTTTCATGTTTTTCTTTAGCTTTAATCTAAGTTTTGCTATTAGTGGTTCATGGTCTGTGCCACAATTTGCTCCTGGTCTTATTTCTCCATTCTGCTTCCAATGATATAGTCTATTTGATTTCTGTATTGGCCTTCAGATGATGTCCATGTATACTGTTGAGTCTTGGTTGTTTGAAGAATGTATTTGTAATGAACAAATTATTGGCCTTGCAAAATTCCATCAGTTGGTGTCCTGCTTTATTTCTTGATCCTTGGAGGCCAAATTATGCTGAAATCTTTGATTCTGCCCTATTTCCAGGTTTTGCATTCCAATTGTCTATGATTAATAAGAAGTCCTGTTTTGATGTGTGATCAGTTTACTCCTGGACTCCAGCATAGAATCTTTCAATTTCTTCTTTTTCTGCCTTTGTAGTTGGAGCATAAAATTTCATTATGGTTATGTGGATGGGTTTTCCCTTTAGTCTTATTGACATATCATACTTTGGCCATATCATAAGAACACGACTTAGTAGAAAAGACAATAATGCTTAACAAAGTAGAAGGTGATTGGAAAAGAGAAAGTTTGCATTCCAGATGGAGTGCATCTACATTGTAGAAATGATGCAGTTAGACACCATTTTTAAGTGCTGTAGCTCCATCCTATGGAATCCTGGGATCTGTAGTTTTACAAGGTTTTTAGGTCTCTGCCTCACAGAGACAGAGTGAGTGCTGGTGCCTCACAAAACTACAAGTCCCAGGATTTTGTAGGATGGAGCATGGTAACTAAAGTGGTGTCAAACTGCATTATTTCTACAGTGTAGAAAGATGCATCCAATGAAAGACTCAATCAAAGAAGCCATGGCCCTTAGTTTGCAAGATCTGAGCAGGGCTGTTGATAATAAGGTGACTTAGAGGTCTCTCACTCATAGAGTCACCATAGATTGAAGTTGACTTGATAGCAGTTAACAGCAACAACAAACTTATGTCTGGATACATGAAGAGCTATTGTAGAGACGTTATTACAACATTGTTACAAGTATTATTAATATAAGGAAGGAAATATGAGCTGTATTCAGATTCTGAAAACCATTCTTGGTTCATATTCTGAACAAATACAGGAACAAAAACTTGAAACAGATTCAAGGAAAAGGCAATAAAGTATTATATGAGTAAAATAAATCTGGTAATAAAAGAAATTTTGTTTTTGCTATTGCCATATAAAAAGTGATGGGAATTTGTACACACTATAAAATGTAGAGAACAGAAGAATGAGAATCTAAATGTGTAACTGAAAATTTGTGTCTAGAAGGGCAAAGGACAGTGATCTGGGGAGTTTTTAAAAAGTACTTTAGAAATGAAACTGTTATCCATCACTTATTTTCTATTCCGTAACTGGAAAGGAATTGAATAATGATTATTTAGTATAATCAAAACACCATGGTATGATGCAGTGGTTTCTACAATTTATAACTTAGAATAAACATTAAATTAGCAGGCTGGGATAATTTAACATCTCATGATAACTGGCTAACAAAACAAAAATCCTGGAACTGGAGAACTTCCATAAAACAGACATGGAAACTCAATATGCCAGCACTAAGATCCAACAAGACAGTGCAATTTTAGGATAATTAGTAAGAAAAAATACCAATTAAAAGAATGTAAAGACTACAACACTAGCCAATTAAGGCTGCAATCCTCTAATCCCAGGAGCCATGTAAAGGAGCAATTTCTCCCTCCGAGACCCACAAAATACTCAAAAATGGTCCGACCTCAGAGAGGTACATCTTTTACATTTCCAGAGCTTGGAAAAGGTTATTTTGTTTTGACTACATCTTCCAGAACCCCCCAGCCAATGTAAAAGATGTAGTTTAAACAAGAAAAACTTTCCACATATTCTGGGAAGATGTGACATCAGATATCCACCTGCTCTTAGCCATCACAGAGGCTCAGATCATTACTGCAGTCCTGGAGAGGAAGAAGGGACTACTGAGGAATGGCAGTAGCCAGGAGAGAGGTTCAGTCTGAAACCTGCCAATAATAGAAATAAAGATGTGCTGTAGAGCATATTTCAGAGAGCCAGCATGGTGTACTGGTTTGAGCATCGGACGATGACTCTGGAGACCAGAGTTTGAATCCTGGCTCAGCCATGGAAACCCACTGGTGACCTTGGGCAAGTCACACTCTCTTCATCTCAGAGGAAGGCAAGGACAAACCTCCTCTAAACAAATCTTGTCAAGAAAACCCCATGATAAGTTAGCCTTAGGGTCAACATAAGTTGGTAATGACTTGAAGGCACACAACAACAGCAGCAGCAGCAGCATATTTAACTCCTTTTCCTCCCCATCTTTTTTGGAATGGGATTCACTGGAGAAAACAATGACATGTCAGACCTGGTACTATTGGAATGAAAATCTAATTGACTCTAATGCAGGCAAGAATCCAGCAGAGTCTTTTTCATGATGATGCCTCAAAAATCTGAGTGCCTCACCCTTTGTCCTCACCTCCCACTTTAGAATCAAAGCAGTTAAAGTAGAGGCATGATGAGCAATAGTTTTCAGCTGAAAAGTAAAAGAATAAATTAGATTCAGGCAGTGATGTATTCAAGTCTTTTAGTCCACGTCTCAAGTCCTTGCAAGTCTCAAACTGAGTCTCAAGTTTGGGAGCCAACTTTAATAGAAAAAAAGGAAGTGATATGTGTAGTGGGGTGGACTTTTAATAACTAGAAAATCATGATGATGTGCACAAAGCTAGGTTAAAAAATTTATCATAGGAAATTTATCAAGATTGCATTTTAGAAAAATAAGCTCTTCTCAGCAGCCTGTCCTCGTAGCACTTGGAGGAGCCTTCTAAAGCTTTTTCTATGAGGATCAAGCAAGACTGTCCCCCATAGCACAGGACATGTTTTTCAGTGGGGGAACAGCAAACATGGGCTTGAGGCAGCAAATGTCAAGTACATGATTGGTAGGCAAAAGCAGTGAGATATGGAAGTGTTGTTCAAAGGAGGAAAACTGTTTTCTATTCTGTAATGTTTCTGATGAAGTTAGGCCAGCAAGTCAGTTGCCAAAAACACACAAGCTGTGACTTGAGTTGAGTCAGTGCATCATTTATTACTGAGTTAAATCCAGGTTGAGTTGAACCTGAATCATTTGATCTGAATCTACATCACTGGATTTAGGCGTATTCAGTGATCATTAGTTTACAGGATTTCATGGATGTGATTTGTCTGGTGTCAGTTCAGTCTTTGCATTGAGTTGTAGCGTGTCCTTCCAGAGGTTGTTGTGAGAATCCTGAGGTGGTATGAAGGTTCATTGTAATAAAATTCATTGTAGTGGAAAGTTTTCTTATTGACCACAGGTTCCATACCCTTTCCCACCAACCTTCAATAGACAGATTCCTGTGTTTCTAACATTTAGCCACCTCAAGTCTCATAGCTGTCATAAAAAAAGCAATCAGTTTTCTATACTTAAGGGTGGCATTTCTATCAATAAACACAGAGAGTAAAATCATGGGTGGACAAAAGTACAGGGTTTGGCATGTAATCGGTGCCAAAATTCCTATATCTTGCAGCATTCAACCCACATATGGATATAGGAGCCAGAGTCCTTGCACCCTCTCCAGCAGCTTATTGGGAGACTCTGTATCATTTTTGATAGCAGGATGGGGGTAAGGTACCACCTATGTATAGTTTAGAGGAAGTTTTGCCTTGTGGCTGCCAACCTAGACTTAAATGGGGGGTGAGAACCATATACATGTCCATGTGGATTCCAGTATTGATAGCTTTAATTCTGATTGCCAGAAAGAATGGACATACTTGCCTCTTCCATATGTGCGTTCCAGCAAATGCCTGTATGCATATGCTGTGATTCCTTTAGTCTGGGCTCCATTTTCTTTACAAAAAATCTCATATTAGGTGAGTGGCCATGAGAATTCCCCTATGGGGCTAATCTTGACATGAAGGAGGTGAGTTGGAGCATTTGGAACCAAGTTAGGTCCCTAGTTTGGAAGGACGTTTTTAAAACATCAGGAGATTTAGGCTTTCCATCTGCAAATAGATCAGCAATGTAATAAACACCTTCCAATTTCCAGGTTCTATCTGGGAGAAACTGACCAGCTCTTGGAAAGTTTGGGTGTAAGAAGAAGGATTTCAAGGGAGAAGGGTTGGGAGCAAGGACATACCTCCATTTATTCCAAATTGTGAGAGAATTATGCAGAAAGGGATTGACAATTGCTTTAAGTTTGTGTTTTGTGGTCTGATTATGAAGGAAAAAAGCTTCCATTGAATTTATTTTGCCAATTTCCAAGTTAAACCCATTTAGTGGAATCATCATCCTTGATCAGTTGTACAATTTGGCTTAATTGGAAGGCATGAAAGTAAAGTTCAACATCTGGGACTGCCAGTCCACCATAGGTGGAGGCAGTGTGTCTGATGTATTTGGAGAATCTAGGTCTTTTTTAAATTAAAAAATAAATAGGTTAATTGCTGACTGCCATTTTGCAAACCTGAAAGTAGAGGGTGTCAATGGAATATTTTGGAACAAGAAAAACAGGTGGGGGAGCAAGAACATTTTGACTAGAGCAATTCGGCCCAGGGTGAAAAGTTTTAGTTTTTTTCCATACTTTCAATTTTTGTGATATCCACTTGGTAAATGGATTGTAATTCCTGGGTATAAGTTGTTGAGTGTCCTTAGTTATGATTATTCATAGATAGGTAAAACCTGATGGATGAATATATAAGTTTGCGAGGGATTGCCAATGTTTCTGCTGTTGGTGGGATGTATTCAGGGTCATCATGGTAGATTTATCAAAGTTAATTCGGAAACCTGAGAATTTGCCAAACTCTTCAAATACCTCTTTCAATGAGGGAAATGATGTTTTTAGGTTGGCCAAAAAAAAAATCAGCACATCATCCACATAAAGGGTGGTCTTATGATGTTGGTCATTAATATTGAGACCATTTTTAAAAAATTAAGATAGATTTTATTGACAAAAATGAGTTATACAATAATAACACAACAAACAATAATGACACAACATAACATAACCTCACAATAATAACACATAATAACAGCAAACACCAAAAAAAGAAAAAAGACAATAAACAAAACAATAACCTATAAAGTACAATAAGTCACTTACATATAGTATAATTAATTACATATAACATAGCCCTGCTTCATTCCCTTTGCCTTCCTATTTGTCTTTTCTGGCATTTAACTTTCTACATCTAGAAAAAAGAAAGTAAAAACATTTAGTTGATTTATTGATAATTAAGTAATAAATAAATTGACACCATATTTATACAGTGTCTAGTATAATACATCATGAATTTAACATTTTTAAACCAAACCTAAAGTAAAAGTTGGACCCCATTCTTATTTTAAGTAGTTTTTCAATGGATCCTACTCTTGTCTGTATTTTGCTAAAGAAGTAGTTTTTAATGACTGAGTCAGTCTATCAGATTCCATGAACTCATAATTTCCAGATCCAATCTTTTAATTATGCGGTTTGTTTACTTTTCTATTTCACTGCATATATAACTCTAGCTGCAACTGTTAAATGAAATATTAATTTCCCATATTTCTGCTCAATATTATCATCTGTAATTAAACTTAATAGATACATTTCAGGGTCAACTGAACAGTTAATATTTAAGATCATTATGTGTTCATAAATAATTTGCCATTTTGTTTTTTTGATCTGCTGCACTGCCACCAAGTGTGATAGAGGGTACCAACTGCAGACTCACATTTCCAACCTAAATTTGAGGTATTTTTAGTCATTTTGCTATTTTGTAGGGGGTAAGATACCACTTATGTTCCATCTTGTAAAAAATTTCCTTGGTGTCATAATTCATTGTATATTTTAACCCTTTAGACCACATTTCCCCCCATAAATTCAGATCTATATTATGACCAATGTCTTGGACCCATTTTACCATGCAACATTTTACCAATTTGTCTTCTAATACATATTTTAGTAATAAATTATAAAATTTAGTTATCAAATTGGTAACTAAATTGGTAAAATTTAGTTATCAAATCCTTGTCACCCCTGCTTTTTATAATCACTACAATTCGATCAGGGAAAATTCTAAAACTGAAGGAGTAAAGATAAAGAAATAAGAATTTATGATATGGACTTTTGCTGACGATATATTGATATCATTAGCAAACCCAATTGAGAATATCGGGGTCCTTATGGAAACAATCCAAAAGTATTGCTCACCTTCAGGATTATCCATAAATAAAAACAAAATGGCAAAATTACTAATGAATGTGCTGGAGGAAGAGAAACAAATAATAAAAGTGAAGATGAATTTCCAGATAGTAAAGAAAATGGATTATCTAGGAATTAAGATCACTACAAAAACCTCAGATTTATTTAAAAACAATTATGAAATAAAATGAAAGAGATAAAAAAGGATTTAAAAAATGGGAAAACATAGGCCTTTCATGGATGGGGAAAATATCATCTGTTAAAATGTCTATCCTGCCTAAAATGATTTTCTTATTTTAGAATCTCCTGATCATTACAAATGACAAAGCCTTCAAAACATGGCACAGAGATATATCGAAATTTTTATGATCAAGGAAAAAGCCTAGAGTAAAGTTTAAAATAATGCAAGATGAGACAAACAGGGGCAGTTTAGCATTACCTAATTTAAAAATTTATTACTATGCCTGTATGATGGATTGGATGGTAGATTGGGTGAAACTGGAAAACAAAAAAATATTACATTTGGAGGATACTGGTATTAGATATGGCTGGCATGGGTACTTGTTTTATGAAAAACTAAAAGTTGACAAAGGCTTTAACAACCATTATATTAGAAAATATCTCTTGTGTATTTGGCTAAAGCTAAAACCAAGACTGTGTAAAGGAGTATCTAAGTGGGCCTCAATAAATGAAGCCTTTTTTAACAGGACACAGTTAAATGACTTGAAATGGGTTACATATGAGGACTTATTAAAAGAAAAAGAGATGGAATTAAAAGCATTAGATCAATTAAAGAAAGAAGGGTTAAAATGTACTTGGTTTACTTATTATCAGATAAAAGAAAGATTTTTTTAAGACAAAAAATGAAATAATATTCAAGAAGTGGACCCAGGATTGGAAAGATAGTTAAATAGGAAGAAAATAATAGGATTCAAAAATTCTATAAATTATTATTGATATTGGAACTGGAAATCCTATCAAATGATAAGATGGGCACAAGATATTGCCCACCCTATAAGTTTAGAACAGGGAAACCTCAGCCATGTTGGCCAATAGTCCCATGTTGGCCAATATCTCCTGGGATTCTGGGAGCTGAAGTCCCTCGGCCCTTAAAGGGGAAAGGTTGCCTACCCCTGGTTTAGAACAATGGGAGAAAACATGGATAAAAAGATTAAAATATTCTCTAAGTTACAACTTGAAAGACAATTTTTATAAAATGTTATATAGATGGCATTGCACTCCCTTCAAATTGGCAAAAAATTATAAAAATGAGAAAAACAATTGTTGGAAATGTGAGAAAAATTTTGGCATTTTCTATCACATGTGGTGGAACTGTGCATTTGCAAAAAAAGTTTTGGGATGAAATTCATAAGACAATAGAAAAAATGTTAAAAGTTAGATTAAAAAAGGATCCTGTGAGATATCTATTAAGTATTAACTAAGAAGATCATATTGAGCATGAATATGGTCCACTTATTTTCTATATAACCACTGCGGCAAGAATTATCTATGCTTCTAAATCAGGGGTAAGCAATCTTTCCCCTTTAAGGGCCGAGGGACTTCAGCTCCCAGAAGCCTCAGCCATGTTGGACAATAGTCCAATGTTGGCCAATAGCTCCTGGGATTCTGGGAGTTGAAGTCACTCGGCCCTTAAAGGGGAAAGGTTGCCTACCCCTGTTCTAAATGGAAGGGGAAGATAATACCGGGGATAAATGACTGGATCATGAAAGTATATGACTTAATGGAAAATGATAAATTGATTCAGTCAATAGAGAAAAAACCAATTGAAGAATTTGAGAAAACCTGGAACCCCTTTATTATATATTTAAAACAAACATGGGGACAACAATGGGTACTAGGACTGGCAAACTAAGCAATCAAAATATATTATAGAGAGAATGTTAGTTTTTTCTTGTTTTTGTAATCTATTCCCTACTTAGAGGAGGAAATATTTAGATAGGTTACACATATGAGGTATAGGTGGATACCTATTATATGTCTGTATAGTTTGCTAGCAACATCATTTATTTCTTTTAGGTGATATGATATATATTCAAAATCATGAAGAGAAATTAATAGTTAAAGAATGTTTTAGAATCATTGATTAGTAGAGGGAAGTCATGTGTCTGTTTTTTGTAAAATTATGTCTGTATGTCTACATGTGACATTTGTGTTTTTATGTGTTTTAACTAATAAAAGTTTAAAAAATAGTTATCAAATGATAATTTCTGGATTTTAAAATATTTTCAAAGTCTGAATTCCATTTGCCAATTCCAGGAGATTTTAAGTCTGTTATAAACCTATCCTTAATTTGTCTATATAAAAACCAATCTCACAGTCGCAGTTTACCACATAACCATGCAGCTGTGGAGAAGTCTACATAGGAACCACCAAACGCAGTGTCCAAACACAAATCAAGGAACATAAGAGACACTGCAGACTGGGTCAGCCAGAAAAATCAGCAGTAGCAGAAGACATTATAAACCATCCTGGGCATAAAATGCTGTTTGAAAACACTGAAATTCTGGACCATGACAACAACTATCAGGTCAGAATGCACAGGGAAGCCATTGAAACCCACAAACATTTGGACAACTTCAACAGGAAAGAAGATACCCTTAAAGTAAACAAGGTTTGCGCTAAATGATGTAAAATTCAATGGTATCCCAGAAACCTGGAAGAACGCAAACATCACTTTGATTCCTAAGAAAAGAAGAGATGACAAAAAAGCATCAAATTATAGACCAATATCTCTTCTGAATACACAGTATGACTTCCATTTTGGCTGAAATATTAAAATAGGTGTTATTGGCATATGCTAATGAAGATCAATCTGGATTCCTTCCTTCAAGGCAAATGAAAGAAAATATAAGGATTATATTGAACATTTTGGAGTATTTTGAGAGGAACAATGAGAAAAAATTGGTTCTAGTATTTTTGGATGCCAAGAAGGCTTTCGACAATGTGAACTGGAAATGCATGATAGAAATTTTAGAAAAGATGGGAATGGGGACAAACTTTGTATCTTGGATAAAGAGTATTTATGAGAAGCAAACTGCTCAACTGATTATAAATGGTGAAAAAACATCAACTCTTGAAATAAAGAAAGGAACACAACAAGGTTGTCCCCTATCCCCTCTCCTATTTATAACTGTACTAGAAAGTTTAGCAAATCAAATTAGATAAGATGGAGATGTAAGAAGATTAAAAATCAAAGGACAAGAACGTAAGTTGAGAGCTTTCACAGATGATTTGGTTATTATTGTAGATGACTCAACCCAAAAAATGGAGAAACTTTTTGAAATAATAGAAAATTTTGGATAAATTTCAGGATTTAAAATTAACAGAAACAAAACACAGATAATGACTAAGAACTTGAAGAGGGAAGAAGAACAACAGATTGAAAATTTTACCAATTGTAAAATGAATAACAAAATTAATATTTGGGGATATGGTTAACGAAAAAAATTGACTTGTTTAATAACAATTATAAGCCTCTAAGGAGAGAAATTAAAAAGGACTTGGAAAAAAGAGGATAAACTACAATTGTCCTTATTTGGAAGAATTGAAGCAATCAAGATGGTGATACTACCTAAAATTAATTTTCTATTTCAAAGTATACCCATTATTAAATATTTTAAAGTAATAGCAGAATGGGAAAAAGACGAGAAAATTTGTATGGAGCAGCAAAAAATTGAGAATCAATTAGAAAATAATGACTAGAAAGAGAGAAGACAGGGGAGGTGGGATACTCGATCTAAAATTGTATTATCAAGCTAACGTACTAAACTGGATTGCTGGGTGGATAACATTAGATAATACTAAGCTATTAAATTTGGAAGGCTTTAATAATCGATTCAGATGGCACGCTTCTCTCTGGTATGATAAAGCAACTATACATAAGGAATTTGGCCATCACATAATTAAAAAAGGATTGCTAAATGTATGGGAGAAATTTAAGAAGAAAGTTTAAAGAAAGATACAGATTTGGATATCCCCTCAAGAAGCTTTTTTGGGGAGGTGGAGCAAACTGAATAAATGGCTAACATATAAGGACATAATAAAGAGAACATCATGTCATAAAGATGAACTAAAGGAGATTGATGAGTTAAAAGAAATGGACCCAAAAAATACACTGGTTTGCCTACTTACAACTTAGTGCAAGATTCAAAATAGACCAAAAGAATGAAGAATTTGGAGAAAATGAATCAGAAATTGATAAAATATTATTAGATTCGAAGAAGAGAATATCAAAATTGTACAACTTTCTGAGAAAAAGAAAACAGGAAAATGACTTGATACCAGATACCATGATAAAGTGGGCAACAGACTGTGATCAAGTGATTGGAGTAGAAAGTTGAAATTATACTAGGACAAAGATGAAGAAATTCGCAAAATCTCAGGATTTAAAAGAAAATTACTTTAAAATGGAACACAGATGGTTTCTTACACCTAGTAAAATTGCAAAGATTTACAAAACTAACTCTAGTGAGTGTTGGAAATGCAACAAGAAAGGTGGATCCTGGTTCCATATGTTGTGGAGATGCTCGAAACTGAAGATCTATTGGAAGAAGATTCATATTATGATTGGGAAGATATTAAAGATGAATTATGAACTGAGACCTGAGATTTATCTGTTAAATATGCTTAACAAATTACCAATGTATACAGAAAGAAAATATTGGTGAATATTACTTTACGATTACAGCAGCAAGGATACCAGTGACACAGAAATGGAAGCAGAAAGAACTCCCAGCTATAGATGAATGGTTAATGAAATTGGCAGAAATGAAGGAAATTGACATTTTAACAAATCGACTTAATCAGAAAGATTTAGAGACTACAAGAAAAGAGTGGCTCCCAATAAATGAATACTGCAATAACAGATGGAATTAGGTTACAAGTAACAAAAAGGTGCAATTGGAAATCAGAAGAATTAACACAAAAGAAGGAAAAAGGAAAGGATAAATGAAATCTCATGAATACTTACTAGCTATATGAGATATATCTTGGAAAATTCTGAATAACAATAACACTGGGGTAAAGTGTGAGAATAAGGTGTATTATGCAAGAGACAGTTAGGAGGAGTTATATAATGTCAACAACAATAGGATGAAGACATTATTAATGTCTTTGAATGTGAATTCAAATGTATTATTGTACATTTATTTGATATAAAAATAAATTTTAAAAAAGTAAACAAAGTTTGGCTACCCGTCCTGCAAAATAGTCCTGAGCCGGAAGGAGCGTGGAAGAGGCGCCTGCCATCTTTTCAGAGGCACCATAAGGGTGGATCGGAGCTGAGGCGTGGGGCAGCCTCGGTCCCAATCCATGGCTTCTTGGGGTGGCCCAGGGTCACCCGTTTGTAGAAGCCCAAAATTTGTGCAAATCTCAGGCTCTCCCACCACGACTATGTGGACTTCCCAAGATCCACAAGGATTCCATTCCACTCCAACCTATAGTGAGTGCCATTGGATCCCCCACATATGATTTGGCCAAATTTCTGGCCACACAATTACAAACCCATATAGGGCAACCCCCCCCCCCCACATCAAAGACTCAGTTCACTTCATAGGAAAATTCAATAACCTTGAACTTAAACCCGGAGACATACTAATCAGCTTTGATGTGGTCTCCCTGTTCACCAAAGTCCCCATAATGGACACCGACAAAGGACAGAGGACATCACAGCCCTGTTCGAACATTGCCTCATCACAAGCTATTTCTGGTGGGACAATGGATTCTACAAGCAAAGAGATGGGCTAGCAATGGGAAGCCCTCTAAGCCCTGTGATAGCAAACTTTTACATGGAACTCTTTGAAAAGCAAGCCCTGGAATCACAGATAAGAAATATAGATAATATATACTATAATTGTACGGGAAGAACAA
>CM034706.1:95256240-95266333 GCA_020142125.1 Phrynosoma platyrhinos
CATTCGCTTCCCGGAGGAAGTCTACATCTCAGTATGCATCACCATTAGTAAAGCCTGAAATCTGTTCCCAGTCTCCAACCCTGATCTTCCTGAGCCTTGAGCGTGTGTGTGAGTGTATGCTCCGCGAGTGTGTTTCCCCTATTTCAATAAATTAGACGTCTAGTTACCAACATCCGTCTCAGCTTCATTCCTTAGAACCCCCTGGTCTCTTGGTATAAACATCGGGAGGGCGATCTCGTTGGGCTCTTGTAGCCAGCCCACTCTTGCAAATAATAATAAATAAAATTCCCCTAAATGGACCCTTGGCTACAGGTGCTGTTACCACAGGGAAGGCAAAAATCTATGAGTATGGTCCAAGATAAAATTCCTCCCTAGCCCCATGAAAATGGCAGTCATTCATGGCTCATGCCAATGTCCTGGTATAAAGAATGAAGGGAAGGTGGAAAGAGAAGTGCCCTGGACCCCATCCCCAAGGAAACTAGGTACTGTGTCCAAGGGGGCCAGTGCAGCTTCTCACTATTCCTAGCATGCTACATGACTGCTGGATAAGCCAGATGATCTACAAAAGTGCTGGAAATGGTGGATCTCCACTGCTGTTCTCTTCCATGATCCACAAGGTACAAGGACCCAGGTGAGTGGAGACAAGGGCATATTGCTCTTTCAGGACACCCAAAGTTATTTTGTTAATTGCAATGGTAGCTCCTATAAGACTTTACATAGGAAGCTGGCTTATATTTTGTCAGATTCTTTGTCCATCTACTCTAATACATATGCAGAGCCCAAACAAGTTATTGTTGCTGGACTACAGTTTCTAGAATCTCCCAGCCAGGCCTACTTGATGTGGTTAAAAATCCCATGCAGTTCTTTGTTTGTGATGCTAACTCTTGTATGATAGTGGAGATTATCTCATTACCTTTGCTCATGACATAGATGTGGGATGTAACTTTAAGAAGGCTAATCTTATCACATTCACCTGTTGCCAAGCAGCAGACAGCCGTTTGCAACCCAGGCTTCTCTGGGCTTCTATCGCATCTTTTCATGAATGGGGTTTTCCTGTTCTTGAAAAGCTGCAGCTGAAACCTGGGTTGCAAATGGGTTGCCTGCTGCCTGGCGATGGGTGAGTGTGATAAGATCCACATTTTTAAAGTTACATCTTGCATCTATGCCAGGAGCAAAGGTAATGCAATAATATTCAGTGTTACAGCATTCTGTTGTCTGAAAGGAAGAAATTACCCTCTCTTTTAGCCTTTTCTATAGGCTGATCACTAAAGATCCTCACTTCATGACCATTGAAGGTCAGCTAATATTTCTAGAACTTGGAAGGCAGGTTCAGAGCTTAGACTTATAGAGTTGGAGGAGACCACAAGGACCATCCAGTCCAACTCCCTGCCATGCAGGAATTCACAATCAAAGCATCCCTGAGAGATGGCCATCCTGCCTCTGTTTAAAGACCTCCACAGAAGGAGACTCCATTACCCTCTGAGGGAGTGTGTTCCACTGTTGAACAACTCTTACTGTCAGGAAGTTCCTCCTACAGTTGAGGTGGAATCTCTTTTCCTGCAGCTTGCATCCATTGTTCCAGATCTTATTCACTGGAGCAGTAGAAAACAAGCTTAGTCCATCCTCAATATGACATCCCTTTAAATAGTTTAAAAAGTTACTTTTCAAAACTACAGTTCCAGAATCCCTCAGCTAGTATGGTTAGTGCCCATGTAGGCTGAAATATTCTGGCAGCTGTAGACTAAAAAGAAAGCCAGTGTGGTGTCATGGTTTGAGCATTAGACTACAACCCTGGAGACCAGGGTTTGATTTCTCTGCTCAGTCTTGGAAACTCACTGGATAACCTTGTGTGAGTCACACACTCCGAGGCCTCATGATAGGGTTCAGAAATACTTGAAGGCCCATAACAACAAGGGGCTACAGACCATTATGACGAAGGATGAACAGACATAATGAATGGAATTCTTTTGGTGAAATACTGTAGTATAACTTCCTGTGGGTCCATCAAGGTAGAATTACTTCCTTTACTCCCATCTGCAAAATTATAGCTGGATGGTGCCTGGGGGCATGCAGCTACTGTATCAATCTGGTGGTGTATCCTTGCACCACAAACCAAGATTGTTAATGGGAATGGAAGCCTGATAGAAATGAATCAGCAGAGCTTGCTGCTCCACCACCATCCGGCAGAGCCTTGGCCAGTATATTCCATTTTAAAAATTGACCCATGGTCGAGAAATTATCTTATTCAGAGTTGGCTGGCCAAAGGCTGTCTAGGAGAACTGCAAGGAAGCTGTTGTGTTGCTTTTGAAGGACCAATATTTAAAAGTAGTGTGCCTGTTTCCTTTCTCACTAGGCAACTGAGCCTGTAAAGCAGAATGTCCCACTGTTCCATGAGTAGGGGAGCATAAAATAATAGGAAGATAACAATAACTGCTGAGCAGTTGAGCTCAACACTTTATAGCTATTTGCACTCACACCCCCTTTCAACAAATTTGCAAATCCATTGCAAATGAAGTCTTCAGGCAGCAGATGAACAGGAAAGAAGTATAATCAAGGCAAAGTCATTCTTTATCCCCTGGAGAAATATAAGTATTACTTAAAGTAAATCATACTGATACTCAGGATATTATTTGAGTACTGGACTATAAGAAAGAGATGATAAATGACATTTCATAGTTAATACAGCAGTCATCATTCTACCATTTAATAATATAATTGAAGGCTAATATGAAGCCATTTTTTATTTATTTCTGTTAAGCATCTTCCAAATAACCTGCTTTGGGTATTGATTATGTGGCTGCTCCAGTTTATTTATCATTGGGTTGGTTGAAGTTCAATACATTAAATGCATAGCACATTTAAATGAGGCTTCCTCTACAAAACAAAACAAAACAAATAGCAGCCCCCAAGAAACCAAGCAATGGAGGCTGTTGCCACTGGGGCTGGTGGTGCAGAGGCTGGGGTCATGATACACAAAGTCAAGGGTCACCAAAGGCAGTGCCAACTACACCTAGTTTGTTACCTAACCTCCTCCCTTGCAAAGTCTATGTACACTTTGATAGCCTCTGTTGGCTTGGAAAAATGTTGGTAGGTAGTTATGCAGTTTCCCTTCTGCCTCAGAAGTAGGGCCACAGTGTCGGGTTATTCAGATTAGCTTGCTATGTACAGGCAGGAGAGATTTAAAACTCCCACTCAACTGTTTTTCTCCCCCCAAATTTCCCCTGCTAGTGGGGAGAGCTGAGAAAAGGTTTCCATTGGCATTAATGAAGGACTTACGTACATGAGGCAGTAAATTGGAATTAAAATATACTAATATATTAGTATATTTGGCCATTTCTTATCACACAATATCATGTCTATTCAGTTGCTGTTCACATTTCCTTTATTTCTATAGCGCACATTTTCACTGATAGTGAAAACCTGTCAATAGGTTCCTAATATCACTCCTATTCTATTAGTCCCTCTGGTGTGATAGGTCCCTTCCACATCTGTAAAAATTGACAGCAGTCATATGACATGATGGGATGTGATTCTTCTCCTCTCCCCCTCTCCCCCACACTATTCCCAAGCAGGCTGGTGCTGTTTTTTCTCCATGCCTTTCAGCTTTTTTAATGTTTATTTTTGCCGTTATTGTGTAATTACAACATTTGAAAAAGAAACCTGAAAGGAACGGAGTAAAAATAATCTCAGCAAAGTCATATATGTGCTGAAAGGCATGGAAGGGGTTACGGACTTGGTACAGAAGGGACCATGGATTGCCAAAGCAGCATGTGATTAAAGAAAAGTGTGATACTGAACATTTTCAAACTGATATATTCCTGTTTGCTTCACTAATGAGATTATTGCGAGAGAGAAAAAGCTTATGTGATAAAATCCAAAGTTTGAATTTTTAAGGCCCCTCTGCTAATAAATATTAGGAAGGGTTGGGATTTTAAGAAAGGATCTGGAGGTGGATGGGTTTAAATCTCTGTATGAAAAGATTGCCAGAGTGAAAACTGGAGTGGTTCCTGGATCTTTAATAGTTAAGAAGAAGGAGGGATTTCAGCCAGTGTTGCTTGCCATCTGGTTGCATGACAAGCAACACTATCTGATATTCCTTCTACACAACCATTAAAGATGCAGGAGGTCTTTCCACCTTTTACTCTGGCAACCTTAGTCCATGATCCAGATTGAGGCCTTGTGTGCCTACTTGGGAGCAAAAAGAAAGGAAGGGTTAGCTGCAGGCTCCACATTTTATGTAGCATTTTATTATTTCTAGTGTTATAGGTTCCCCTGCCTCATTCTTTCTTCCCCCTTCCCAACCTAAATTGCAATAATTATGTTCCTAAGCTTCCCACAGGGCCAAGGATACTTCCATGCCCTCCACAGTATAGTCTGCAGGAGACAGTTATTTTGATAACTCCCAAAAGGAGACAAATGGATCTGAAATCCTCCACTTGTAAAGTACTGTTGAAGTGCTAATACTTGAGAGGATCATGAGGGAAAGGGGGAAAGATGATTAATAAAACCACACTCTTTCTAATGCTGAATGATTTAATCTGAGAACAGTCACAGAGGACTTGAAGCAATGGATTCACATTACAAGTATGGAGATTCCAACTAAATATTGGGAAGAACTTCCTGACAGAGACAACTGTTCAATGGTGGAATAGACGGCCTCACTGCCTTGCGCTGGAAGTTTTTAAATGGAAGTTAGATGGCCACTTCTCAGAGGTGTTTTAGGGTTGGACTCATGTACAGGTGGAAGTGATGGACTAGACCCTTTCAATTCTGTGCTTCTAGGATCCCACAAGTAAATAAGGTTTACTATGAATAAACTTTGGTGGGCTGTAGCCTCTTTTGTCAGATACACAGAGTATAAAGGAAAATCATGCATGAAGTTGCCTGCATTCTACGGAAATTATGCAAAATAAAATATGTTAGCCTTTCTGGTGTCACTAGATTGCTGTTTTTGCTCCAGTAAACCAAATAGGTGCCTTCAATGCCCCCCCTTTCTGGAAATTAAGATAAAGAAGGACTATGGACGTTTTCACACACGGCTTTTTGAGGACGCTAGCCGGCTTCCCTCCGGCCCCACTCCGGCTCTTCTTCCAGCTTGTTCAGACGCACGTCGCAGAAAACCCCGCCCCTTCCGGTGCCATCCCTGCGTACGTCCGGCTTCTAGCTCCGTGTGTTCACACGCATGGAGCCTTAATTCCGGCATCCGTCCGGCGTCCCTCCGGCTTCAGCACCTCTAACTCCGGCTTCTGCGGCGTAAAGGTAATTCCGACTTTTAAAAGGAATTAGCCTGCCGCCGCCGGAGCCATTCCAGAATGGGGCCGGCGGGAGGTAGGATTGCCTGCACCAGAGCCCCGTGTGAAAACGTCTGTTAGGTCCAATCACATGGAGAGAAGGATGCTATTGTGCTCATGTCCTGTTTAAGGGCATCCCAGAGGCAATTGGTTGGCCAATGCAGGAACATAGTGCTGGATTAAATAAAGGCTTTGATCCAACATAGCTCTTATGTTTTTATTAATCTTTAAAAATCTGGGATATTTTTAAAATGCATTTCCCTGGAGCTGAAAATATGTAATGGTCCTATACAAAGTACACTGTGGTTTTCCTGGCAATGGATGGCAGTTTTCCAAATACGATCAAATACGTTCATCTAGCCACCACTTTACTTTCCCACAGTGTCCTAAAGCAATGCTATGCAGGGCACTATGGGGCATCTGAATAGCAATCAGAACTACTTAGTTGAGGTTCTTAGAGTGCGATCTTTGTTGTTGTTGTTTTTAAAAAGAAGGCCCAGAACAGCTCATAGAATCACAGAGCTGGAAATTGCCACAAGGGTCACCCAGTCTAACCACCTGTTATGCAGGAAGACACCATCAAACTACTCTGAATAGATGACCTTCCAGCCTCAATTTAAAAACTTCCAAAGAAGGAGAGTCCACCTCACACTGAGGCAGCATATTCCACTGTCAACCAGCTTTTACCACCAGGGAGTTTTTCCTATTGTTCAGGTGGAATCTCTTTTCTTGTAGCTTGAATCCACTGTTCCTTGTCCTATTCTCTGCAGAAAACAAGCTTGTTCCATCTTCAATATGACATCCATTCAAATATTTAAACAGGGCTATCATATCCCTGCTTAACCTTCTCTTCTTCAGGTTAAACATATCTAGCTCCCTAAGTCACTCCTCATGGGGCTCTAGCTTGTCAATGTCCTTTTTGAATTGTGGTGCCCAGAATTGGACACAGTATTCCAGGTGAGGTCTGACCAAAGCAGAATAGAGTGGCACTGTTACTTCCCTCGATCTAGACACTATACTCCTATTGATGCAGACTAGAACTGTTAGGACATTGTTGCATTCTCTTTCCCCCTCCTTATATAGATAGAGATTTCCTGCATGCAATCCCCTCTCTCCTGTCATTCAAATTAACTATGGACATGGTTCACTTCCTCTTTTGGGGAGCTACACTCTCAAAGATTTTCTCTTGATCTTTTGGGCCCTCCATCTTCTTTCTTCATCAACTTTCTTTGGAAAGATGGTGAGATCAATATTTCTTCTTAACCTGAACTATTCACTAGCTAGATTAGGATATAGCCTCTATGTGTATATATAGATTAAAGGCATTAGTAAACTTTTGTTTCAACTTCAGCTACTTGTGTTGTTTTTGAGTCAGTCTCAGTTCTTAGGAAAGTATAGTTAGACAGGCACATATTTCTGCTACTCTGCTGATTTAAAACTAAACCCTAATAGGCTTAGCTTTGATATTTTTGATATTTGAATATATATTTTTTCATATCTAAAGGCTGAAGCCTCAGGAAACTCAAGTTACCTTGCAAGAATCACATTGACTTTTTTAGCTGCCACATCACACTGTTAACTCACATTGAGTTTATGGTTTACTAAGGGGGGATGCAGACGGCGAAAAACACCATCTTCAATCCCAGGAAGGGGAGGGGCAGCCGGACGCTGGGCACCTCACCCCCTTTCTGAGGACATCATTGGAGCGACGTCCTGTCCGCATGATGGGCACTCCAATGACATCCTTCCGGCTCAGCGTCCAGATACGCTGAGCCAGAAGAGACGTCAAAGAGGCACGCCATGCCTCTTCCAGTGCCCCTTTCGTGGCTTGCGGAAGGAGCGCTATTTTAGCGCTCCTTTCGCAAGCAGCGAAAGGGAGGATCGGGGCCAAGGTATCCAGCAGCCTCGGCCCTGATCCTCCACTTCCGGGGGTGGCCCAGGGCTGCCTGTCTGCATCCCCCCTAAGACTCCTAGATCCCTTTCACATGTACTGTTGTCAAGTCAGATGCTACCCATCCTATATCTGCACATTTCATGTTTTCTCCCTAAGTGTAGTACCTTACATTTCTCCCTGTTGAAATTTATTTTATTAGTTTGGCCCAGTTCTCCAATCATTTTGAATTCTGATTCTGTCTTCTGGGGTATTAGCTATCCCTCCTAAATTAGGAGATTATTGCAGCAATAATAAATTCGGTTTACCTGAGCCAGCTTAAAATTTAAAACAGGCAAAATCCTGATGTTATCAGAAGGATATAGTTGCTGAAATTGCCACCCAGGTCCATGCCGGATCTATCCCAGCTTGAGGGGTTCTCAGCACACCTGTTTTTGAAGCTGGAAATTTTCTGGCTTAAGAAAATGGCCATGTCCCTGGGAGTGGCGATGGACCCGGGCAGTGATTTCGGTGGCTAAATCCTTCTGATAATATCAGGATGCCACCTGTTTTAAATTTTAAGCCGGCTCAGATAAACTGGTTTTATTATAGCTGCGATAAGCTCCTTAGTGTCTTCTGAAAATCTGATAATCATGCCCCAAGTCATTGACAGAGATACTGAATAGCACTGGGCCTGGGACAGAACCACATAGTACTCCACTAGTCACTTCTACATGTGTCTATGGTGGGCCCTGATAGAACCCAGCAGCTGCACAAAGATGCCAAGTGTGACATTGGCTCTGCAAGGTAGGATTCAGGGGATGTAAAGTTGTGGTCATGCCTATGTAAAGTGCTTGGGCAAGCAACATTTCTTGTGTGATGACAATTATGATAATAGTAATAGCAACTATGTGATAGCAACAAGAACTAAATCATGGTGTTAGTTTTTCAAGCAGGAAAATACCATATTGCTGAGCACATCAGCAACTGTAACAGCAGTAGTGGTTTCCTTCTCAGAGGGTGGTGATTACACTTTTTTAGGTTTTAACTAGAACTACACACTCTCTCAGCCTTAGAAGATATCAATGGCAAACCCCCACTGAGGAAACCTGCCAAGAAAATCCCATGATAGGTTTGCCTTAGGGTTGCCATAAGTTGGAAATCACTTGAAGGCACACAACAACAACAACAACAACAACAACAACAAAAACAACATAAAGCAGCTATTCGACTGGCCAACAGACATGGAAGCCACCAGCTCTCATTGATCAACAATAATTGGCAGGATGTAGAGATCGGGTTAACTTGAGCTTCTGAAATCCAAAGCCCTTGTTGCAAATCTGTATTTCCGTCTGTTGACCATGCATAACAATTAAGAGGTGCTCAAACTATTTACACACCTAATAGTGAAAACCACATTGTCATTTCTCTAGCAGGTCTCCTGCTTCAAATATCTGGGGATAATCTTTCACGCTACTGCTAGTAGCAAAGCGCATGTGGACTATGCTGCTGGTAACGTACAGAGGACTTCAACAGCCATCCTCAAATTTTTTATGATAAGAGGAGGCCATTATATTCCGGCAACACCCACACTCTTCAAAGCCAAATTGGTTGCACAACTGCTCTTTGGGTCCCAGCTGGGAAAACCCCCCCCCCGCCCAATTCTGCACCATTAGAACTTGTGCAATCCAAATTTCTAAGATCAGCATTCCAAACTCCAAAGTGTGTCTCTAATGCAATTCTGAGCCTGGAGTCAGGCTTTATGAAAATGAAGGCCAAAGTATGGGTGACTATACTCAGCTACTGGCTCAGACTATCCTTCTTTCCCACCAGCCTTGCTCCACTTACCCTGACTGATAAATTCCACTCTACGTGGAAACAGATGGTGATGTCTGAAGTTTCTTCACTGGATTTCTACTCCAGATCTTCTACTCAGCATGGACTATGAAAAGGCTAAAGCAACCATCAAACAATGGGTGATAGATACAGAGCGGCAGCTAGACCTAGCTAGTCCCCCTACTTTTATCATTAGTGACTTCAACAGGTACTTGGCATCACCTATGGCATATTTAGTAAAACCTGAAGTGCGTAAACACCAGAGAGCCTTTACTTTAGCATAACGCCATGCCCTCCCTTCAGCTGTTCTTGAAGACTGATATAAGACTGACTCTGGTGAAATAGAGACGACAGAGCACATACTACTCCAGTGCTCATACTACAGGGACATCTGTCTCAGCCTTATCTCATCTCTATTTTACACCTCCTTGATGCTTTGAGATACCAATCTGGATATAACATAGAATGTTGCCAGATTCTGTGCAGCTGCAGTTAAAATCAGACAGGCAATGATCTTTGCAGTAGGCTAGTATTAATTTTGCCCCACCACACTGGATTTTAAAGGATATTTTAAATATTGTTTTTAACCTGTGTTTTTACCTTGTTTTTATCATTACCTTCTTTTATTTGTATCTCTTTTGTACCTGTGCTGGTCTATGAGCGTAATAAAGATGAACCAAGCTAGCATAGTTTGTACTGTGTGTGTTAATGTGGCATTGAAATTAGAGAGATGATGGTGTTTTCTGAACACTGAAAAGGATGCTAAAAGGTATTTCTTTCTGGATTTTTAAAAAACTTTCTTTCTGGATTTCTTTCTTTTCTTAAAAATGCTCAAGGAGGCTTACAGTAAATAAAAGAATACAAAAATAAAATAATAAAAACACAACAAAAGAGCGCTTGTTGTGTGCCTTCAAAACTTATGGCGAACCTAGGGTGACCCTATCAAGGGTTTTCTTGGCAGAATTTGTTCAGAGGGAGTTTGCCCTTGCCTTTCTTCCTCTGAGAAAGTGTGACTTGCCCAAGGTCAACCAGAAGGTTTCCATGGCCGAGCAGGGATTTGAACCCTGATCTCCAAAGTCATAGTCCAATGCTCAAA